>CAJHNH020004968.1:457500-485217 GCA_905116865.2 Candidula unifasciata
GTTGCCGTTTCATAAATCCTACATACAAGTGTTCGAAGTCAGCTGGGACGATCTGACAGCAACTTTGATTTGACGATATAAGCGAGATTCGTTCAAACTGTGTGACATGATGCTGCGTGACACGATACTCTGTGATATGATACTCGGTGACCAGATACACAATACTGGGTGACAAGATACTGTATTACATGATACTGTGCCACATGATACTGTGTCACATTATACTGTGTTTCATTATGATGTGTGACATGATAAAAAAATTGTCAACATGAATCTTCGGAGTGACTAACCTAATGATGATGATAGTGATGATGACGACCTTCTTCTAGTGTTTCTTCTTCTTAGCGTTCACCAGTCGTAAACTGCGGTGGAAAGTTTTGGTTGTTCGTCTACTAGTTCCAGAACTTGAGTTTTGCGTACACAGTAATTTCACAAACAGGGTTTATTTGTACAGAGACTGTTGGTTTCCCATCTCTGCGGCAGATGCACTCCAACTTTAAAAGGGAAAACCCGTAGTTAGTCGCCTTGCCTTTCACGACATGCGTGTGTGTGTGTGTGTGTGTGTGTGTGTGTGTGTGTGGGGGGGGGGTATGGGAACAGATGGTCTCTTCTTTAGCCGCAAAATAGTGTCACAGAAACCGCACGGGTAGATGATGCTCGTGATAAGGATGACGTCTGTACACTGTCCTTACTGCATTTACGTAAGTAAAGTAAAGTAAAGGACATTTTTCTAAGCCTTCTTAGGTATTTGGCATATGAGGCTAGAATTATATTTAATAGATCAATCGGCACTCGGTGGCTGATGTAGTCAACATAACGCCGTCTGCCTTTACTTCCCACGACTATAGCTGGTACGCATTTAAGGATAGCTCAACCTGGGAGCTCAGATCATTTTTAAAAAAAACTTGGGCATCGAGATTTTGTAGGGAAATCCCCAAAACGTTGCATAGTATAGGGTGGTTAGAGTTAGGCTTAGTAGTAGTAGTCGCTATTCATTTAACACTAACCCTAACCTTAACATTCTCTCCCCCCTTTTTTTTCGACAAGATGTGATCGTATAAAATAATGTCCGCCTGTAGGTCTCGATGGTGTCCGGTCTGTTCGTGTCCAGTATCGGGTTATTTTGCTGTCTTTTGGTGTTTGGCTTTCCCTGTGTTAGTTGCTGTGCTAGGGCCATTAACGCCAGGTGCAGGGTTTCTGCACTGAAAGGGCCCCGGTTTTAGCTATCACTTTATACGCCACATAAACAACACCTACCACTGTGTGCAACCTTTTCAAGACCCCCCCCCCCCCCCCCCTTGGTGGGGGGGGGGGGGCGTAATAGTGTAGAAGTAGTGGCTGTAACATAGATTGCAGTGAAATGCTCGAATGTGCCTGAAGACTTATAGTGAGGTCGAAGAAGTGAGGGAGAATGATAGCTTTCTAGGGTAAGAGAGGATCCCTGGTGCCTGTCGGCTCATGTGGGATAAGGTTCCCTGGATGTCCTGCCCTGTTTGACCAACCACCACTGTTTAAGTATACTGCTAATCGCCACAATATAATTGCCGCCGGTAATTACCTCTTCTACAGTCAGGGAAAGGGGGTGTTGTGGTGTGTGTATTGGGGGGGGGGGAGAGGGGGGGGGGTTGTGTCTTTTAGCCTGAGGATTTAGGACAACTTGACTAATGCTGTCGCCACGAACTCTTCAGGTTTACAATTGTACTTAGAAGTAATATATTTCTACTAAAATAATAAACAAAGCCGTATATGCATAATATGATAAATGTTTGAGGTACCCCATGAGTCGTCCTGTATCAGCAGCACTAACACTCAAGTGATGAGCACCAACATCGGAGTACTGAAGGTCTCTGGACAAGGTAATATTGCCAGTTCGATTATTGATAGTGAAAGCTGAAGGCTGCAGTGTTGAGAACTGAATTGTGTACGCGATCTCTCCGTTGTCACCAGCGTCTGCGTCAACAGCTGAAACCTGATAGAAAAAAAAAAGTATAAGATATACACATTTCTATATGAATTAAATAAAAAATGTATAAGATTCACACATTTCTTTATGATAGAAATAAAAAAGTATAAGATATACACATGTCTATATGAATGAAATAAAAAAAAAGTATAAGATACACGCATTTCTATAATGCTAAATGTAAAACAAGTCAACGCCGTGATTGGAGCATGGTCTCCGGCAAGAAGCAGAGACCACGACTCATGTTAGTTCTTGCTGACTGCTAGTGTCAGAAGTAAAACATCAATCACAAGAGAATAGGAATAGTCAAATATATTTTCAACAAAATGACACATTATATTACCCCCACCACACACACACAGAGAGAGAGAGAGAGAGAGAGAGAGAGAGAGAGAGAGAGAGAGAGAGAGAGAGGGGAAAGAGAGAGAGAGAGAGAGACATGAAAAAAGAGAGAATAAACTCTCTCTTCTTCGCATTTGCTAGCTTTAACCTCCAGTGGAAGATTTTGGTTTATTTTCCACCTCTGGACAAGTCCTGTTCCAGAACCTGAGTATATTGTGCCCATCCGTTTTACACCTCCGAACTTATTTTATATGCAGACTGTTGGTTCATTCCCTCTCAGGCAAATGCATTATAACTTCCAGGAAGCCATAAATTAGTCAACTTCTACAACATGCTTGTTGGGGAAGCAGTGGGTCTATTCTTGTTATCCACCATAATGGCTCCCTAGAACCCATGTGGGTTGCAACACAACTGTACGGTCAAGACCGTCTTGGAGACGGTCTTAGTACTGCGCAGAAGCCTACACAATCAGTACGGAATTACGAGGCCGAAATAAGAACAGACGTCAATTCTACTAGAAGTCTTCCATTTCAAATGATGATGTAAGTAAGACACAATTTGTTTTGTATTTAGTATTCCGTGGATAAAGACTGATCAATATATTTGATTGTATTTTTTTTGGCCTCTCTTCCATTCTCTCCATCTCAAGTCGTATTCGATACTTTTGTTCCATTTCAGCCAACCGTTATTGCAAATCGGATACAAAACTGAACGAAGATTGCAAGCATAAGCTGGTTGTTAACTTCCATTATTTTCTCAATAATTTATGTTACCTGCGAAATTGTAAATGTTCATTTGAGGGAGTGATATAATAATAATAATAATAATAATAATAATAATAATAATAATAATAATAATAATGAAAATAATAATATTAATAATAATAATAACAATAGAAACAATAATAATGATACCTAAGAAATTCAGCATACATTGCTTAGCATTTAAACACTAAACAAAATTGACTAAAATTGCAAACTGAATAATCATTAAAGCCATAGTATGTTGGTTGGTACAGAAAGGGTTTTAAACAATATCTTCTTCTTCTTCTTCTTCTTGTTCACCGGCTGTGAATTCCGGCGGTAAGTCGCGGTTGTTCGTCCAAATGGACTTTTGGCTTTTACCTCGACCTGAGTTTTGCGTGTACATCCGTTTTACTGTCTTATTTGTTTGCAGTCCTCGTTCCCTGCCTCACCGGCAGATGTACTCCGACTTCGAGGGAAGACGTCATGCGTATTTCCAGGTTGACTGTGGCCATTGTTTTGTGTGGGTCGAGATGTTGCCTCATTTGTGTGGTGTCCTCTTTGACCTTTAACAGGTGTGGCCCCCGGAAAATCCTCCTAAGGCAGCCCTAGGTAGAATTGTCAGCCCTCAAGGGAAGGCAGGGGCAGATCATGGGCATTCCCCGCCATCCAAGGAGGCTTCCATAAATGCAGAGCCGACACATGATGCTCTGGTTCTGGGCTCACCCAAGGAATCGTCACGTCCTGCCCATGACTGCTTAACCTCACAACCGTGTATTGAGCTTCCCGTGCTACAAGGCTGCACTCTTCGGAGATCAGCGGGGAGCAGCCCGCAGGTCTAGGACGTTTGTGGCCACACAAATAGGTACATTCTTTTTTCATCATACGTTAGACACCTTTAACGTTGTTTCAACTGTGCCCTTGGCACGACAGAATGGGGAAGCAGCATGCGTCAGGCGTGGCTTCGCCTGTTCGGTCCCAACACTCGGGCGAGTGGGACCAGTGGATACGGACATTTGGACTTTTCCTAATCGGTACGAATTATGGTCGTCGGACTTTGAGCTTGCATGTGTGCCGTAGGATTTAACTTTGTCAGACATTATTTCCTAGCCAGCAGATTAAAAGTTGCTGCCGTGGTGTACCTCAGCGCGGTGACGACGACGCTGAGGATTGACAGAGGATGTAAATACGTAGGATCTTGCTGCGATAATTCACCCACTAGAGATGTTACCCGTCTTGGCTGCCGGTAAATCTCCCGGTCAAGGGTTGAGTCTCAGCAGCACAGTTTTCCCTTCGCTCCAGACTTTTAACCGAGAGTTGTCATTTGATGGTACATTTGGCAAGCAATCCTTACTCATGTTCCGAATGAGTTTTGATAGACTTTTCACCCATGCGTTTGGGGTCGGGCTGATGAGAGCCAGAAAAGACACTACACCTCTAGGGGCCGCCAGCTCCGAGATCTCCTGCCAACTCTGTTAATGCTCATTTGAGACATTATCCGTGGCGCACGACGGGGACGTGCAGCAGGAATCTTGCATGAGGTTTCGTAAAACCAGAACAGTGAAAGACTGGCGCCCGAGTGGGGTACGGAATATCTCCTTATACACATCACATCAGACTTAACTTCCCCTCATGCCTGTGACCGAAATCACCGCGCCACAAACAATATCTGATTTAAATGAATTATCACAAAATTGCAAACAGTAAATTAATTCAAGTAAAATATTTGGTTTACAAATCTAATTAAACTGGTAAACACAAACAAAATAAGTGGTAACCATAGTAACAATGTTTTTTTTTTTTTTAAACATACCTTCCCAACGAAATCTCCCTTTAGCTGAGTTCGTGTCGCATTGAAGGTGTAGTTTTGGGAAACGAACACAGGAGCGTGATCATTTACATCGGCAACGATAATAACTATTCGGCTTTTGTTGCTGCTGTAATGTTCTGTTGTCGATGTTTCTTCTGCCCAGATCTGCAACCATAAACACGGTTATCATCATGACGTGTTCCCCTGATATATCAGTGAACATGACACAACATAACCCTTGACCCGTTATGCTCGTGGACGTGGGTCGGTGCAAGCATTAGCACACAGAACTCAACATCTTACTCTAGTTTTCGTTTTGTTGAGCGTGTATAGTAGTTTAATCCTGTTCATTTGAATTTGTTGTTATTCCGCATTCTTCTTTGCCCCTCCCCCCCCCCCTGTGACTACTCCACCCCCTCCCTTTCACACACCTCTAATATTTCTTGAATATATATAGTCTTTGCAATTCTAACATTCCGTGTACCAAAAACACGGTGCTGCCTGGATAATTTGAAAGTTCTAACCGTTGGGTTCTTGTGCCCGGAGTTGACAGCCGGTAAAGGGAAAAGAGCTAGACCCTCGCGTGCGGATCGGAAGGTCGTGGGTTCGCTCCCTGGCGGAGACGGACTTAAAAAATAACCTTGACTCCCAGGTCGAGCCAGCCTTGAGTGGGTACCAGGTGCAGTCTCGGGAAGTAAAGGCGGTCGGTGTGAAGTTGACCACATCATCCATATTGTGCCGATTGGTCTATAAAAATACTGGTCTAGCCCTATATGCCCTATACGCCTAAAGGCGTGGAAAATGGGCCTGATCTTTTTTTTTAAACGGTAAGGAAAATAAGATACTAATCAAGAACATTTCTTATTTCAAACGATCATCATTCTGGTTTTTGTTGTAATTAATGCCACTGCATTGTTTGTAGTCATAGCTAACCACACCTGTTGTCTTGTCTACTGTCAGTCATTACTGGCAGCTGTTATCATTACTGAAAAAAAAAGCATTATAGCTACTATGGTTCATTTTATCTGTCCTGCCTGGGAGAACGAAACAAGACAATGAACGCAATGGAATATTACCTCGAATGTATAATTTGCCTGGGATTCCCGGTCTAAATGACCTTTCAGCGTGATTACTCCGGTATGACCACGAGTTTCCACAGAAAACACATCGTTATCTGTCCCGTTCAGGTGAAACTCAATCACTGAATTATTGCCCTGAAGACACAATATATTTTAAGATATTTATATTTAACATACAACAAAAATAGTAAACTGCATTACCGAAATTAAACATGATACAATATCTGCAATAGGAGAACCTATTACACAAATGTGAAGTGGCAGGCCTTTAAACATAAACATGTAGCAATCAAGAGAGGTGTGCGACAGAGATATGTAATGTCTCTGTGTCCTTGTTCCTTGTATAGTGATACATGTATACGACATCTGAAAGGCGTGAATGGGAATTAACGTGGGAGGTTGTAAGATCAACAATATAAGTTACACAGATGACACGGTGTTTACTGCAGACAGTGAAGAAGATCTACCGTGTTTAGTGGATGCATTGATAGTTCACAATGAGAAACTAGCACTAGAATTAGATTGTCAGAAAACGGAAATTAAAGTCATCACCAAGAAAGAAATACCAAAGTGTGAAATACATGCACACGGCAAAATTCTTAAGCAAGTTAATAGATACAGTTATTTAGTTTATTGACCACATGCGATATGCTGATGATAACATAATAGACACATGCGATATGCTGACGATAACATAACAGACACATGCCATATGATGATGATAACATAATAGACACATGCGATATGCTGATGATAACATAACAGACACATGCGATATGCAGATGATAACATAACAAACACACGCGATACGCTGATGATAACATAACAAACATATGCCATATGCTGATGATAACATAACAAACATATGCCATATGCTGATGATAACATAACAAACATATGCCATATACTGATGATAACATAACAGACACATGCCATATGCTGATGATAACATAACATACACATGCCATATGCTGATGATAACATAACATACACATGCCATATGCTGATGATAACATAACAGCCACATGCCATATGCTGATGATAACATAACATAACAGACACACGCCATATGCTAATGATAACATAACAGACACAGCTGTCATACTAACCACATCTGCATCCTTAGCATCAACCGTTAAAATCTGTATCCCCACTGGGACATTTTCTACAACGGTCACATTGTAAAAAGGCTGAACCATTTCAGGCTCATGATCGTTGACGTCCGTGGCTGTGATTGTCACTATGGTCGTCACGTAACGAAGGCTGGGCTTGTCCGTCTGGTACGCCTAGATTACAGAGATGGAGAATGTTTATATTTACTGTTGATTGAAAAATTTAAAACTGAAACCAAATACCCACACAATGATACTAGTTTCTGATTTAAATACACACTTTATTTTGAATACTGGTACAAATACAGTAACTGGAATCAAATATTAGCTTTAAAAACATTATAAATTTAACAATGTTGAGTTAACAACTTCAAAAATGTATAGACATTTCTTCTATTATAGCAATATATTTAGAGACAACGTGTGTTGACAAGAGTTAAACAAAAATATAAAGGACCCTTATCAGCATTTTTAGATGTGTTAGGCATTTAGGACTGGACCTATATCTTATAGAACAATCGGCAAGTTTAGGACGATGTTGTCAGTATCACACCGGCCGCCTTTCCTTGCCAGGACTGTACCTGGTACCAATTAAAGGCTAGGTCGACCTAGAAGCCAAGGTAATTTAAAAAAAAAAACGTCCTGTTCCGTCAGGATCCGAACCCACGACCTTCTGATCGGCAGACGTGGAAACACTAGTATTGACACAGGACCTATAGTGTTTTCATACCTCAATTACGCATAGAATATACCAGTACAGACAAAAACCATTGTCTATTACAGCGTTTCTTAAACTTTTTTTTTCCAGCCATGGCACCCTTGTGGAGCAACAAATAAATGTCGCGGCACACCTACCCTTAAAGCGGTTTGAATGCTAGGGGAAAAAAAAATAGAAAAAAAAAAGTGCAAGTTTAATGTTCAGTTGTCTTTAATGCGATGAATGAAACTATCTAGATGATTGTTTTTTTTTTTTTAAATTACTTTTATGTTAATGAGAAGTTGAGTTAACTGCACACTCAGATCACTTGAAGGTCGCTCCAGTATCTATTTTTATTTTTTATTTTTAATGTGAGCGTATGTTGAAAATGCGCTGCCGCCTTGCCCATATCATTTTTTTCTGACTACACCTGCATCTAGAACTCTTCTTGACTTCCTTCATGATATTTCTGGTTTAAACTGCTGCCTTCGCTGATCTCAAGCACCCAGAACTCTTCTTGACTTCCTTCATGATATTTCTGGTTTAAACTGCTGCCTTCGCTGATCTCAAGCAGATTTTAAAAAATTCTGTATTAATTCCGCGGCACCCCTGGCATACGCTCGCGGGACCTCTGGCCTACGCTCGCGGCACCCCTGGCCTACGCTCGCGGCACCCCTGGCTTACGCTCGCGGCACCCCTGGCATACTCTCGTGGCATCCCTGGGGGTCGCGGTACTCAGTTGAAGAAAACCGAGGGTCTATTAAAGCCTGTGTTTCCTGGTACTCTTATTTATGGAAATAAAACCCGTTAACTCGTAACTTCCCCGGTAAATTGGCTAAATAGTTCTCTGATACGATGTCTGCTAAGCAAACTTGTCATTAGGTGACAAGACAAAATACATAATTACTGCATAAAACTGTTGAGTTCATTTTAAAAAAAAAAAAAACCTGTTCAGTTATTATCTCTTCGCAACATGTAAGGTTAAAGTTAAATGTTTAGCATGCTTCCTAGCAATTCACATACAGTTTCCAGTGATATTGTGTGTATGAAATCTCAAGATCAGGAGCAGGTGTCGTGGTGATCAAAAGGTTATAACCACTTTTTGTTGCCGCTGTTCAAGACTTTATTTGTGACAGCAACACAATGCTTTCCATAGAACTGGAACTCCGGCATCATTTGCGAATAACCTGCTTGCGAGCTTCAAGAGGGGAGAAAGAATTCTGAAACACAGTGCCCCCGGAGTTGATACATTTTTATCTGGTTATGAGGAAGTTATGTTCACAGATCTCAATCCAATGGATGCAATTTGATTTTAGGGTTTATAAGCCTGAATGAAGGTCAGTCTACCGGGCTAAAAGTTATAAATTTCGCACTTTATTATAGGTCATTAAAAACTAATCAACCAACCAACCAACCAACCAACCATCCAATGTTCAGGTTCAGATTTGGGAAAAACACAAATTGCAAAATTCGGCGATGTTTAACCAGATTCTATCTGAGCGGTTCTTATTTGGTCGGCCGGGTTTTATTGGGGTTTATCCTCGGTTTTATCTTTCTTTGTGGTGTGTGTTCATACCTGTTTTATGTTTTTGCCTTCAATCTGTCGCTGTCCTCACTGGTCGTCTCCTTTTTTTTTTTTTTTTTGGGGTTTCGTATCCTCTAGGATTTTTGCGGGTTCAAGCAACCAGCTAAACAACCATGCAGCCAATCACCGACTACATAATAGGCCAGTCAGCAAACAAACTAATTACCAATAAGCATCAAGCACTTGGTGATAGAATCATTTTTTCATAGACCAATCGGTACTGGATGGATGACGTGGTCATCGTCACGGGGGTGGTCCTTACTTGTTAGGGCATGTGCTTGTTTTAGGCTAGACGGATATGGGAGTGACTGTCACTTTCAACAAAAATCTGCCCAATGAGGATTCAGACACAGGACAACCAATCAGGAGACAGATTACAAAAGTATGACAAACCTCAACCAGAATATTGTATGTTCCAATCTGAAGTGTGCCATTCACGGCTATTGAACCATTGTCAGCAACAGAAAACAGACCTGTATTTTGTGAGTCTAAAAATTGTTTATAAAGGATGCAGTGTTAAAATCAAATAACATACGTTTCTTTAACAGCCACATACAGCCACACACAAACATACGCACACACTCATATATACATATATACACCACACACACAAATATAGGCACACTGCCGCGCGCGAAAACCTAACCAAAAGGTTTTGAAAGAGGCGGGAGCCCGAAGACAACTTATCAAAAACATCAGAAGGAGACAGTCTTAATTTTTTGGCAATGCTATGAGAAGAGGGGAAATGGAACATGTGGTGACCACTGGAAAGAATTGTGGAAGGAGGAATAGAGGAAGACAACGAGAGAAGATGCTTGACAGTATGGAGGTATGTCGGCACACGAACTGATACATGCTGCAGAAGATGGCAGATTGTGAAGACGCATGATCGCCCAAGTCAGTCGCAAGGCACCTAATGATGACATATATATATTTATATATGTGTGTGTGTGTCTGTGTGTGTCTTCTTCGACCCCCTCCTTAACCCCATCTACCACTATAACTTAGATTAGGCTATCATGCGACATATCCACCAAGCCGTTAAATCTGTTATCTTGTGCATAACCTTCTATTATTTCCCATTCAGGTTTTCCCCCTCACAATTTCAAGTTATCTGATATCCAGGCTTCCGTCTGTGTTGTCCGCGTCTCTGTATAGTTCTCCCCCTCATCTTGGTTAGCGGAACATTGTTGTTTGCTTGCTATACTTCTTCAAAGCTATTTGTTTATGGTACTACTTATTTGTTAGGAGATGGGACAGTTATAGTCCATGACTGTCTTTTTCTTTGTTTACCGGCTGTAAGCTTCGTCGAAAAATCCCAATTAATCGACTCCTACGACACGCTTGTTGGGAAGGCAGTTGGTCTATTCTTGTTTTCCCTACAACGGGACCCCGGAACCCACACGGGAATCCATGACTTTAATAACAGTCTTCTACATACAAGGTTATCCGCCGTAGCGGAGAGGCTAGACGCTCGACGCGGATCGGAAGGTCGTGGGTTCGCTCCCTGGCGGAGACATACTTTTTTTTTCAGAAATGACCTTGGTTTCCAGGTCGACCCAGCCTTGAGTGGGTACCGCGTGCAGTCCCTGGAAGTAAAGGCGTCCGGCGTGATGCTGACCACATCACCCATCTTTAGCCAATTGGTCTATAAAATATAGGTCTAGCCCTATATGCCTTACACGCCTAAAGGCGTGGAAAAGGGTCCTTTACTTACTTTACATACCAGTTAATACTTTATGAAAGATATTACTGCAGTGCTTGTTTGTTTGATCTTTATTGTGTTTATTTGACGGATCAACATCATGGCACACGAGTGTAACCCATAAGTGCTCCGTTCTACTTCTAACTGAAGCCTAAGTCCGAAGAATCCGGTAAGGATCCCGAAATAGTTTGGGTAGATTTTTAACTCCAAATTTTGCCCGAGGAGCACCGTTCAGCTACTCTTCTTGATTTCCAACTGCCAAAGGTTTTTTTTTTTTAAAGTGTGCCAGAATACACACGGGCCTCCAATCGTACTATCCAGCGATCAGGGTAGATAACTAGAATGATCATATTATAATCCTTACGTCCTTTTTAGGACGAATTTTTTTGTTATTTGAAGCCGCACCCTGGCTTTTGCATAAATATGGCCAATTGTCTGAACGCGGTTTTTGGGACCTCTCCACGGCGATCCTCACCCACATGGTGGCACTTTGTGTCATCGGGTATTTATCGTTTGTGTGATGTCCTAGTGGAATAGAAAGTCAGTCAGTCAGATTACTAGAAGTCCACGTGAAGAAATCTCAGCCATTACCGCGGTCTGAACCCGGCACCTCCAGTACTCGAGGCGGACACCATACCTCGAGACCATTTACTCAAGTAAAAGTAAAAAGTAAAGATCCCTTTCACGCCTTTAGGCGCATTGGGCATATGGGGAAAGCATCCATATTTTTTCAGACCAATTGGCACTCGGTGGGTAATGTGGTCAGCATTACGCCGGCCGTCTTTACTTTCCCAGGACAACCCACCCTGGTACCCATTTGAGGCTGGGTCGACCTGCGACGCTCCATACCATGATAAAAATCCACACAGCCAGCAGTGGGTTTCGATCGCGGTACGTTGGATTACGAGTCGGACTCGCAACGCCTTAGCCACGGACGCCGCATTTACTCAAGTACTATATATTAACATCATCATGTGGTAGGTCCTTTGTTGAAGGCTGCCCTCAACACGGTCTGTCTGAAAGAAACTGGTTCCCTCGACAGCTCTCCCGCCTCATGCATTTTCATATCCAACAAGTCACTTATATCCTGTGCCCATCTTTGTACTGGTCGGTCCCTGTCCGTCCTTCTGGTACCATGCCGTGTGATATTTCTCCACCAACCCCTAAATCCGTCTTGGTGCTTGATATAGCCAACATTTTTTAGCTTCCGAAGTGCTGTCTAAGTAATTATAACCAACCACCCACCCACTAACCAAACAAACTACAACTCAGTCTAACAAACAAACAAGTAGTCAACGAACTGTCCAATCCAGTTCTCTGTTCACTAACCAGTTAGTTAACCAACCAATTACAAGACATGTGACAAATGTGTGAAAAACACCATCATACATATATTGCATGCTACAATGGCTTTTGCCAGGGGCCGCAATATAGGCAGGCCATAAAATGGCCAGTTGTCTGAACGCGGTTTCTGGGACCTCTCCACGGTGATCCTCACCGGCATGGTGACACATTGTGTCATCGGGTGTTTATCGCTTGTGCGATGTCCTGGTGGGGTAGAAAGTCAGTCAGTCATTCAGAGAGTTATTGTCAGCTAGAATTATCGAAGTTAACTGTCTCCTAACTTTTACTAGCTGAGTGTTATTAACGGATATACCTGGACCCATCCTGAACTGTATTGTTACGTTGATGTGGTGATCGCCGTCCCTGGCAGACAGAGCAGGCGTGGTGTTGAACCATTCACGGCCTGTGTAGTTCTACAAAAAAAAATGTGAGAACATCATGTGAAGATAAGCTTTTCTCACTTACTTATTCTCAGTACAGGTGTCTGAGTTGAATTTTGAATTGAGAATCGACATCACAGCACTCGGGACACTCACGTAAGCGCTCCGTTCCCATCTTCAGCAGCAAGCGAAGAGTTCCAATTCCGACACCAGTAACTGATTGATTGTACATCGCCTTTCCCTTCAGTATTGAGCGTCGACCATATCCCATGGTAACTCCACGCAGCGCCATTCTCCTGAGACCGTAATGATCTATTTGTGCCTCAGCACTGTTCACTCGCAACCAAAAAGCTCTCATAACATCTAGTTTCTCATACATCAATATCCCACTAAGTGGTGCAGAACCGGTCAGTCTATCTGCCTGCTCGTTTCCTAACATACCAGCATAGCTTGAGACAAAAAAAATCGAAAGGACACTAACTGCGGTGTCTAAGTTGAGATGTTACTGCAGGACTAGAAAAAATTAGGCTGAAATATCAAAAATGTTGAAAATATGTTGGTGACTGCAGTCAAGCTAATACAAGGAATTCCAGAGAATGTTGCAGATTATAAATAATTTTTTAAAAACGTTGCTCACGTATACTCTCCTCTCCTCGTTGTTATTTTTGTGTAGTTTGACAAAGGCTGCCCGGTCGAAACGTTACGTTATTTGTGTTGTTTTGCGCACGTTTTTCTGCTTCCTCATTTTGTTGAGCTTTTTAGTCAAATTTCTCTGGAATTCCTTAGGCTGAAATATGCTGACTAGCCAAATCGTTATCAACAAAAATGCACAATATCTTCTTAAGTAAACTGAAGAGTTCATTATAAATGTGAAACTACCCTAATAAGTTACTTGAACATCGTGAACTTCCAGGGGTAAAATAAAAAAATGTGTCAAGAGCGATTATGTTATACGGATAGAAACATGAAATGTTGAACAATTACAATTCAAAAAGTCAGTACTGAATGCCTGAGAGACCCATACTTTACAAGCAAAGGACTGCATGTAACAACAAGCGTTGCGATATAAGTGAGCAATTACAATTTCTTCAGAGGTTGAACCGGGTATCCGGCATTTGCCATTCGGTCTGTCATTCATATTGAGGTGTTGTAATCTCAAGGTGTGGGACCTTCAGGTATTAGACCAGATTAAAAAAAAAAAAAAAACACACACACAGACACATACACACACGCATACACACATACACATACAGAATCACAGTTGGCTCATCTGTTCATCTGCTTACAGATTTATCACATCATTCAGGACTAATATTAGCTCCCTCTGCCTCCTCAACTTCTTTTTCTTCTTTCTTCTTTTGTCAAAATCTGCTTGTGCCGCTAGGATTCGCAGTCTATCAGATGATCGGCAACCGAGCCAGGGCGCGCTCAGTCGCTTCATGTGCCGTGATGTTATGAAGTCTCAAGTTCTCCGTGACTCCTTCAATCCATATTCTTCTTGGTCTTCCCCTGCCTCTTGGTGTTTCGATTTTCATGTTGTATGCTCTTGATGCTGGCATCGTTGGTTCCATTCTCATTAGGTGACCAAACCATTTCATTCTTTGCTTCTCAATAAATTTAACGATGGGTATGGTTCCAATAGTTCTTGTAATCACATCGTTTCTCACTCGATCTCTTCTGGTTTTATTCGCAGCCATTCTCAAACATCTCATTACGCAGGTGGTTAGTCTTCTCTCGTGTTCTTTTGTTAATGTCCAAGTCTGACATTGATAACCTAATGTCGGTATAAAGATTGTATTTATAATTTCGTCTTTTTATCTCAGCTGGGACAGCAGGGTGTTTTAAAATTGGGGCAAGCTGGTATGCGACATTGTTGGCTTGTTGGATTCTTACTTCGATCTCTCTGTCTATTTTACCATTGGATGTAAAGATACTTCCCAAGTATTTAAATTCTTGCACTTGTTTTAGGCTGTGAATTCCTCAACAGCCAGTGAAAAGTCTTCATACTGACCTTACCCGTTGTCGTCTGCAAAGCGGCAGTAGAACTACAAAGGCTCTTTAAATTTTACGTTTGTATCATGTTAGCATAAATCACTAAACACATGCTAATTTGTTTAGTACTAAGGGAGTTGATATAAAAGGGCAGTCTTCTTCCTCTTCTCGTTCACCGGCTGTAAACCCCGGCGGAAAGTTCTGGTTGTTTGTCCACTTCTGGACTATAATCCTTTTCCAGAAACTAAATATTGCGTGTACATCCGTTTCACAAGTTTGACTCATTTGTATGCAGACTGTTGGCTGCTTGCCTCTCAAGATGTAGAATGTGTATAAACATGCTAAGGAATCAACAGAGAGAAAACCCTTGAGGCTGTAGAAATATTACATACATAATAAACAGACAATGCATTGATCGACACTCATAAAAAGAAACAGAAAGATAGAATACACATTAGATAACATAACTATTGAAAGCTATAACAGTCGTGCCGGGAATTGAACCTGTCAACTATAGAAACAAGCGTACTAGGAACATGACCAACCAGGCAGCCCTAAAAACATGTCTTCATTGGCTATGTCTATCGTACGACTTTAAAAAAACACAACTGTGGAAAACGGACAGAATTAATCTCAAACAATTTAAATGGCACCATAGGTTACAGTGTAATGAAATATAGGCAGAAAGGGGTTAAATGAACAAAGCATACATTTCAGACCACCACACGGCGTACTAATCCATCACTGTGTGAAATGACAGAAATGGGTGATTAGAAAGCCATGGCCTAGCCAGCTATACAGAACATCTGCACGATAACCGCCATGACATCTGACAGAGAGGGATGAAACATTCGACGAGTGCCCGTGAGCAAGCACATGCACTGTGACCAGCTGAAGAGATACGTTCATCCAAACGTGACCACCAAAGACGGGTGACAGGGGAGTGATTGAGAAGGCACGCTAGAAAGAGCGGGAAAGCGGGGGAATAAAGTCAGAGCCAGGGGCTTGAGAAGACAGTTAGGACGGAACCGCTTGAGAGGACAGTTAGGGCTGGACCGCTGGAGAGACCGGTTAGGAGAAAACTAGTGCTGTACTTCGTTTAGAAGGTATATGTTAAACTTGGAGTTTAGCTAGAACAGTGGTTAAGGAACTCGTAGGGAGTCATACGAATAGCCAGCAACAAGATAATGAAGTGTTCACATACTATTGCTTATTGAATTTATGAAGTCTGTGTGACGAGAATATTGTGAATAAACCAGCTCTTGTGTAATTGTTACATCACTGGCCTTGTTCTTAAATACGATTAAAGAGAGCTACGAACTGTATTCATTCAACTTGACCGGACTAGGCACATCTATTTCTTGGGGGATGTATAGGCACGACTGTGCCACAACTGACATTTATTTTCACCAGCGAGACGTACACGCCATTTGAAGGTGGCGGGTTCGATTCCTGGCTTGGTAATTACAGTTTTCAATTTTATGTTGTCTAGTGTGTCCTTTTATCTTTCTACTTCTTTCTATGAGTGCCGATTGATACATTATCTGTTTATTATATATATAAAGTATACTTAGGAATAAAAGCGGCACCACTTACCCCTTCTGGGACCGACAGCGTGTAGCGCGGATCAGTGAATTTTGGCATAAGGTCATCCACGTCAGTTACATTTATGGTGAGTGTTGTATAGCTGACCAGCCCAACACCATCAGATGGAAGCTCCTGGGGATAATCAGCAGTGTTTCATTGACAAAACCTCAGTTACATATTCTCTTCATGGACGTCGCAAACAAATCTCGGCATTTGTTGGAAATTGTGGTTTTATTAGGCCATTTGGCGTCTAACATTTCGCTATTGCTCTGCGGCGGGTGGGCACTTGATATCATTAGAACAAATAAGACACAGAATAGACTGACCGGTTTATTGCCTTATTTATTTCGCTGTATCACCCAAGGTGCTTACTACAGTCACATTTAAATAAAATCGGGTGCTTGTATGACAATGTACAAATGGGGGTTGGACTATATAATATGGAAGCGTGAAATAGTCCTTTGTCTTTAGCATTTACGAAGCTAATTCGTCTCCCTTTTCCTTCTCCTATTCCCTCCTTCTCATTTTTTGTTTATCCCCCTCATTCTCCTCTAACTTTCTTCTTCTTCTTCTCTTCCTCCTCCTCTTCCTCCAGCCTTCCTAGTGCCTGAGGTTCGTTTCTGCAGATATGTATTGTTTCCTCCATCGGGATTTGAAAAAAAAAAAAATGGATGTGTCGGCCAAAAGATTCAACCCTCAACCTGGAGGAACATCGTGCCTCTCTTTTTCTGTCCTCTACCATTTGACCCGACCGTACGGACTGGGAGACTTTGCTGGTAGCGTAGCTCTCAGGGAACCTCAGTTTCCCCAAGTTCATGACATCAACATTTTTTGTTTCAGATGCAACTGATAACCAGAACAAATCAACAACAGGAAAAATGCAGGATATAAATATAATTTTTTTTTAAAAAGTGGGGGAAGGGGATTGGGTGGGGGGGGGGGGGGGGGGGTAAAGAAAGAGTGTAAAGATTTTACCGTGGCAGAAATGTTGAGAACAAACAAAGTGTTTCCCGAATCATAATCCAAGTCCTTGACAAGGAAAACGTGTCCTGTATATCTGTTGGATATGTTGAAGTATCCATTATGTCCCTGGAATAGATAGCAAATACAACTTGATAAGTCTTTTACTGTGACTGCTGTTCAATAATTATGTAGAAAAACTGTCACCCACACAGTGCAGTGGTTGCTTTCTAACTGTTAAGTAAATCAATGGATGAATGAAGAATTGACATCACAGCACCCAAGACATCCCCACACGTGCTTCGTGTCTTTCTCCTAGAGCCAGCGAAGAGTCAACATGCTAAAAGTACAAGCGGCAACCATAGCCCATGCTACAAACAAAATAACCTTTACTGTCGGGAGGGAGGAGGTGGGGGTGGGAAAAAAAGGGGGGGGGGGGCTCTGGTTTCATAGTGGCTAGCGTGGTTGCCACCATGTTGGTAATGATGTGTTCAAACCCCTGTCGAGAAATAATTGTAAAATTGATACAGAAATTGGCACCAGAAACAGAAGAGTGAAGCCTTGTTCATAGAAGACGACTTCAATCTTTGGCGACTATGGTGACCATATCGTCCCGCGACAGTATCGTTTGTTTTAGGTTATTCCTGACGGTGAGGAAAAATAATCCTTACGTGCACCGGTATGCGGCCTTCACTCTCTCCGTACCAAAAAGGCATTATACTAGCTAGCTCTATTCTTAGAATGTATCACTTTGAGTAATCATCATTATGATTTAAAGATAAAAATCTAGAATTGAATGACAGGATGAATTAAAGAGTGAAGTGGGACAGATTGTGTGAGTGTAACAACTGAATGGGTCACACAAGAAGTTAAGTAAAGACAGTTATGACAGTTCACACTAACAAACTCTAGGTGGATTGTTTGCTAGCAAAGAAGATAAACATTCAGGCCCACAGTTCCCTCTTAAACGTCAGTTGCGTATATTTACAGGACGTTGCAAAACCAACTTTAGCATTTTCTGGCTGTTGTGGTTTTTCTAGGCATATTGTACGTTCAGTGGTTTGCTACTTCCTCTGAATAGTTGGCTCTTGATATTACTGCCGACACCAACGCAAACCAGTCTGCTGCCACATGGACTGCAGCTAAGATCGAACATTACCCCTTCCTAATGCCCTCAAAGTGTTACACATAGACAGTAAAGACAGTTCCAGTTATTAACATTTCCACAGCTTACAACAGTTAAACTGTCTTACACTATCATTCAGTATACGGGACTTTATATCTACCACGGTTAGGTTACTTTACTTCCAACCCAGTACCAAAATACTGTCTCCGCGCCGCCTGTATTGCAGATTTCTCCTCACATTCTCTAAGCGGAGAAACTAAATGGGTGTTTCAAAACCAAGCTGGCACTTGACAACTGAATACATTATGTCTCTTGTCTTAGTAGTGTCGGCTCTGTGACTAAGTCGATGCAAACGCTTCGTTCTGCCGGGATGCCAGGTTCGATCCCAGCTGTGGGCAATCCGCCTTGCGTTAGTTTCGTCTGTGGTATCAAGAAAGCCGACCGTCCAGTGAGCAACGGCAAACTACTAGGCGTAAATTTGCCTAGAAAAAACCCACACAACATGGGGGTTGGTTCTGAAACGTCCTGTAAAGGATTCGCAACTAACCCTGTCTTAGTAGTAAGCACTCTCAGACTGCTGTAGATCAATCTCTTGATTCTATCCTCCAACTTGTATCTTTGTCTACCTCTTGCTGTATTGCGTTTAACTGATTCCTCCAGTATGGGTTTTAAAACAGTGTTATTCTTTCAGTGCTGCAGAAAATTTGCAATTGTCTCTTTTTGATTTATTTCAATTTATTTTTAAATCGGCAGTCTCGCTAGAACAACTGTATTTGTTCGTCTTAGTTTCCATGAAATAGACATATTCTTATTTGTGTCCTCATATTTCAATAGACTCACTTAGATTTAGTAGCTACTTACTCACTGTCCACGTTTCTGCATCATATGGCAAAGCTGAGTATACATAACATGTTAGGATTCCTAATGTTAATGTGTTATCTTTCAAAGGCAAACCACAGAACGTCAAATTGTCTATGAAATTAGAAACAGTCAAACAATATTGTGAGTTGATGTAACCTCCTGTAAAGGACGTGCAACTAGCTTTTTTTTCTATAGTTGTTTTTTGTTAACAGACTCAAAACAACACAATGCTGAGACAACGAAACAAATATGCTAAAAGGTAATCATGATCTATAGAAGTGCTTACCCCCAGGTACTCAACAATGTCGTATACAACTTGTACATTTTGGCTATCCGGATCGCATGCTTTCAGTGTGTAAACACTGGATCCAGTCTCTTGGGACTGCAGTGTGGAATACACAGTTAAGGTTAAACAAAAGAAAGAAAACGTTTTTTTATATTACAAGTACCACCAGAATTATCACCACCATCATCTTTGATATCAAAATATGAGACACTGCAAACAATTGCTCATGGGAACAATCAGTAGAGGTACCCTGGGTCGGCTGTTACATTTCAGGACAAAATCCGCACGGGAATAGCCAATGAACAGTGACGCCGATTGTAACAATACAGGGTGTTTTTAAGTATCACTACAATCTATACAACAAACTAAGACACACACACACACACACGCACACACACGCACACAGGAATACGTGACCTTATACAAAATGTGCTAAAGGTAATTAAATTAGTTAGTTACAAGAGTCACAACTATGGTCTAATGCTGTCTTTGGGGAAGATGGAAAGTAAAAATGAAATATTCATTTTATAACTTTTTTAACAAATTTCTAGCTGCAATGCGACGATGAGGTTTTTTTATCAGAAAATCTTGCTATACATCTCCGAACAAGATCAATGTGTATCGACCGCTTTTTTTTCGAAACACTTGTTTAACAAAACAAAACAAACATTAGTTCTTTTGTTGGTAGCATCATTCAGTTTTAAGTGCACATAATTCTCCAGCAGACGACAGTTGTTCATGGCATATTTTTCACAATTGCCTATTCAGCACATCTTTGCCGTTGTTGTTGTCGTCAAGCATTTCGTTTTGCAGATTTGTTGTACATACAAAGTGTGGTGAGACTATAAACACTCTGTATAACATACCCTTACATCAACAATAACAACATCCCTGGTATCATCATCATACACATGTTGATAAATGTGGGAATCCCGAGTTCATCGTCTTAACGCCATCTTTTATCTTCAATACGATCTGTAGTTTTGTCAGGATTCTCATAATAGGTCACGGCACCTGAGGTATATATTTCCTTGTCCTCCTGTTGTTCTTTTGCACCAGACTTGTCATTCACCTCAGCAATGACACATATGATTTTTCATGCCATGATGTAGCTGCCTCTTTTTCCCTCCAACTTTCCAACGGTCACGATGTTCTCCAGTTTTCTCTTTTTCATGACATGACCAAATAATGCAATTTGTCTCCTTCAGATGTGGGCAATCAGTTCTCTTCGTGAATCAATACAGTTTGTTAAACACAATGGAAAGTAAACACAGCCTAATACCAACTTTCACCTGCGGTGTGCGAAGTGCGAAGTGCTAGTCCATCTCATAGTGTACGTAATATCGAAAATAGGGGACTGAAAAGGAGCAGATGGGTATAAGAAATTTACAAGCACACCACATGCAATGACTATGCATTTCAAAATAGGGAAAGGAAAAGACACGCAAAAATCAACGACCATTGCGTCCAGTTTTTAACAAGAAATAATTATAACAATAATAATAATGCGTTACTGTGACTGATATCTTCATGTTTTTAGTTACAGTAGTTTTACATTGTACTGTAGTGTTACATTGTGCTGTTCAATAATAATAACAAATCAACATAATAATAATCATAGTACAGTAAACACCTTCAGTCACATTAGGCATATGGGAAGAGCACCTATATTTATACAGACCAATCGGCACTAAGTGAGTTATGTGGTCAGCATTACGCCGGCCGTCTTTGCTTCGCCAGAACACACATCCTGGTAACCATTTTAGGCTGGATCAACCTGCGACGCCCCATACCATGATAAAAATCCACGCAGCCAGCAGTGGGTTTCGATCGCTGTACGTTGGAATAACGTGTTTATTCGCAACGCCTAGGCCAAGAACGGCGCTCAATAATAATAATAACATTAATAACAATAATAATAAAAATAGTAATAATAATAATAATAATAATAATAAACAAGTCTAATACCAGAAACGATTACGTGTTTTTTGGCTAATGATTCCCGCCAACTTCAGAGAAGTGACATCACACCACTGCTGTAATATCCTGAACCCCAGCTTTAAAGAAAAGAGCACTAACGACTCTGCCACAAATTGAACAGTCATACATTGTCTATACTAACCTCAGGAATAGTGACTGTAGAATCTGCATGCTCAAAGTAGGGCGCAAATTCATCAACATCAAGTATGTTAAGGTACAAGGCGAAGCTTCGTCCAAACTGAATGTCGGTGAAATAATCGTGATCGATTAATATCACTACCACAATATCCACCACCACCATCACTTTCACCACAATATCCACCACCATAATCACTTCCACCACAATATCCACCACCACCATCACTTCCACCACCATATTTACCACCACTACCACTTCCATTATCATAACCACCGCATCCATCATGAGTGCTATAATCCCTATTACAACATTACCACCATAACCACCACCACCACAGTAATTACAACTACCACCAACACCAGAACAACAATCACTATCACTACCACAACTACAACCACCATCACAAACGATCACCCCTTTAACCACGCCTACTACAACCATGCGCACTGCCACAACAATAACCACCACCACTATGACGACTATCACCACCATTACAGCAACAATCACACCCAACAACCACCATCACTACCAACACCAGCACTACAACCACCACCACTACTACAACCACCACATTACCACTATCAATACTACATAGACCGCCACCATCATTACTACAACCACCACCACCACCACCAATGCTACAACGACCGCCACCATAATTACAACTATGACCACCACGCCATCACTACAACCATAACTACGACCACCATTACAACCAATAATACCATTACAACGACCACCACTACAACCAAACTGTCTCTACCACTACCATTATTCCGTGAAAGGGATTGATATATCATGGTGAACAACTGAAAGAGGGGATTATTTTGCACATAGTTACCTAGCCCATCAAAGAAAGCAGAGTAAATGAAGGTAACGCCCTCAGTAGCCATTAGGGTGCCTTAATTATACGAATCTGTGCAGGTTGAAGAGGGTATATGAGATTTTTTTCTGAGGGAGTGATATCCGGCGTACTGTAGCGTCACAACTTCAGGTTGCAGAACTGGGTGTTGGGTTTAGGGGGGGGGGGGGGGGGAAATGACTGGTGGAGGAGGCACCATGAACTGGTAATTCATGTTTTCGATGTGTGAGAGCTAGGAGGGAGAAGGGGTGGTATAATTGGCGATCAGTGACATGCTGTCATACCGTGAAGGCGTAACATTTTTAATGTTGTCGATCCATGTTTTTGTGGTCACCTTCTTGTCCTTATTGCTGACCTTCTGAGATGTAATGCATGTGTTACACTTTCCAAACGCTTGCTAATTACCAAGTGCATACCATCTGGCGTCATCATAATTGGTTTTTTTCAATTCCCTTTGTGATAGTATTTTAACTCTTTCACATCCACATATTTATTACTATTTAAAGTAACTCACGAAGACATATTTGTTAAAAATAACATCTGTTCAGGGCAGAAAAAGTGACAGTCGAAAAATCAATGTTGTGTGTCACATAATACTTACAGTAGTTGAGGCGTCCTCACATTTTAAGTCAATTCCTATAAAGCCTGCCTGGTTTGAGTAAAGTAAAATAGATATACAATTAGCAAACTGAAATACAATTTTAGCAAATATTATTAATTTTACCGGCAAAATATCAGGAGATTTTTAAAATTAAATTTGAAGTCCTGGTTTCTCTCTAATGACGATTATTGGTAGATCCACTAACTGCTATCTGATATTGTTGCAGACCCAGCAAAGCGAGAATCTGCTCTTTGATTGCCTACGACACCCGCATGTTATGATAAGAGAATGAGTGAATCTATGCCTATGTGTAAACTAATCATACTCTAAGCTGCGGTGACATGGTCTAGAGTGCTTGGTTTGAAAGGCTTTTGGAAGACAGGTTGGCTGGCAGGTTTTGAATTCGTGGAATGGATTGACCATAAGGTTTTCTGACACATACCAAAGAGGGCTCGTAACTTTCAGAGTGAGGTTGGTAAAAAGACCTTTCTCAGTACCGCACACCAAAAAAGCATCCCCATTGGGACAGTTCTGCTTAGGTCACATTGCTCTCTTTAAACCCAGGAGCAAACAGGGGTTGAAGGACATGTACTGGGACTTCACATCTGCTGTGAGGTTTAAGGAATGTAACCAGGTGAAGACTGCCCACAACACAACTGCAATTCTAACATTCGTCTTTAATCCGTACTTTGGGGAAGGATGAATTTGAAAAAAAAAAAAAAAAAAAAAACACCGATTATCACACTTTCCTTTAGGAATTACCCCAAAATATTTTAAGACATTCCAAGCCCCGAATTTTGCCTATCTATTCTTTAACATTGACACAATTTCACTTGAGCTAATATTGGAAGGGGAGTGTCTCCCTGTGTGACATCAGGGGGATGTCCCTTATGGTGATTGATGCCCTAATGAATCATCAGCATTCTAGACGATTCACCAGCACTCATTTATTTAAAAAGAAATCATCCAGTGTTTTTTTCTTTTTTAAATAACATTTTTTAATGCTCCTTATGTGTTCAAAGACATCGCCATTTATTGAACTGATATACTGATTAACAATAATGATCTTGGGTGCAATTTCTGGGGAATAAAATCTGCTTTTTTTTGCCCGTGGACAGCCATTCCTTAATTTCAGCAGTTGGAAATGGTTCATATACCTTTTTTATTGTATGATGACTCGTTGGCCACGTCGAACGAAGAACGGTAGTGACTTTTCGGGCGAACATTAAACACAAATTTGAACAGGGGAAAAAAAATTTACAAATTACCGATAATCGGTGTGGACGAATATTAGAGTTCCACTGCATATCAATATATCCCCCCCCCCCCCCAATGAGTTCAGTGGCCCCAGTTTTAGCGGAAAGAGGAAAAGAGCCATCCTTCAAACAAGCATGTCATAAAAGGCTATCACAAGGAGTTTGTTGAAAAAATATATTTTGGGCCCTAAAGGGGCAAATATCGTAGCGAGCTGTAAACCACAA
The DNA here is from genome assembly GCA_905116865.2 of Candidula unifasciata. Taxonomy (NCBI): domain Eukaryota; kingdom Metazoa; phylum Mollusca; class Gastropoda; order Stylommatophora; family Geomitridae; genus Candidula; species Candidula unifasciata. Next base: position 482,136 of record CAJHNH020004968.1, read on the forward strand.
CACAACGTACTAACAGCCCCTTTAAATAGAAACACAGAACACCATAATCTTTCCTTCACATGATCGCGTATTAAATGTTCAATAGTCCACTGTCTATTGAGAATCATGGGAAGCAGAAAGCCAAGAACTCAAGCCACTCATAGCGAAACGATAACAGAAAGAACTCCACTGCGGGAGCATGCACAACTGGAACCTATTGATCTTCAGTAGTTAGTTACTCCTTCAACAATTGTTTTGACCCGTTTATCCCCTAGGACCTAGACAGGGGCGGGTCGATCCGGGTCATGCTCCGGGGTCTCGGACATTTCCTGCTGCGCTTATCGGACAGTCGGACAAGACGTTACGGTAACTGCTACAGGTACTGACGTTATGGTAATTGCAACAAGTACTGACGTTATGGTGATATTTCATCTCTGTGGTAGCAAATTAAGAGCCAACCGGCAAGACCAGAGTGACAAATGGACGGTTGGTTCATTGGAAAGACGTTTATCGGACAGATTTTGTCAGTTGAAAGTAGCACGGGCAGAGCTGATCGGACAATTTTGGCTTAAGGGATTCTAACGTTATTTTCCACTAGGAACTGGGGCCATTCTACCGAGGCCTATCCCCCACTTCGTTCCGTTGTGACCACATACAACCTGAAGCTCCTTCTGCAGCTTTGCCCTTAGTGCCTGTTTTATGCTCGTTGCCATGCAAGCCCAGCTACTTCAGTACACTGTATGTGGAGTTGGAGATAAGCCCTAATGCGCCTGCCTCGACGGCGAAGAGTTTCACTGCTAACACCTCCTCATTCCTTAACTGTCTACCAGTTCACTGTACGTCTCGAGCTTTTTACAGGTGTTGGTCTTCGATTCAAACTCGTACAGCACTCGCGGCTCTGTCAAAATAAGCTGACGCTCTGTTGCCGGGTGCAACACCAAGTCCGGCCAAATCCTCTTTCGGATTAGTTCAGGGTACCTCTCAAAACCAGACAGGTCAACCGTCACTATCTAGTCCCGCGCACAGTCGAGTATGGACAAACGACATATAGAAACAACTGTCTTTAATTGTCTTTAACTGCCCTTATAACGCCTCTTTTTTGACAGGATGGGGTCGAAACAAGAGGGAAAGAAAAAAAGGGGCGAAGGTGGGGGAGGGGGGTACGGAAAGGGGTAGTTGAAGCCGGACGAGTTAGGGCTACGTGCCTAGTGTAGTCACCATGTTTGTCTCTGTACCTGCCGCAGAAAAAAAAAATTCCAGTCGTCTCATTAGGAGCCTGGGTCTTCTTAAACTGCTCGGCCAAATGGTCCTACGAAAGCAAAAAGATAAAATTTAAGTATAAAAACGAAAAGCCTATAGAAAAGCAGAGTCACGTCACATTAATATACTTACAGAATTGGAAGTTCTATCGCATTTAAAGTTTGCTGTGCCCACCTCAGGCTGAAATGAGAAAAAACAATTGTGACAGTAAATTTAATCAATAAATAGATTAAAAAAAAAAACAACAACTAGATACCTTATGCAATGTCAAAGATATAATATTACTTTCATATTTAAATTTTGTTTTTATATACCGAGACGACAAGTGCTAAGCTGAATATAAAAATGTTATCTTGTTGTTGTTATCATCATTATTATTATTATCATTATCATCATCATCATCATCATCATCATCAGTGTTTGAGGAAAAAATCGTCACGTTCACCCAGTATCCCCAAAGGGCAAGCTTTAGGTTATAATTGTGACTAGGTTATGTGTGCCATATAAAATGGCTAAGCAATTCAAGCCACCAAAAGCCCTGAAAAGGACTCCTGCAATGTTGATGCGATCAAAGGAGACAAACCCATATACTGTACCGACCGGCGACGAAGTCGTCTACCAGCGAGCCAATGGACGACCCGATTAACTGATTTGTTTTTATTTGACGTTGGTGTTTGAAAGGGCGGTTACTGCAATCAGCCGGATTAACCATTAGGCACAATAAGTACGTGCTTAGGGCATCACAAAAAGGAGGGGTCAACACTTACATTTTCAACAGTTTTATAGCTGAGCGTTTTATCTCCTCAGTTTAATTATATTGAACAGTCCCATCAGAACAACAATGCAACAAGGCAGATTGGATGCATTATCTCTTTTAAGTATAGTACCACATGTGTTCAATGAGATAAATGTTTGAGAATCTGTGGAAAAAAAAGTTAGATTCCTCCCCCCCCCCCCCCCCCCCCCCCACCCCCAAAAAAAAATTTAATTGAATCACACTGGAAAAAAAAAGAAAAAGACACTAATTCCCATCTTAATGGACGTTTGGTTTAATTTCCATAAAATAAGTTTATTTTCTGTGATGTTATTGTTTATATATACACCCAGGTTTAACATATGACTGTGAATCCTGGACAATCGGTAGGCAGTCCAAACAATTCATTCAGGCCTCAGAGATGTGTTTTTACAGAAGAATGCTCAAAATACCTTTCACAGCCGAAAAGAGCAACCAAGTTTTGAAAAAGGCGGGAGCCCGGAGACAACTTATCACAGACATCAGAAGGAGACAGTCATAATTTTTTGGCAATGCTATGAGAAGAGGGAAGATAGAACGTGTTGTGACCACTGGAAAGATATGTGGAAGTAGGAATAGAGGAAGACAACGAGAGAAGATTCTTGACAGTCTTGTTGCATGGCATGGAGGTGGGTCAGCTCACGAACTGATACATGCTGCAGGAGATCGCAGATTGTGGAGAGGCATGATCGCCAAGGCACCTGCTGATGATGATGATTTGCTTATATTGTCGGATTGTGTATATTAAACTGCTGGACATCGTCCGGCTTTTATCTCCCATCATCTTCTCTATCTTTGCCTCCCCTGCTGCCGCAAGTTCAGTCGTTGCACAACAGTACGCAATACCGGGACATTTTTTAATGCGTCCTTTTTTTAGTGTCACTGTAATAGAAACTTTGTCGTGCGTATCGAAACTTTTTATTGCGTCCTTTTGTTTAGTGTCACTGTAATAGAAACTTTGTCGTGCGTACCGAAACTTTTTATTAGAAGCCTTGTAAAGAGTACTGGTGCCTTTTATTGCTTTAATTAAAAGTCCTGCACACATAAATA
>CAJHNH020004968.1:485234-632734 GCA_905116865.2 Candidula unifasciata
AGCCGTTACGCCACGGCGATTCCTAATTGAAGGAAGCAATCTTTCTTATTCACCTGGTTCACTGGAATGTAGAAATGGGAGCACTTGGAGTGTGTTGCACGCGAGGTCTAAGAATCAGCCGTTTTGCCCAAACTGTCATTGGGAAACTATGCCTCGATTTGATTAGGATATTCTCATTACTGTCAATAAAAAACGCCACTGTTTCGGGCGGGGGAAGAAAAAAAAGGGGAGGGGGGTGGGGAAGACAAGGAGAACAATGGAGAGAGGTATTCTAGAGACTGCGAGTGATGCAGCTTTAAACCCCCCCCCCTCCCACCCCCCTCAAAAAAAAAATTATTGCTCTTAAAATAGGGCGAGGTTGCATGTAATGTATAATCGTAAACAAATAACTGTACATGCAAAAAGGGGACCGGAAAGTGGTTGGGGGGGGGGGGGTGGTGGTGTACTTACCTTTTGTATATTTTCTAAAAGGAAGGGGGAGGAGTGAGGCTCACCCCCTTTAAAAAATTATGGGATGAGAAAGGGGGGGGGAGCCTCAAGGTGTATGAGCTAGGAGATTTTTTGACCCCTGTCACTTGCGTCGAGCAGGAAGTGACGTGTACAAGAGTGGACTTTTTGGGGATAGGGAAAGTAGTTTTCTAAAGCCAATAATCACTCACGGGAAATAATAGAGTAAGTGAGTGAATGACGTTGAACCCTACCAGGACGGCACAGCGAGCAATCACCACCCGCTGACACAAAGAGCTACCTTTCGAATGAGAATCCCACCATGCACAAGACGCAGAAACCTGTGTAAATGTTATGTGTTGTCTAGGGCCCTTGGCGATAGCTGGGGTGGGGATTTAAAAAAAAAAGCACACACAAAGATTGCGTCCCATACTTTTCTTTTTCTTCTTCTTTTCTTCTTCTTTTTTTTTTCTGTTTTCTTCTTCTCTTTTTTTTTTGAAAAGCATATATACGGTCATCCCCTTGTGAGATGAGTTATTTTGAAGCCACACACTGGCTTTTGCCGGGGGCGCTAAATACAACCGGGCCTGAAACCTGGCCTAACGGCTGAACTGCAAGGGGGATCCTCATCCGCATGGTGGCACTTTGTGTCACCAGGTATTTATGGCTTGTGTGATGTCCTGGTGGGGTACACTTACCTACCTACCTAACTTTCTTTTTTTTTCTCTACTCTTGGAATGCCTCACACCGTAAGAACAGGAGAAGATCTATGGAACAGGTCCTTCTGTTCGCTTTGTCTAAAGTACTTTTAAGTGTTTCTGATAATGCTGCCGTCCGCCTTCTGTGTGGTCGCTCTCTGACTCTATTACAACTGTTATCTGTATAACATTGCTCTCTGTGGTGCCCTGTCTGACGCCAATCTTGTTACATGGCCAAACTATTTGATTTGTTGTCTACCTATAAAGTTTAGCATTGGTTCTGTCTGTCTCTCCTCCTGAAATCATCGTTCCTTAGTCGATCTGTCCTTGTTACACCTAGCATTGTACGTAAACATTTCATTTCTGTCGTGACTATATTTTTTTTGTCTTCTGAAAACAGTGTCCATTTTTGACATCGATAACATAGCGTTGGTATGAATACTGTGTTAAAGAGTGTTCCTTTAGTGTTCATAATCACATAGCAAGTGGCAGCCAACGTGATTTGGATCGCAAATTATTCCTCCCCACGGCGCTTAACGGTAGAAGTGGTTTATTATGATGATCATGATGAATCACATACTTGCATTTGGAAACTGATGCCATTTGGCCTAAAACTTGACTGACTTTTTTGCATTTTTGTCGATTTCTTTATTAATTCTTCCGTCTTCTGAAAAATTGCTTCCCAGATTTGTAAAATCCTACCTGCTTTAACTGGTGTTCATCAGTTTTGATTCTGGTGGTTCTTTCCCTTCTGTAGAATGTCATTACCTCTGTTTTGTCTACATTGATCTTCATATTGTAGTTGTCGAATTCGGAGTTGATATGTTCTTGTAGTTGTACTGCTGTTGGTGCTATGATTGCCTGGTCATTGGCGGAAAGCAATTGATTTAGTCATTCTCCAATGCTGTTTCCTTCGCTGATTTGCAAATTTAGTCGACATATGTGATTATTAGTAGTTCACTGAGACGCAGTGATAAGACAAGGAAGATTTGCAATTATAATATATAAACTTGTCTCACATATCGATTTAGAAAGTATTTTCTGAATTTAGAAAAACTAAACAAGATTTGTAGTACAAACATTAGACAAACTAGTCATAGAAGTATCTGAAAATATTAAAATTACCTGCAGAGCATTGACCAAAGCAAGCACATATTGCCAGGATTGTTAGCCAATGGAACACGTGTACCATTTTAAGCATGGATTGTTTGCCATAATGGATGCGTTGATCTTACTACACTTAGGGCGATCGTTTATACATACATATTTGGTCTGACAATCTGAAAATGTAAATAAAGTCACAAGTTGATAGGTGCGAGTGTGTGTGTGTGCGCGCGCGCGCGTGCGTGATGTGTTTATATGCATGTGCCTTTCCCGTTAGTGTGGCCTCCCCTTGCGTGGATCAGTGACTGGCATCTCCTGGGCATTGATGCGATCAGATGTCTAATGTGCGCCTGTGGGATGGCTGCCTACTCTTCCTGGAGTACCTAGAACAGATCACGACTATTGGCTGGATCAGCGTTTTGGTGACAAACACATTTTTTGCGGCTCATCCCACTGTGGCTCAATTGACTCATGTCTGCAGACATAGATGGCCAGAAAAGGGTTTAAATGTTATGGGCAGCCGGGAACTGCGTGGTTAACTGTGCAGAATGGTGTCTAGGGTTGTCCTGTTGAAACAAAATATCTGTTGGCAAAATGGAAGGACATGTGGTTGATGAATTTCATGGAAGCATCGTTGCGCATTCAAGCTTTCTTCAATGTGTACCAATTTCGTTGTAACTCATCATTCCCCATACTATTACACCTCCTCCACCGTGCAGCAGAGCTTCATCAACCTAATTTTGGGCTAAACCTTCATTTTGTCTACGCCGTCTATCATGACGCTGCAGCAAAAAGAAAGACTCGTCACTAAACCAGACACGTCTCCACTGATTGTCACTTGCGCATGGACGATGTTAGTTGGCCCAAAGAAATCGATTTTGGTCGTGGTGACGCGAAAAGACAGGTACTCGGTGTGGTCGTCAAGCCCAAAGTCCATCATCATGCAGTCTGTTTCGAACAGCTTGATCATACAAATGACGTCCTGGAGGCAATGCCTGTACAGTTGAGGAAGCTGTTGTAACCTGTCTCTGAGGTGACGAAGGCGAATAAAGCGATACTCCGCTGTTGTTGTCACTGTTGGTCGTTCACTGCGATGTCGGTCTTCAACTGAACTAGTGGCTTGGAACCGGTGCCAAAGTCGACTGATAGTACTCTGATGCGCGTTTAGGTGCCTGGCAAACCTGACTTTGACTTTCTCCTGCCTGCAATTGGCCAGTAGCAACATTCCTTAAATTTATCGATAAAGGCACAATTCGTGACAGCTTGAAAATGAACTGATCGTTTTTGTGTAGCGTTATCCTTTTATAGGGTTTTAATTGCGTAGGCAGTAAATAGTGTTCACCGCAAATTGTGTTGCTTTTTTATGCGCACATCGTGAGCTATGCTCACAAATATGGTCTTAAACACATTTGACCACTGCATTGTAACAATTACAAAAACCCACGCAATTCACACCCACATGTCCACTGGACACGGTAAACAAAATTTGAGTCGGCTTTTGACATACCCCAGTACGGTATTTTATTTACGAACTAAAAATAACGCGAGATCTGAAAACTATGCGTTTCTATTTTTTTAAACAGGATATCTTAAAAATCAAACAGTTTCTCTTGGCAGGTGTGGGAAAGTCGCCGCGCTGTTATTATACGCAGCGGAACCATGAGGTCATTTTAAACCAAGGGTGTGAGATAACTTCCTAGAAACACAATCACGCCACCTGTGGATAAACGGCAAGCTATGCCCATTTGTTTCGTTTCGGTTTTTCGCAATCATAATTTTTTAATTTTTACGCAGACAAAGTCATACTCAATAACATGTAAAGTAATTTGAAACCAACATATTCGGTTTACTCCTATTTCTGCAACAATAGCAACACTAACAGCAGCAGCAACAACAACGACTACTACTTGTTCTTCTACAACAACAACAACAACAACAACTACCACCACCACCACTACTACTACTACTACTACTACTACTACTACTACTACTACTACTACTACTACTACTACTGCTGCTGCTGCTGCTGCTGCTGCTGCTGTTGCTGCTGCTGCTACTACTACTACCACCCCTACTACTACCTCTGTTTTTACTACTACTACTACTACTACTACTACTACTACTACTACTACTACTACTACTACTACTACTACTACTACTACTACTACTACTACTACTAATACTACTATCATAATTACATACATAATACAATGATATTACATAAATGATACAACTATCTTGGCAATCTTGAAATATCCTTAACCGACTAAGACATCAAAGCAAAATTTGGCATAGCCGTTACAGATGCCCTAAATATAACATTTAAGATGTTGAACGTGTATCTGAAACTTATCATGTTGTTTTGACATATATGATGTGGTTCTTCGGGTTGCAGATTTGTCAAACTTTTTGATATCAGACCCGACAAAGAAGGAAGGAGAAGACGTGATAGCGGTTCCTTCTGTCCAGTTCTTCTGCAATGTTTATTTTCAGGCCCTAGTTTTTATCGTATTTACGCGTGTATAGGCCACATCAAGTTTTGGATATGACAATTTTAGAACTGTTTACGGACTATTCACCACTCTAGTGGCTTTTGAATCCATCACTTTCAGATTAAAGCCACTATGGTGGCTCTTTATTGAAACACTTTAATATTGTTTCCTTTGCTTGGAAAACGAATTTGTTAGAAACATTGTTCAAAAACTCGAATTTGCAAAACGAAGTCCTTTCGTATTTAAAGTTCGAGATAGTGTTTGGGTCACTTTCTTATTTAAAAAAAAAAAAAAAAGTTAATTAATTAGATGTGATACAATTTGTATGTATTTTCCAAACCAAACAATAAGGTAACAGGTCTAGAACTGTTCATACTACTGTGTCATTGATAAATCTCAGCCAGATAGTGGCAAAAGTCTTGATATTATGACTGATAAAGCATGTGCCAAACCTACTGCCGATAAAATAGGTTAGGATAAAGTTGAACATAATATTTAAAAATCATACAAAAAATGGTCATAACATATAAACTATTTGAATTATTTTTTTCTAATAAAGACTAGCTGATACATAATTGAACAGAGAAGGCGTATGAATTCTTAGAAATGGATGGAAATGTTGAACAAGTAGATAGTAAGGTAAGCACACAATTTTTTGTGTAAATAATCTTCATATGTGTCTAACATCCTTGAATGTGGTGTGATATTAATAATATTTTGTTGTAATATTGACACCTAAATATATTTTATTTATTCTGCACTCATTTCTCTTTAGCTTCATATATTATATGTCCCAATACAGCCAATACATTGTTTTTAGGGAGATTTTAACTTTGCCATATTCAGTTTAAAAAATTCCATTCAAAATGAATGCTGTCCAAACCCAAGAAAAAAAAATGTCGTTCTGAAAGATTGAGGTAAAAAGTGATCTAAGACTTTCGTCGGGAGACAAACGCCCAAACTAGTACATGTAAGCAGTGAAAGATGGGCAAGTTACGCGTGTAAAGTTGCAAGTAGTTCCTTATGTGCAAGTGAATTTAAAGCCAGTCATGGCTGGGCAGGGCGCTTCAAAGCCCACGATGACCACGTGATTGAGCGTCCGGCAACAAGTGCGCAGCGACTTTACGACACCTAACAACAGAAACTGATTTTAAAGACATGTTCTGAATTTAAGAAGACACACAACTACAGCATGGGGCAACTAGAAAGACACATAAAACTTGCCTTTAATAATACGTTGTGTACAAGGGACATATATATCTTGAACATAAACAGAACACTACTTTTCCTCAACGACTTTCGGTTAAAATACTGCGGCCTATACAGAGCTAGAGGTAAATACGGTACTTTCTCTCGTTCTGCACCACTGTGCTGTCTGAGCCCGTTAAAACTTCAAGATTGTTTCCCTAAATTTCACCGACGATATCAGGAAACAAGTGTGGACATAACAAAGGCTAAACTACACCACCGAGAGACATTGAACGAATCAAATGGTTCAGACTTGTGGGAAGACTACTACAAGATAGTGCAACACAGAGAGCCCTATCACTTAGATACAACAGAAGCAGAGCTAGAGGTCGCCCGCCCACGCAAGCGGTAGATACATGGAACATCTGAAGCCACCAAAACCAGAAACTATGCAGCACACACCAAGGTTCACACTATGGGTTACTACCTGTGTGTCATGATGTTAATCCGTTGTTCAAACTTCCAACTTCTATGAGTGCCGATCAATACATTGTCCTTGTGCTAATTAGACATATTTACCCGTCATGGCGCTACATTTCGGCCACAGAAATAGGTGTACATATTGTCTTTCGCGTTCCTAGTATCTAAACTTTGGAAGAACAAAGGGCTCCTCATCAATAGCTTGTGAAATTGTCGATAAATGTAGTGGTCTTAGTTCTCCACCCACATGATAACCTTAATCATGGATCATGTAAATGCTCTTTTCCCGCCCAATCCATGTGGCCAAGTGCCCCAGACCAGTAATAGGTGTAGCCACACTATTTGGTAGAGGCTACATCCACACAGGACCAGCAATAGGTGTAGCCACACTGTTTGGTAGAGGGTACATCCACCCAGGACCAGCAATAGGTGTAGCCACGCTGTTTGGTAGAGGCTACATCCACCCAGGACCAGCAATAGGTGTAGCCACACTGTTTGGTAGAGGCTACATTCACCCAGGACCGGCAATAGGTGTAGCCACACTATTTGGTAGAGACTACATCCACCCAGGACCAGTAATAATTGTAGCCACACTGTTTGACAGAGGCTACATCCACCCAGGACCAGCAATAAGTGTAGCCACACAGTTTGGTGTACGATACATAAACTTTACCAGCCAGTCTGTAAACATATCCACGCCACTAAGCAGAATTATCAATATATTCCAAGAATTATGTATACTCCGGTGTAGGCTCAGTTTTCAAACTGAAATATTTATCTACCGTTAAAGTATCCCTTTTAATCATTTAACAACCCCGAACCCTCCTCTCAACCAGCCCCAAAAGGTTAGATTAAATTACCCAGGTCATAGATGCTATAACCAGATAATGCACACATTGAAGACAGCAGGTCGGGTTGTCTAGATAACGCTTACGTTGTGGATCTGAGATTATTTGAGACAGGTGCTGGCGTGTAGGGTCAGACATCTGATAACACAACACACATGAACTGTGGGGGTGTAACTGGTAATTAACCATGAAATAATACAAGTTGAGTAGCCGTCACACAGTCAGAGAGTACAATGCCTTAAGCAGCTGAATTCTGGACACTTTATTAAACCGTCTTTACTGCGTGAATGAGCCGGACTATTTTCAAAAATGACCTTGGCTCCCAGGTCGACCCAGCCTTGAGTGGGTACCGGGTGCAGTCCCCGGAAGTAAAGGCGGCCGGCGTGATGCTGACCACATCCCCCATCTTGTACTGATTGGTCTATAAAAATATAGGTCTAGCCCTGTATGCCCTATACGCCTCAAGGCGTGGAAAAGGGTCCTTTACTTTTTACTTACTGCGTGAATATTTCAAATAAAATATTAAAGTTCTCGAAGGACTGCGAATGAAAAAAGAATTATTTAACAATTTAAAAAAAACAACAACAGACAATTGAAATATTTTGGCCACATTAAGAGACATAACACTCTGAAACAAAACATACTGGAGAAAAAAAGTTAGGTAAAGAGAGCAAGAGGTAGACAACGATAAAACTAGAAGGACAACATCAAGAGACTGGCAAATAGCAGTCTATTAAAGTGTGCAACCAAGACAAGAAACAGAGCGATTTGGAGATCCATTGCAGCCAATATTCACTGTGGCAACTGATTGACTGACTGCTTGTTATTACGGCTTTTTACTATGGTGTAGGAGATGAGCAGTAGATGTTTTCAGCCATGTTATGAAAAGACATCAATGGACTCGAAAACCTGGTGACGAGTGGCAGGACTGATAAAAAGAGAGCAAGGGGAAAGGGGGAGGGGGCGAGACAAAAACATTGACCTGATTCATCATTCTAGTTATCCAGTCTGATGGCGAAACACTAGAGCCCGGGAGATGATATTGATGATGATGATGATTACAAGGGAAGAGGACGAGGATTTGGGGCTGCATGGTTGTGCAGTCGCAAAGAACTTTCAGACTAAAATGTTCAAGACAAGACACTGTAAGCTCAATATGCAGTGCCATCGCAGTTGGGAATGTTGGCTGGATACACTTCACAATACTTCAAGCACAACAGAGAGCTTCTAATCGTTGGAAGGGGGTCTCCACTCCACGAATGCTTCCGTCTCTTTATCTTCTCCGCACGCTGAAGACTCGTCCACTTTGGTGCATTCGTACCACATATGCCAGTATCAAGATGTTTTCACAGTTGATAATATTTGTTTAACTTTGTTAACTGGTTTAAATAGATCAACGTCTAGGACCTTTATGTGGTTTTGTTTTCTGTAAAATTTAGTGGGTTTACTTACCCCAGCCCCTAAATGTTGTACTATTATATCTAAAATCTAGAGTTGTATCACGATCCGATGTGGTCCACCACGATCTGGGAGAGAGAGAGAGAGCGAACGCTGTGGACACTTTACTTTCAAGAAGATTTAATTAAGTAGGTGTTCAAATTATGTTGGATTGTTCATGGTCAATTTTTTAAAATTCTCTCTCTGTCTCTCTGCCTCTTTATCTACCTTTTTTCTCTCTCTCTCTCTATCTCTCTCTGTCGTTCTCTCTGTTTCTATCTCTGTCTCTCTCTGTCTCTCTCTCTGCTCTCTCTCTGTCTCTCCGTCTCTCTGTCTCTTTATCTCCCTTTTCTCTCTCTGTATCTCTATGTTTATCTGTTTCTCATCTCTCCGTCTCTGTGTCTGACTGTGCCTCTCTCTGTCTTCTCTTTCTATCACTCTCTCTCTCTGTCTCTCTCTGTCTCTCTCTGTCTCTCTCTCTGTCTCCCTCTCTGTCTCTCTCTGTCTCTCCGTCTCTCTCTCCCCGTCTCTGCCTCTTTATCTCCCTTTTCTCTCTTTGTATCTCTATTTCTCCTCTCTCTGTCTCTGTGTCTGACTGTGCCTCTCTCTCTCTCTCTCTCTCTCTCTCTCTCTCTCTATCTGTGTCTCTTTTTATATCTCTCGTTCCTCTCTATCTAACTCTCTGGATCTCTCTGTGTTTATGTGTGTCTGTCTACCTCTGTATGTATGACTCTGTCTGCCTGTCTCTATATCTCTACGTAAAAGAAATGGACTCCAGAATTAGATGCCGAACGACGATTACTTGAAAAAGAGAAAGCGTAAGGTAAAGAGATGATGAATACTTGGATGGCTCGGCCACATAGATGGCTGCGTGGATTTCTATCATGGTATGGCAGGTCGACCCAGCCTAAAATGGGTACCAGGATGGCTGTCCTGAAAAAGTAAAGACGGCCGGCTTAATGCTGACCACATTACCTACCTAGTGCAGATTGGTCTGTAAAAATGTGATGCTCTTCTCATATGCCCGATGCGCCTAAAGGCGGGAAAAGGGATCTTTTCTTTTACTTTACGATTATCTACAGGACATAAGATAATGCAGATGATGATGACGATGAAGTTTGCACAAAAGCAACCTTCTATCCTATACGGGTCGGGGGATCAAGTAACCAGGCCACCTTTAAGGTGCCGGTTTGTCTAAAAATACGGCATATAGAAACACTACTCGATACTTCATGGCGTGGGAAAATGTCCCAGACTCTACTTGACTACACTCGCTAGAAATCAGATATAAATCATGGCGCTACAGCTAAATGGGACGGCAAGCGTTACTGAAATCATTCTCACAGATTTGGTTGAAGTTATGAACAAAAAGAGGTAATGTAAGAACTAAGATTATGGACCTTGACGACTGGCAGTGGCAAGAGAACAAGACCTGTTTATCGCACCATCAGATATATTGTTGAAGATTTTAAAAAAAAATGTAAAGGACTCCTCCCCGCCTTTCATACGCATTGGGTATATAGGGATAGACCTATATTTTATAGACCAAACGGCACTTGATGGGTGATGTGGTCAGCATGAAGCCGGCCGCCTTTACTTCCTTGTTCTGTACCTGGTACCTACTCAAAGCTGGGTCGACCTGGGAGCCAAAGTCATTTTAAAAAAAAAAATCCTGCCCTCGTCAGCAACCGAACCCCCGACCTTCAGATCCGTAGGCGAACGTCTAGCCGCTAGACCACGGAGGCTAGACATGTACTATGTCCATATATGTATAGATCAAATCGCCATTGGATGGCTGATGCTGTTACTATGAGATATTCCTGAGACCCTCTGTAGGTTAAGTTGCCCTGCAGCCCTTTCGTCGACATTTCTCAGAATGTTTGTATTAATGCTTCCAGACTACTATATTTTGGAAAGATCAAGCGTCACAAACATACTTTATATTTTCTTGTTTAAACGGCTCTAAAGTCACTAAGTTGTCTTTGGTATTTATCTGCTCACACATTTTAAGTAATGCGTCACCCATTGTGGGTTCTAGGGCCTAATTGGGGGTGGGAGAGAACAGACCGACTACCCCAATCTAGCATCTAGTAAAAGGCGACTAAATAGGATTTTGCTGAAATCAGATATGTTGAGCCGAATGGCACAGAAATCGCAGCATAAAAGTAAATCCCAGTGCAACATGCCAACAACTCTTTTAAGAGCGACACCTGATTTAAAAAAAAAAAAAAAAATTATGTGTCCTGCTGTTGCTTGCATCTTCTTCTGTCGTCTAGCTCCCAACAGTGCATAGGCCCTCAACCAACTCACGCCAAGTCGTTCCATCCCTTGCTATCGTATACCGCTCTTACCATGTTGTCCCCATTGTTTTAGCTTCATTCTCTACTTCACTTCTTCATGTTTTTCCCGTCTTCGTTTATTTCTATACCCCTATGGGTTCCAGTGCAAAGACATTCTAGTTATATTGTTCTCGGGTTTTCTCAGTGTGTATCCTATCTGAGGCCAGCGTCTTTTCCTCATCTCTTGGTCCACTGAAATTTGTTTAGTTCTCTCCCAAAGCTCCACATTAGCGATTCTATCATAGAACTTAATTCCATCTGTTCTACGCAGGCACCACTTAATGAATCTCTGTAGTTTATTGGCAACTGCCTCAGTTGTTCTCCATGTCTCTATTCCACACAACAGTACCCAATTGACATAAGAATTAACGATTTTAAGTTTAGCATTAGTTTTAATTTCTGTTGACCTATACAAATTTCCTAGTGCTATGAAAGCTCCTCTTAGTATTGGTAATGTTAGTTTCAGCTTTATAGCGAACGGGTCACCCCAAAGTAGCTCCGCTCCCGTGCCAACGAAAAACACACATAATGTTCATCACAGTCCCTTGTGGAAAGATTGACAGACTACTATTTCAGCATATGCACTAGCATACACACGCCTTACAAGCATACGGTAGCCACCAGAAGTGCTAAGACAATAGTCCGACTTTAGAAATACATTTCATCATCGACGGCAGCAGAGATAATTAACAAATCAGCAGTTGCACAAGCGATCAATTTTAATCACATAAGGGCACCACCAACATTGCGACGACACACCACGCGCCATTTTCTGAACCTACAAATCACACCACAACGTTGGTCACAGTCGAAAAACATTCCAAATAAAATTTGCAGCTCACATGGTCGCACAATGCACTCAACTCAGTAGCTGGGCGACGAAACTATGTCCTTTCAGTCTACAAATGGAGTAAAAATGCAATTTTGTGTTCATATTTTAATATCTAGATCAGTTCCCTAATCTTTATCTACATTATTTCCCAAATAGCTGCAAAACCCCGAGTCTTGGAATGGGATGCCATCAAGATAAACCACATAACTACTTGCCTGATTAATCTCATTATCTTTGCCTCTTACCCCAAGACATATTCTCCTATGCATTTAATATGTTCTTATATGAGTTTAATTTTCATATTGCCTAGCACACTGACCTGCCAACCCGTTAACACTGGGTAACAATACAAGAAGTGGGTGTATGGTGTAGACAAACTCTCAAACTTCCTAATGCCGCGTCCCTTTAATACAGTTCCCCATGTTGTGGCGACCACCAAACAACTATTTTCCTTCTTGACTTCAATGAAGATGTGTTTTCCGATGGTCTTATGCGACTCTTGTGAAAAGATCGTTCCACCAGAAAAAGGGGATCGCGACTCGCAGTTTGAGAACCGCTGGTGAAGACAGTCTCTCCGAGAAGATTAATCAACATACAAACCAAACATCCCAACATGTTTACCTACTAGAAGAATCCAATCAGCTAAATGAACGTTTAATCTTCTGTATATGATCCTGCTTACAGAAGCAATGTCACCGCCCAGTCACTCCTTAGTGTATAGTCGAAGTCAACTAAGAACAATGCATCCTTTACACATTAATTGTTGGTACTGAGTTGATGAAATCTAACACGATCTTGACGACCGTTGACAGCTTCCAATGCCCTGATAAAACAGTTGCGTGCTTTTGTGATTTGTCTGCTAGCCCACTTAACTTTAAAAAAGGTGTGCCTGGTGATACGACCCGAGCAACGTTCAGTTCACAAGCAACAGTTGCACAGATAACGCTTCGTCCTTCTCACTGGTAACAATCAAATAACTGGTCCGATAAAGTACATACCTGTATTATTTCTGCAAGTGGTCTGCCGATAACAACGGAAACAGTGTAGAATTAGTTATTACGGGAGTGGTCCTAACACCTAATAAATTACTGTACGGGTTCCGAATTATATGGGATTAAGACAGGTCAAATAAGAGCAGGCTTTTGAGTCACTGGGAGACAAATCTTTGGAGTACAGAATAAGGAGGGATCAACGGACTGACTGACTTTTTACCCCACTAGGACATCACACAAGCGATAAACACCCGATGACACAAAGTGCCACCATGTAGATGAGGATCACCGTGGAGAGGTCCCAGAAACCGCGTTCAGACAATTGGCCATATTGATGGCCTGCCTATATTGCGGCCCCTGGAAAAAGCCAGAGTGGGGCTTCAAATAACAAAAACTAACGTCCTAAAAAGGACGTAAGGATTGAGTATAATAATAAATACTAATATAAGGGATCAAGAAATCTACAGGTTCTGCACAACCAGGAAGTAAACACCACATTACTAAATATGTAATGAACATACAGGACTTGTGTTGCACCGATTTGAAGTTACTGTCATAAGGTAGAATATAGATTTGGTTGTTACTCCCGGTACGGTTTCATCTTTCCAGAAGAAAGTGTTATATTATGCTTTGTGGAGGCATGGGACTCGCACCCATGGCGAAGGCGAGTGTTTCTTCTTCTTCTTTCGTTCGCAAGAAATAAATTGTCTATATCTGCAAAGCTGTCTCTAGTATGAATTTCACTGTCTTTTGTAATTCACTAAGCGGCCCGTAAAGTTTGACTTCCACAAGTGTCTCTTTTGGCCAAAGGTTTTGCCTGAAAGCGCTGAATCTGGGACAGTCTTGAAGGATGTGATCTGTTGTTTCAGGTGCCAGTCCACAAGTACACATGGCTGATTGGCCAATCTTAAATTTGTTGTACGAAGGCGAGTGTGACTAGCCAAACCCGCCTGCTTTGAGAAAAGTCTTCCCCAATTACAGCAAAGGTATTTCTGGACCGTTTTTGGTCATCATATGTGTTTAGTCTGTTTCTTCTCATGCATTTTGTAACCATTTCTTCCGTCATTCTCTTTCTAAAGAGCCTCCCCCACACAACACGGTCCATAGCAAAATATAGACTAGATGTATAGTTAATTGTAATAAATATAAACGGAATATAATACAGTGGGTTCTTGGGGCCCTATTGTAGGGAAAACAAGAATCTGAACACCCCACTGCCTCCCCAAAAGCATGTTCGTGGAGTGTCTCGATTTTAACTGGGGAGCTTCCATTGACCAGTCGAAGTGCGTTTTCTCACCTGAGAGTGACTAAGGAACCAGCAGATTTCTGCATTTCAGCATTTGAATCACTATCTGTAAAACTGATGCACACTCAACACTCGAGGCTTGGTGGACGATGAAGAAATTTGATTTTCTAACTGTGCAGTTCCTGGACGAATCAAAAACCAAACTTTACAACCAGTTAGTGTGACAGCTTATGAAACGCGAAGAAGAAAGAAGAATTCACAAGAGTTTTAAAGCGGCCTTTGAGATACAATTAAACTTACATAATTCTATAAATATCACCATAATTCTTCAAGTGTTTAAGATCCGTGTCAAAGAGTGGATGCCTATAACCTACGGGTCCGTGAGCTCCGCCTGGAGAAATTTGTGTTCAGACTTTGTTTCAAACACTGCGGGCTTTGAGGCAGTGTCTCGATTTTAGACACAAACAAAAACAATTGATTGCCTGGCTACAGTAACAATTACATACAAATGAAGCAAATAAGTGAATTCTTTATGATTGAAGTACAATTTTAACAACAATCAAATATAATGTCCTGTTTTTTTTACACGGGAAGCCGTAAAGACAGAACCATCTCTTTCTGTATACAGAGTTTCGGCGCAGGTGATAAATATCGGGAAGCCTATAGAAATCTTAGCGTTCTGTCATCAGTTGGTGGGATTTTAATGTGTGTCTATGAACAAAGGCATCGACTAAGAAGCTGACGGCAAAGATGTGGAGAAGTTAGTAAATGACCACTATAAATAACCATTCTGGAGAACACGTGAATCAAATTAAAAACCGGCAACTCATATTTGCTTCGGCCACGTTAGAAAAATTTAATACTGAGACTTTCTTTATTGAAATTAATCTACCCCAGAAGGGATTGTCAGACACAGTCAGGGGTAAGTGAAGGCGCAAGTACAAAAATACCATCAGTATTTTTTTTTTCAACTAAAGCGAACAACTAGTCTTCTTCTTCTTCTTCTTCTTCTTCTTCTTCTTCTTCTTCGCGTTCACCAGCTGTAAACTCTGGCGGAAGGTTCTGGTTGCTCGTCCACTACTGAACTGCAGTCCTGCCCCAGAACCTGAGTGTTGAGTGTGCATCAGTTTTACAGATCTCATTCTCTTGAATACAGACTGTTGGTTCCTTGCCTCTCCGGCAGATGCACTCCGACTTCAAAGGAAGCTCCCCGATGAGTCGACTCTTACGACATGCTTTTGGAGAGGCAGTGGGTCTATTCTTGTTTTCCCCAACAATGGGACCCCGGAGCCCACACATGGGCGAACAACTAGTGATACTTAAGGCTAGTTGTGTATCCTTTACAGGACGTTGCAGAACCAACCCCAACAGCCCCAGTCTGTTGTGTGGTTTTTCTAGGCAAATTTACGTCCAGTAGTTTACCATTGCTTTCTGGATTGTCGGCTTTCTTGATACCACTGTCAAAACCAACGAAAGGCGCATGGCCTGCAGCTGGGATCGAACCTGGCACCCGGGCATTACGAAGCGTTCGCATCGACTTAGCCACAGAGCCGACCTAGTGATACTAGAGAACAATAAAGCCACCATTTTGTGCGGATTCGCCATTTGTCTGCGGTGTATTTCTATTGCCCCATTATTCTGAAACCTCTGAAAGATCTCACTTGTTCTAAAAACAATATTATATCACGTTTGCCAGTTATTATTTTTATTAAACGGTAAGGTGAGAATTCCTGTATCAAATAAGTTAACAGGTTTTCGAAACCCTGATAACAGATGTAGAGTGTTGCCATGTCACGATTGCCGTTCAACTGTCATCTATACTTCCTGCTTCATTGGCAACTGAAATCAGACGTCAGATAATAAAAATACGTCGTGTCGACTTAATCTGTAAGACAATACAGGGTGACCAAACATTAGATAACAAAAAATATCTTGTGTTGAGTTATACAGCTTTAAGACAATACAGCAGGGATATTCAACTGGTGGCCTGCGCCTAGCAATTGGCCTGCGGATCTTTGCCAGTTGCATTATATTAATGATCTTTCTGTTTTGGTGCTCGTGTTTTTGGCCCATAATGATCACTATTTTCAACATTTTGGCCCCTGGGTAAAATAGGTTGAATATCCCTGCAATACAGCTCGAAGTCGATGCAGAGTGAATAAATACATCAAATAGTATTAATGTGTGCTTTATGTTATACTGCCCAACGATGGTACAGGATGGCCAAATGCTAGATAACACAAACTGGCACGTCTTACACAGGCCGAAACGACGCAAGCTGTCATACACACAGTGTTCCCGGACAGTTTTTTTTTTTCGGCCGATGTTCACAAAAGGGTTTTCGGAGGCAAAATTATCCGGTACACTAGAAACAGATAAATGTATAAAATAAGTGTCATTTAAGTGAAAACTTTCTACAACGCCTCGCTATTGACTGAGGTAGGTGCTTTGCAGGGGGAAAAAATCGTCACATTCAACCACCATCCCCGAAGAGGGAGCTTTAGGTTATAATTGTGATTAGGTTATGTGCGCCAAATAAAATAGCTATTTGCATTGCACGACACCAAGAACCCTAAAAAGGACTCCTGCCAGTGTAAATGCGATCAAAGGAGACAGACCCAAATACTGTCCCCACGACCGGTGGCGAAGTCGTCTACCGGTGAACCAATGGGCGACCCGGTCGAGGATGTGTTATAGACTACGCGAGACGGCAAGATTCATAACACTGAAGATCATTGAATAAAATCTGTGTGTGACCGATTATTTTCGGAATGGCGTGTGGCCGATTATATTCGGAATGGCGTGTTGCCGATTATTTTCGAAATGGCGTGTGGCCGATTATTTTCGAAATGGCGTCTAGAAGTCAATGCTAAGAGATTTGTCAGCCCAACCAGGCAACGATACGGCCTATTTGAAATGACACAAATCAATTTAGGCAATCTAATACCATTAAACACCCGGTGATTTAACTGTTTTCATGCCTGCGTGTTAATTTCCGCTGTTTTGACAATATTAAACAATTGTTATTGTCTAGCTGCCAGGATATAATAGATACCTAGTGCACACAGAAGTATGGCAGACAAACATTGTCAATATTTACAACATGTGTTTGTAATTATAGTGTACATTTTTTCACTGGTTATACTTTTAATTGATTCCTCACTCTTGTTAGTTAGATGAGAGAGAGAGAGAGAGAGAGAAAAAGAGAAATAGAGAGAGAGAGAGAGAGAGAGAGAGAGAGAGAGAAGAGGGGGCGGGGGAGATGTTTTGGGGAAAGGGGAAAGATAAAAATAGATAGACATATACGAACAGAGAAAGAGTCAGAGAGAGAGAGAGAGAGAGAGAGAGAGAGAGAGAGAGAGAGAGAGAGAGAGAGAGATAGAGATAGAGAGACAGAGAGAGAGAGACGGACAGACAGACAGACAGACAGAGAGGGGGAGCGAGAAACAGAGAGATTATAGAGAAATGAACATAGCGTGAGAGAGAGAGAGATACACATTAAAACAAATAGAGTTAGACAAACACAAAGGAGGCTGGGAGACACCCCCCCCCTCCCCGCCCTCACACATACACGCACACACAAAGACACCATGGGTAGGGGATGGAGGCAAGGGACTCACACTATAGATACCTGGTAGGGATTCCAGGAATGTGAGTGATTTAACACACTTAACTTGTTCCCTAAAACAGTTGTTACATCTTCTTTCCTCTACTCCTGGAATACCTCGCAATGTCAGAGCAGGAAGAAGTCTGTAGAACGGGCCCTTCTGTTCGCTCCTATAAGGTACTTTTCAGTGTCTTTGATGTTTCTCCGTTCCGTCTTCTGCGTAACTTACCTCTGGCTCTGTTACCGTAGTATCTGTACAACATTGCTCTCTGTGGGGCCCTGTCTGCTGCCAGTCGTGTTACATGGCTAAACCATTTGATTTTTTGTCTACCCATAAAGTCCAGTGCTGCTTCTATGCCGACTCTCCTCCCGGTATCATCGTTCCTAAGTCGATTTGTCCTTGTTACCCCTAGCATGGTGCTTCAACGTCTAATTTATGTCGTGACTATTTTTCTTCTGTCTTCCAAAGACAGTGTCCATGTTTGACATTCATTGCATAGGGTTGGTAACTATACTGTGATTAATGCTGCTCAATGTTACGTGAATACTTTATATCCCAGAGTTTGTAAACTTCCGAGTAGCAATCAATCTTTGTCTTTGAATTAAGAAAATACAGCTATGGCTCACAGAGAGGGCAAGTATCCAATGCAATGACATGGATTAATATAACATAGGAATAAAAAAAATACAGATTAAACAAGTTATACATTTAGTACGGAGTAATCAAAAGCCACCCAAGTGAGTTCCATAATGCTTAAAAGCTAAATAAAAATTATAATTCATCCGGAGCTACGACTCAGATTTCTATTTATCTATTTACACGATGTTATCTTGGCTGCACGGCAACATCTGTCTTGCCAGGATTAGCTAGGGAACATGTCATCATCATCATGTAGCAGGTCCTCTGCAGAACGTCGCTCCCATCACAGTCTGCCTGAAAGAAACTCGGTCTCTTGCCAGTTCTCCCGCCTCATATACTTTCATACTCAAAGAGTCACTTATATCCTGTGTTCATCTTCGTGTCGGTCGGCCCCTGCCCCTCCTTCCTGGTACCATGCCTTCTGCTATAATATTTTCCAGTCCGTCGTGGCGCTTGATAAGACCAAAATATTTCAGCTTTCGAGAAAGGATGCTGTTTATTAGCCAATCTTCCTCGATGTTCAGATCTTTTAAGATGTCAATATTTCTCATTGCATTTGTCCAAGATATTCTGAGAATCTTTCTATAGCATTTCAGCTCAAAAGCCCCTATTCTCTTTCTTGAGGACTGAGAGATAGTCCACTACTCACATCCGTATGTAGCCACAGAGGGAACATGTAGTGCAAACTTAACCCTGCTGTATGGTGTAGAAACTTGGACAACAAATACGCAAATAGTAAATATAACTGAGTCTCTAGAAATATGGAAATACAAAAGAATACGTCGTATTTCATGGCAACTTCTTCTTTGCGTTTGGTTTCGTATGCTCAAGTCAGACCGTCAGGCAGGTTGCTTCTACGAACTCACTTAGCAGTTGCGGTAATTTGTGTTACCCATAGCCTGCTCTGTACACGTGGCTCTTGAGCCAGGCTTTTATTCGCAGCTGTAAGTGTAATGGGCAGGACTGCAGGACTGCAGAATGTGCTCAGATTGTTATGTTCTTAGAAGAAAGATTGTTGCATGTTGTGTTCTGTGAAGTCTATTGATAGGGTCTTGTGAATGTTTACCTTAATTTGATCTCGCAAAGTTCCTTGTATATTTTATTGATTTTTTGTTTTGTTTCTTATGTTAACAATGAGAGGTTTTCTCATAATGGAAACAACAGCAGTCAAATACACAGGTTCTGAAGAGACTGTCAACGAAAAGAGAATTACTGAAAGAAATAAAATACAGACAAGTGAAGTATTTTGACAACATTAAAAGAGACAACGCGCTTTTAAAAACCAAACTGGAAGGAAAGGTCGAGGGCAAGACTCCAGGAGGTATACAAAGGTACAACTGGGAGGACAATATCAAGAGATGGACGAACATCAGTCTGAGAGCGTGTGCAGCCAAGACAAGAGACAAGAGCGTATTGCAGCCAACCTTCCTTGTGGAGACGCCACCTGATTGATTGACTGATGTGAACAGAAGAAAAGAACCCTTTTTCACATCTCCATGCGTACTGGGCGTTTAGGGCCAAACCTATGTTTTAAAGACCATTCGGCACTTGCAGGGTGATGTGGTCAGTATCACACCGGCCGCCTTTATTTCCTAAGACTATACCTGGCACCCAATCAACGCTGGGTCATTTTTTGAACCTGAAACCTACGACCTTCCGATCCCCAGGCGAGCGTCTAGCCGCAACAACATGGTGGCTCCAATGTGAACAGAAACATAGACCCACTGCCTCCCCAACAAGCATGTCGTAGGAGTCAACTAATTAGGGACTTTCTACGAAGTCAGAGTATATCTACCCGAGCGGCAAGAAACAACCAACTGCTCACAAATAAGCCTGTAAAACGGATGCACACACACAACTCAAGCCCTGGCACAAAACTAAAGTGTTACAGCCAGTGAACAAAGAAGAAGAAAAGGAAGACAGGTAATTATAATTTTGCTGGGAACTGGACCTTGCAAACTTTCATGCTATTTGAATCGGCATTTAAAATTTAGACCCGATATTTATACCTGTGTATGTTAGATGTTGTATGATGACGGTCAAGTATGTTATATAAAATATGAAGACACAACTTACAAACTGGTCCTTGCCACACCCAGTAAAATAAACACACTCTGCATGGACATCTAATGGCACACAGACGTTCACACATTCGAATTACGTGTTTCGCCTTTTTTAGGACGCAATTTTTTATTATTTGAAGCCCCACCCTGGCTTTTACCAGGGGCCGCAATATAAGCAGGCCATAAATGTGCCAATTGTCTGAACGCGGTTTCTGGGACCTCTCCACGGCGATCCTCATCCACATGGTTGCACTTTGTGTCATCGGGTGTTTGTCGCTTGTGTGATGTCCTGGTTGGGTAGAAAGTCAGTCAGTCCGTTCACACACGATACCAGAATCCACGACTGAGACAGAACGAAAGATGGTGATAACAGTGACATTGAAGAAAGAGAGGAGAAAGAAAAAGAGACGAGAGAGGGAAGAGAGAGAGAGAGAGAGAGAGAGAGAGAGAGAGAGAGAGAGAGAGAGAGAATGAGAAGAAGCAGGAAAAGAAGAAAAGCATACAAAATGGGGGGGGGGGGCAGGGAGGGAACCGTAAATAATAAAAGAAATTATTATTTTTTTTTTTTAAAGATCGATAAGACAGCGACAAGCTAAAAGAATACGAATAAGAAACAGAAGAAGAAGAAGGAGAAGATAAAGAAGAAGAAGCAGCAGCAGCAGCAGCAGCAGCAGCAGCAGCAGTAGTAGTAGTAGTAGTAGTAGTAGTAGTAGTAGTAGTAGTAGTAGTAGTAGTAGTAGTAGTAGTAGCAGTAGTAATAGTAGTAGTAGAAGTAGTAGTGGTGATAGTAGTAATAGTGGTGGTGGTAGTATTAGTAGTGAATTAGCAGCAGCAGCAGCAGCAGTAATATTTTGTATATTTACAACCACATGATTTTTTTTCAGTACAATAGCTGTTAATGTTCTATGCCAGATATATTAAGGAAAAAAAAATTAATTAATAGGAAATACAGATGTCGTTACAGTTGTTTTTCTACAATTACCTTTGCGGCTCTTTCACAGAATTAAACCAAAGGTATGTGTAATGAACGAATGCCTGTATCCGGTTACACAAATCCCACAGAGAAGATGACACGACAATGCTCTGCCATACACAATAGATTGTCACAAAACGAAACAGTTCATTCCCAGTAACTGAAGATAACTGAATATTAAACACACATGGCAGAGACGCACATCGTGTTCATGACAGCTGATTACAAATACACTCGAGATAACGCCTCCTTTGTTTTAATAGTAAATATATTCTGTCAGATAGGACAGAACATGGAGTCTCCGCAATACAATGGATCGATAGGCGATGGAGGATTTCACTTTGGGAACTGCACTTGACGCGCAGTAAGTTTCCAGAAAGTTCCTCACTGTTGATTAATTAGTAATGGACAATCAAGACCAGATTCTGGGATTCTTCTTGTTTGACATGAATAAATAAACACATTCTATGGGCATAGTCTTTCTCAATTTGACAGCAGGAGTGCCAGAGAATGAGCGAACAGAACTACCTAGCTACAAATGCGGTAGCGGCAGGAACACTATAAACCTGGGAAAGGTGGACATACTAAAGAAGGTTCATGTATGAATGCTAGTGGAAAACATATGTGAGACAAAAAGCTATGTATAAGGTTCAGAGAATTTGGAATAAAGTGTACATGGGACAAGAAAGGATGCACCAGAGGTAGATTACGATGAATGTGCAACCAATGTGCTGTAAGGTCGATGAGCATTCATGTATGACGGTTTTTGTTTCAGAAGTGGGGGTATTTGTGGGTATGCTATGATGTGGAATTTTTAATTGGTAAAAATCTATGAAACACAATATCATTCCAAGGGAAATGACTTGGCCACTTTGCGACTGTTTTCAATTTTTCTGTGGGGATTCGATCGATCATTCGATCGGCTGGTTCCCTGCAAACTGCTATATCAAGGTTTACCATAACATCCAAGGAAACAAAAGATCTCAGTCTGGGTACTGGATTAACAAAGCAGATCACAGATATCTCGTTCAATAAAAGATCTGTCTGGGTGCTGGACTAACAAGACAGATCACAGATATCCCGTTCAATAAAAGATCTCAGTCTAGGTACCGGACTAACAAGACAGATCACAGATATCCCATTCAATAAAAGATCTTAGTCTGGGTACTGGACTAACAAGGCAGATCACAGATATCCCATTCAATAAAAGATCTGTCTGGGTACTGGACTAACAAGACAGATCACAGATATCCCGTTCAATAAAAGATCTCAGTCTAGGTACCGGACTAACAAGGCAGATCACAGATATCCCGTTCAATAAAAGATCTTAGTCTGGGTACTGGACTTACAAGGCAGATCACAGATATCCCATTCAATAAAAGATCTGTCTGGGTACTGGACTAACAAGACAGATCACAGATATCCCATTCAATAAAAGATCTGTCTGGGTACTGGACTAACAAGACAGATCACAGATATCCCGTTTAATAAAAGATCTGTCTGGGTACTGGACTAACAAGACAGATCACAGATATCCCGTTTAATAAAAGATCTGTCTGGGTACTGGACTAACAGGGGAGATCACAGATATCCCATTCAATAAAAGATCTCAGTCATGGTGCTGGACTAACAAGGCAGATCACAGATACCCCGTTCAACCTTTGAAGAACTCATAATTAGGGCTATGCCAGGCACAACATGCAGTCACTTGCAGGTAAAGTCAGGCGTGGGTTCAGGGGTCAAAATCTGTTTAGACTCGCTGTCTATTAACATGCATATACAAAAACAGACGATTTATCAAAGATTTGCCGAGATCGGATGTGTTGGACTGAGAGGCACAGATATTGCAGCCTAGCGGTAAATCATGATCCCTGTCAACTGTCCTTTTAAGGGTGTCGCAGTCAAAGAAGAAGCAGACGTCTACAGAGATTGACTTGAGAAATACAAAGGTTACAGATGATGCCAAATCTTTCTGCAAGCCACAATAACAGTGTGGCAGGACCTCCTGCAGCTTTGAATTTACTGCTAGAGGTTACGCACCGTGGCAATCATACTTGCCTAGTTGCAACGAATGAATGAAAAGATCTAAAACTGACATCATTGCACTCGGAGAATTTCCAGAATGTTCCCTCTCCTTCCTTAGTAGCCATAGACAAGTCTACGTGCTAATGGTACCAGCTGTAACCTGATTAAAAGTCCACCTATATTTCCCCTCAGTGTGGAATATCTGTGAATTTGGCTGCCCTCTCCCCATCCCCTTTCGTTGAGTTAGTCTTCAAGTAAATTAATTATCTGTCTGCTCTGTTGCATGTCCATTTGATCCAGGGAGAGTTCATCATGTCCGCTTTATCATAAAACAGCCCACCGCCCAGAGGAGTCCCAGCAGACGATCTATCACCACAGTATCATAAACAGACAGTCCATGACATGCGTCTGATCTGAGTCTTATTAACTGGTGCAGGAGGCCAAATTTTTTTTTTCATTATGGCCTGGAGAGAATGAGGCACCTGGGTGTAACAAGAGGGTCTGGCCGGCTCACTACGCTCAGAGGAAAGGCTAGACTGAAATACAACCAGATTGTGACCGGTACCATAAGTATTAGAACTCTGCGCTGGTTGCTGAAGATGAAAACGGAGTACGCACGGGAATGCCCCGAGTGCTGTGATGTCAGTTCTTGTCTCAACTTAACTCAACCCAACCCAGTTTTAATTTTCTGAAGCATGTTCTGTGAGTACGTACCTAGCTGTAATAGGTTCGCATCCTCAAGGGGATGGATATTTGAACTGACCTTAGTCAAATAAACCCTGCTTCGAATGGGTACCGAGAAAGTAAAGGCAGCTAGCGATACACCGACCCAGGTCCTTCTGTATATAGGTCCTTACAACTAAATTACAGTACATTTTGGCTGAGTCCCCTCGAAAATTGGTTACTGGAAGCGTTTCCATGTTGCATCTGTGCCATTTTAATGTGCTTACAAAGTTCTGTGTTCTAAATGTATTCGTATTACAAATCAACAAGCGGATCTTGTGTTTGAAGAGAGAGATTGCTTTCATAATGACTGTGCATAAATGGTGCAACCACACTGTGGATAAATTGTGTCAAGATATTTCAGAGCTCTGGGTAAATACATAAAAACAACATTTCATTTACTAACTAACCTCTCATAGCAAGTCACTCTTTGCCTCTTTACTAATTGTTGACAAACAGTATAATTATATGTTGTAGAAGTACACTAAGAATATTATTATTTTCCTGAATTTTCTGCTTTGCGAACACTAGCTGTAAACTCTGGCAGAAACTTCTGGTTGTTCATCTACTTTTTATGCACATTTGCAGTTGTACGGTCTGTGTTAATTTTTGTGAATTTTCTGCTTTGCGAACAGTGGCTGTAAACTCTGGCAAAAACTTCTAGTTGTTCATCTACTTCTTATGCACATTTGCAGTTGTATGGTCTGTGTTCATTTTTGTGAATTTTCTGCTTCATGAACACTGGCTTTAAACTCTGGCAGAAACTTCTGGTTGTTCATCTTCTTCTTATGCACATTTGCATTTGTACGGTCTGTGTTCATTTTTGTGAGTTTTCTGCTTCGCGAACACTGGCTGTAAACTCTGGCAGAAACTTCTGTTTGTTTATCTACCTCTTATGCACATTTGCAGTTGTACAGTCTGCGTTCATTTTTGTAAATTTTCTGCTTCGCGAACACTGGCTTCAAACTCTGGCAGAAACTTTTGGTTGTTCATCTACTTCTTATGCACATTTGCAGTTGTACGGTCAGTGTTAATTTTTGTGAATTTTCTGCTTTGCGAACAGTGGCTGTAAACTCTGGCAGAAACTTCTAGTTGTTCATCTACTTCTTGTGCACATTTGCAGTTGTATGGTCTGTGTTCTTTTTGTGAATTTTCTGCTTCACGAACACAGGCTGTAAATTCTGGCAGAAACTTCTGGTTGTTCATCTACTTTTTATGTACATTTGCAGTTGTACGGTCTGTGTTCATTTTTGTGAATTTTCTGCTTCGCAAACACTGGCTGTACACTCTGGCAGAAACTTCTGGTTGTTCATTTACTTCTTATGCACATTTGCAGTTGTACGGTTTGTGTTCTTTTTGTGAATTTTCTGCTTCGCGAACACTGGCTGTAAATTCTGGCAGAAACTTCTGGTTGTTTATCTACTACTTATGCACATTTGCAGTTGTACGGTCTGTGTTCATTTTTGTGAATTTTCTGCTTTGCGAACACTGGCTGTAAAATCTGGCAGAAACTTCTGGTTGTTCATCTACTTCTTATTCACATTTGCAGTTGTACAGTCTGTGTTCATTTTTGTGAATTTTCTGCTTTGCGAATACTGGCTGTAAACTTCTGGTTGTTCATTTAATTCTGGACTTAAGTCTTGTGTATGTTTCACAGCAGTATTTTTATGTGCTTAATTTAATAAAGTACAAATGACAACCCCACCCCCCCCCCCCCCCACTTCCTCTAATGCAACAATGCCTTCTCAGAATCAAAGAGTTAGCACTGATATTTCTTCACTTTCGCTGGAATAGCTTTTAGTTTATTTCTACACGTTATTTATGTTTATGTTCATGTTGACTGTAGCAAAAGCATTTTTGTTTTTCTGTAAGAGCCTTTTTTGTTATATTTAATTAGCAGACATATTTACCTTAAAAATGACGCATAGTTCTATAAAATATTTTGAAAATTAATTAAACTGTAGTTTAATTTGTGTATACATCTCCTCGATAAAAACTGCTAACACAGATGGACTCCATTCTTGCACAAGAGCGGGAATCCCCGTTGACCCAGTTGGCCTATAAATAGAAAAGGCCGTGCACCGACCACACCATTGTCTTAATGCCAGTTGGTCTAAATAAAGAATATAAGTATGTCACTTTATTCACCACAGGACATGGAAATAGATACTTTGCCTTGTTTACAATTTCCTTCTCATTTGACAAGGTTTAATATTTTTTCAATATATGTGCATGTGTGATCTTGTATGCATCGTAATAATTAATTTAGTCAGCTGTTGAAAACTGTGCTATATATCTTGCCTGCTTCTAAATGTGTATTCGATCACATTCTTGAACAGGCAGGCGAAGCATGTAGCCTGTTAATAATTTTAGTTTGGCTGCACTTGTGAGCTAGAAACTGGTAGACTTTGAGATCGTGAGGGCCAGCGAGTTAACATTGGTTCGTGTTATAAAAGGCCAGGTGCAACAGGTGCAACACCAAACTCCCGTCCACGTGTAGGACAAACTTTTCGTTATTTTGAAATCCCAACTTGGTTGTTACCAGGGGCCCTAATATAACCTAACGGTTAAACGGAGTTTCTGGAACCTCTCCAAGGGTGGTCCTCATCCGAGTCGTGGCACCTTGTGTCACGCAGTGTTTATGCTCAGTGTGATGTTCCTGGTGGGGTAAAAAGTCAGTTAGTCAGGCAAACACTTTTTTTTTTTGCTTTTTTGTCTCGCCAGTCGCCCTAGGGACACATAATCCCAACCATCGGTTGCGGTACCGCATAGCCTACGGTTTTAGCGCAACGTAGATTTCTGCTTCCGCTCACCACGACATTCTATGTTCAAGATCTTATAGGCGTAGAGATGAGATATGTTTAAGGAGTAGATTTATCTAATCCTTCACTGTGTCTCTCCCCTTCTTCTAGACAACATCCTCTTGTGGCCTTGCCTTTAGTTCAGAAATAAAGAAGAAAAAACTGAATATTGTGCACAAGAACAGAACTAGTCCAGTAGAAGTGAATCGCATCCTAAAATGGATCTCTAGAAATGGAAAGGCACAGCTTTAAAAGGCTACAGGAAACCCAACGCGGTCTCATCTGTCTCAGAGCTTCTAAAGCCAGAGACACTCTTAAAACAATCTGTGAAAGAGACACTCTTAAAACAATCTGTGAAGTTGAACTAGGGAGAAGACCGTAACAATTACAGAATGGGGCATGTTGCAAGACGAGGACAGAAAAATGATACAAATCACAACTGCTAATACGACATTCTGTTTTTTCATCTATAGAAGAAGGCATAGAAATTGGACGGAATAGATCCGAGGGAATGCCAATGTTGATAGAAAGAGGACAGAGAGAAAACAAAGAGGTAAATACCTTGATGGTTTGGTCATGGACACAGAAGCACCACACGATCTAAGATTCTGCTAATCGTGAAACATGGCGAATGTTGACTATCTATAATTTTAGGCTGGCACATAATGATGATGATACTTCAAGGGGGAGATAGCGCCGGACGATTTTTTTTTTCACGGAAAAGGAGTCAGTGGACCCCCCCCCCCCCCCCCCCCCCCCAAAAAAAAAAGTTTGGGAAGCACTGCTCTAACCTTTGAACATGTTAAATCTCTTATCTGGTAATAAAATATTTTTGGTGGGCCTGGCATTAATGTAACTAAATAATGTAAAGAGAATTATCATCGATCATCATGCGCCGTGCAGTTATGCATAGGCTGTCACTATCTCATAAGATCACCAGTGTCACGGATCAGGTCTGTGTTATTGTCTCGCCTTATCCATGTGGCTAAACCATTCAGGTATTTATATATTTTGCCTTTCCCTCTCTCTTTCCATAAATCTTGGCAGTCGAGTTCTCGAGTTCACTACTTCTCGAGTTCACTACTTCTTGGGTTTACTACTTCTTGGGTTCACTACTTCTCGGGTTCACTACTTCTTGGGTTTACTACTTCTTGGGTTTACTACTTCTTGGGTTCACTACTTCTCGAGTTCACTACTTCTCGAGTTCACTACTTCTTGGGTTTACTACTTCTTGGGTTCACTACTTCTCGGGTTCACTACTTCTTGAGTTCACTACTTTTTGAGTTCACTACTTCTTGAGTTCACTACTTCTCGAGTTCACTACTTCTTGAGTTCACTACTTCTTGAGTTCACTACTTCTTGAGTTCACTACTTCTTGAGTTCACTACTTCTTGAGTTCACTACTTCTCGAGTTTACTACTTCTTCCATGACCTCAATGTCTATTTTTTTTTAAAAATCAGTTTACGGCCTTCATCTCTGGAGGAAACGAGACTGAGGACACAGCTAGAAACATTGTCTTTAATATTCAAATTCTTCAATATTTTTGCTAATAATGAGGACATACAGCCAGGGTCGGGTTAACGATTAAGCGCAATAAGCACTTTCTTAGAGCATCACGAAGGTAGGAGGCACCACAGACATATTTAATAGCCTTCGAGCTTGAGAGTTTGTTCTCTCAATTAAAGCATAGTTAAAAAAGAAAAAAAAAAAAAAAAAAACAGAACAACAATGCAACAAGGCAGGCTAGAAAGTTTAGAGGCCGATGTGTTACACAGGATCAGTTTTCAGGATCTGATCAAAGACTGCAATTTAAAAAAAAAAAAAAAGTTGGAGACAGTTTTTCAAATATAAGTTTGGAGTTTAAACTACGGATCAACATCATGTCACAGGTTATTAACCCAAAAGTGCTCCGTTCTACTTCTAGCTCATGCCTGAGTCCGAAGAATCTCAGCGCAGTACACGAACTCCGAAGCACCGGCGAGGATCTTAAAATACTTTGGGTAGATTTTTAATTCCAAATTTTGTCCAGGCAGCGCCATTAGGCTATTTTCTTTTTGATTTCCAACTGCCAAGAGATTTGTTCGCGTGCAACAATACACACGGGCATGTGATCTTACTACCCAGAGACCAGGGGAAATTACTGGAAATCCACGTTAAAAAAAATCCCAGCCTTCACCGGGGCATGAGCCTGAGACCTCCAGGACTCGAGGCGGACGCCATACCTCGAGATCCCGCAGTTCTCATAATGCTGTTGAGATGGCTCAGGGTGGATTGTTGGAGAGGGGGGGGGGGGGGGGACAGCAAAATCTGTTAAGTGCATATAGCATCAGAAGGCCGTAATCCGACCCTACGTGCACTAGTATAAAACATCAAGTCCACTTCATACGTTTAATTATTATATTCATGTGCCACGCAGGATCCGTCGTTCTCTGTGATTATGATGAGGTCAACTTCTTAACACTGTCTGTAATGGCATTAGCATCTTTGAGTGAGGAATGTTCATTCCCAACAGGACCGCGCCATGAGCGAAAAACACCCAGTGACACAAAGTTCACCATTCGAATGCAAATCACCCGTGCACAAGTCCCAGAAACTCAGTTTAACCTGTAGGTTATATTTAGGGTCCCCGAGCACAGCCGGGGTGAGGCTTTAAAACAGTAAAAAAAAAAACTGTGTCCAGTATTGGAATAAAAATAAAATAATTGGCCATAAGCCTCTTACCCGCACAGAACTGTAAGTTACATTTGGCTGGTGCAACCGCTACGGGTGCTCCAATTATGATTTCTTAAAAATACTGAATAGGGTATCTGGTATTTGCTTTTTGGCTTGCTATCCTGACACTGTTAAATCTCATGATAAATAGAAGTGTGTGATGTCCATGAACAGCAAGGACAACAATACAGTCTTTTATTTGTAAACTAGCTGTACCCGGCCACGCATTGCTGTGGCATAGTTTGGCTAAAGGGAAATGAAAGAAAATAGAAATCGCACGTGTCTAATACAATCATTGTCTACTCAGATATTTAAAAAAAAGACAATGGAAATCGCACGTGTCTAATATAGTTAATGTTGCAATAATTCTCTGCACAGATATAGAGATAGTCTGGTTTTCCAACTTTAGAACACGCACCATATAATTGTGTCTTTTTATTAGTGGTCGTTTAAATGGTGTTATTAGCACAGTAACAAAAATGGTTATTTGGTTATCACATGCTGAAGCTGTGTGTATTTTTATAGGAGACGGAATTAAAGCTACAACTATACTTATAAATAACAAAGTCGTAAAAAATAGAATAGCGGAGGTAGCGTTAGTAAAATATAAACAAATTAAGTAATGAGAACTTGAAAATCACGTGTAAAGCTCTTTAAGTTCTCTTAAATTTAAGTCATTACCCCCTCCCCTCTTCTACCGACTACTGCTCTCTCCCTCTTCGAAAGATTTGAAAATCATCACCTGGCGATATTTTGTTGTTGTTGTAACTGACATTGACATTCCTGTCCATCCGGACTAAAATGGGGAGCAGGAATTGTAATAGGTAGTGAATGGGGCTAGCGTAATATTTACCACATCATCCTTCAAGTACCAGTACAACTACTACCACAACCACCACCACAGTAGCTAAAATAATGTCACTGCTTTCTGTTTTACCATGGGAGTAGACAGGGAGTCGTGAGCCAAAAGATTTGGTTCCGCATGGCTAGTGCTGTCGCCACGGACTGGTCAGGTTAGGATGAATAATTTCACTTCCCGACAGAATAACGCCATAAACCTTACTGGTGGTCTCCACATGAGCACACTACGGTGTAACAGCCCAACCACAACTACTACTGCTGCTACCTTGAGTGGGTAAAGCAGTTACTGTGACTTAAACTTCTCTCAGTAAACAGTTTGCCCCCCCCCCCCCCCCCCCAAAAAAAAAAAAATTTACTGACTACTCTTTCCCTCATTGAAGTAGTTAGGAGAAAAAAAAACACAATTGAAAAGCAAATGAAAACAGGAAAAATACACCATAATTAAGAAATGAACGCTATGTAAACAGCACAGCTTAAAATTCCAGATGAAATAATAAAATCTAAATGAAAATAAATGGAAAGCTATGAAATGTCAGCGTAGCCATGCAATCGGAAAGTTTAAAAATGAAATCATAAGAATGCAAAATGGTCAAATTTATTTATCAACTGGTTTACCCACATACCTGTCCTTTTTTTTTTAGTATTAAGGGCCACATGGCTAGTGCTGTTGCCACAACAGTGCAGGTGAGGATTTTATTTTAGCCCAGGGTAAAAAAAAAAAAAACTACATTGGATTCGAACCCTGGTCTCCCGCACAGAAGCCCAGTGTTCTAACCATTCGATCAAGCAGCCACTTTATTGATGCAACGAAAAGAGAACAAATCTATTTGAGATGTGTCCCTACTACAGTGTCCCGATTATAATACAACTCAAAACAGCAATCAATTGTTTTCTCATAGACACATATTCCAGATATATTATTGAAACGGCACAACAATAGAAATCGCATGTGTCTAACATGGTTAATGTCGCAGTCAATGTCTGCGCCGACGTCAAGATAGTCCTTGATGCCCCCCCTTTTCCCTTCCAATCCATCGGCTACTTTCCAAATCATCGAAGGATGTTTAAAACAAAAACAGAAAATAGAAATCGTGTTTAATATGGTTATTGTGGCAATCATTGCCTACACAAATACAGAGATAGTCTTGTTTGCTGTACCACGACCTACTCTATGTATTAGAGAAGGCGTTGGCTTACGTATCTCGCCGGCGAATGGTGGAAGTCTTGCGTTTTGACTTTGGCGCATGCGCATTTACTAACGTGGCTATAATTACCTCACTAAAAATTTAAATATTAGTTTCGAATATTTTTCCAAAAATTGTCGCACACTATCTATAACAATTACAGGTTGAATTTCAAACCTTGATGGATGAACATCCGGTATCAAAACAAACATATCCTGAAAGTTTTAACTAAATCAGTTCAGTAGTTTCCGAGTCTACAGCTCATAAACAAACACACAAACATTGATTTTTATATTGGGCATCTATTTGCCCAATGCTCTGTGGAGCTACATGTGGGACATTCGGTCAGTCTCCTTGGGACTGAAACATACAGCTGATGATGGCCGCCTGGAAGGTCGGGGGCTATACAAGTCGATGTAGTGGGGAATGGGCCTTTCTTTGTTGACGAGGGCGCCCCACTTCCCGTTTCCTAGTTTAACTACATGGGGGTTTTTGTCCCCGGTGGCGTCCATAACAAGTTTCCGGACATATCCTTCTGTGGCCGTCGCCGGCATCCAGTCGATAGTGACTTTGGTTCTTTCCTTGTCTGCGTGCTGGAAGTGAATTTGTTGAACAAATACCAGTATATCATCAAGATTGTTGAACAAATACCAGTATATCATCAAGATTGTTGAACAAAGACCAGTATATCATCAAGATTGTTGAACAAAGACCAGTATATCATCAAGATTGTTGAACAAAGACCAGTATATCATCAAGATCAGCATAAAAAGCCTGGTTTGCCAGTAAAACTAAACCTTCATCAAACATTTAAAAGAGGGGTAACGATAAGTAAAGACAAAATGTTGTAGCTGTTTTAAATAAGAGAGTCAAGTGAGCAGGAAAAAATTCAAACATTACATTTCAAAGAAGAAAAAATACATAAATACTTTGAAACAGAAAAATATATGTCTTTTTATAATCAACATTTTTTGATATACTGTATAAAGGATATTGTAAGTGCAATACATAAATACTGCATAACAATCTTTGTCAGCCATTTTTATTCATAGCCCTACTCAGTTAAATACAGTTTTTTACTCTCAGTGTCACGTAAATTTTACTTTAAAGTAATAACTGTATAGGTCTGACATAATTAAGGTAATAAACACAATGAAAGTAAAATATGATGCAAACGAACAACTACCCGCAACATAAGTAGCTGCATATCATTTACAGGATGTTGCAGACCAACCCCATGCATTTGAATCCTTTATATGGTTTTACTAGCATGAAATCAAAGTCCAAATGAATGAACAGCCCGGACTTTCTGCTCGAGCTAACAGACGGGGAACTAGGAAAAAGAAGGTCACACAAAAAATATGGACCAAAACAATATTTAATTGCACACAAAATAATGGGAGTAATCAAATATGAATTGGGTAAAGGTTTAACTGGGTTACATTTATCTGAGCTATTTAAAAAATGTTTAGCATAGCCTGTTGCTGACAGAAATACTATTCTAATTAACAGTAAATTTCAATGTCCTAATGTCCAAAAATAAAGCAATTTTCAAGAAAGATAACCCATATTAATGCTACTTTTAGTAACAATGCTTGGTAGGGTCATTCTAAAAAGTTGCCCAAGGAAAAAAACACAGAAGCAATGCTGTTAGGGCTATTTGTAAACAAGCCTCTATAGCAAGCCAGTAAAGGGACATTTGGCTGCACAGACAAACAGTGCCAAGTTGTGTGCGCTTCTCAGGGTAAGAAGGTTAAGTACAAAGTACAGATGGATACATGACACATGATAATGATGATGTGCTTTAGTTTAAAATACATTATGACCAATATCCATCTAAGACACGGTAGTGCCTTCTGGCACACACTTTAGAGCAGGGCTATTCAACTGGCGGCCTGTGTAGGCTTAACAGGTAGCCCGCTGATCACCTGCCAGTTGTAATGTATTAACGCTCTTTCTAAGTTGGAACTCAGCCTCTGGCCCGTGATGATCCCCATTTTCCACATTCTGAACTCTGAGTAAACTTAGTTGAATAGCCGTGCTTTAGAGCACATATTTTAGCACAGAGCACTAGCAGATCTTCATTTTCAGCATTTGGAGCCCTTGTGTTATACCTGAGAAAATCTGATACTGATACAAGAGAACCAAATAAGAAAAAAGACTAACAGTAATAAAGATACTGTGCAGTCACTGAGGGAGCGGCTGTGGTGTAACAGCTAGATGCTTGCGGTCGTGGGTGTATCCTGTCAGAGCCAGACTTTTTGAAATCCAAAACTGACCCGGCCTTATAAAGGTACCATGTAAAGTCATGGGAAGTAGAGCGTTGGCGTGATGCTGACCACATCACCCACTGAGTGCCAATTGGTCTACAAAATATAGGTCTAGCCCTATATGCCTAATACGCCTTAAGGTGTGGAAAAGGATCCTTTCCTGTACCTTTTTCCTTTTTTAACAAGCAGATCTTTTACTTAAGCATTCTGAGCCCTTGTTTTCTTATTATTATTATTCGCGTTCACCAGCTGTACACTCTGGCGGAAAGTTCTGGTTGCTCGTCCACTACTGAACTGCAGTCCTGCTCCAGAACCTGAGTGTTGCGTGTGCATCAGTTTTACAGATCTCATTCTCTTGAATACAGACTGTTGATTCCTTGCCTCTCCGGCGGATTCACTCCGACTTCAAAGGAAGCTCCCTAATTAATCGACTTTTACGACATGCTTTTGGGGAGGCAGTGGGTCTATTCTTGTTTTCCCCACAATGGGGCCCCGGAACCCACACGGGGGGGGAGGGGGGGGAGGCCCCTGTGTTATACCTAAGAAAATCTTATACAAGAGCACCAAACAAGAAAACAGACCGCCAATATTAACTCTTTGAGTCCCAAGGAGCGTATCATACATTCATAGGTTCCCGCCTAGAGGCCCAATGAACGCAAGATGCACCGATTTTACATCTCTTTTGACTACCCCTTGGGCCTCTGATGCTAAACCCCCTAAGACTCAAAGAGTTAAAGATATTGTCTAGTCATTGAGAATGACAATAAGCAGTGTCACATTTTAAATGTTGAACCATAGAATTTCCAGTCCCACAATGCCTGACTGCAAAAGTAAAGACTATGATAATAAAAAGAAATACATAGAATAAGTCACTGTTCACATCTGCCTATGTGGTCCATGAACTCTTTCTGGGAATTAAATTCACTGGCTTTTCTGTAGCAATAACTGCATTCCTTAACATCTTGTGGATCTGTATGTAGAGTGGCAGCTTTCGTACATTCCAGCTCTGGACTAGTATGATGTGTTTCTTGTGTTTTATAGGTTTCTTTAGGTTTCTTTGGCTTTTGCTTGGGCGAAGTCATTTGTGCCTGGCACACAGTATTTTCAGGATAAACGCCTTTAAGCTGAGTCTCATTTGACTGTTGGACACCTGAATCTGCCTCTGTGTGTGATCTCAAGGATACCCTGAGATCTATGCCATGTTTTGGGGTCACAGGCAATGAAGACTCTACTGGTTTAGCAAGCTCTTCTCTCTGTAGAAAACACATCAAAAGGAGCATATATTTGGTGAAAAAGTCTGTGGCAAATGAAGCAACAATTTCAACACTCTAATCTCTAATATAAGCAAAGTATTTCCGTTTCTGAGTTATGATATCATTAATAAGCCAGAGCGCCCTCCCCCCCTTTTTTCAGTTGCAGATCTCGTAGAATATCATCATTTCGTGTGTGTATGTGTGTGCATGCGTGCATGCATGTTTGTGTGTGAGAGAAAGTAAGTAAGTGAGTGAGTGATTGAATGTGTGTGTGTCTGTCTGTGTGTGTATGTGTGTTGGTCTGTCAGTCTTTTTCTTTGATCCTCACAATACACGTATTTGCAGCATTCATTTAGTCGTACCCTGAGTAGTCAATATACTTCCTATTGTACTAATGTCCAAGTAAGATTTCATTTTGTCATAACATACTTATTTCTTCTTGTTTCTTTCATTTTGTCATAACATACTTTTTTTTTTTTTTTTCTTTCATTTTGTCATAACATACTTTTTTTCTTCTTGTTTCTTTCATTTTGTCATAACATACTTATTTCTTCTTGTTTCTTTCATTTTGTCATAACATACTTATTTCTTCTTGTTTCTTTCATTTTGTCATAACATACTTTTTTTCTTCTTGTTTCTTTCATTTTGTCATAACATACTTTTTTTCTTTTGTTTCTTTCATTTTGTCATAACATACTTATTTTTTCTCTTTTTCTTCATTTCTTTTTTTGTTTCATAACATACTTATTTCTTCTTGTTTCTTTCATTTTGTCATAACATACTTTTTTCTTTTTGTTTCTTTCATTTTGTCATAACATACTTTTTTTCTTCTTGTTTTTTCATTTTTTGTGTTTCTTTCATTTTGTCATAACATACTTTTTTTTCTTTTTGTTTCTTTCATTTTGTCATAACATACTTTTTTTCTTCTTCATTTTTTTCATAACATTTTTTCTTTGTTTCTTTCATTTTGTCATAACATACTTTTTTTCTTCTTGTTTCTTTCATTTTGTCATAACATACTTTTTTTCTTTTGTTTCTTTCATTTTGTCATAACATACTTTTTTCTTCTTGTTTCTTTCATTTTGTCATAACATACTTTTTTCTTCTTGTTTCTTTCATTTTGTCATAACATACTTTTTTTCTTCTTGTTTCTTTCATTTTGTCATAACATACTTTTTTCTTCTTGTTTCTTTCATTTTGTCATAACATACTTTTTTTCTTTTGTTTCTTTCATTTTTTCCATAACATACTTTTTTCTTCTTGTTTCTTTCATTTTGTCATAACATACTTTTTTTTTCTTTCATTTTGTCATAACATACTTTTTTTTCTTTCATTTTGTCATAACATACTTTTTTCTTCTTGTTTCTTTCATTTTGTCATAACATACTTTTTTCTTCTTGTTTCTTTCATTTTGTCATAACATACTTTTTTCTTCTTGTTTCTTTCATTTTGTCATAACATACTTTTTTTTTTCTTGTTTTTTCATTTGTCATTTCATTTTGTCATAACATACTTTTTTCTTCTTTGTTTCTTGTTTTTCATTTTGTCATAACATACTTTTTTCTTCTTGTTTCTTTCATTTTGTCATAACATTCTTTTTTCTTCTTGTTTCTGTCATCATAACATACTTATTTCTTCTTGTTTCTTTCATTTTGTCATAACATACTTTTTTCTTCTGTGTTTCTTTCATTTTGTCATAAACATACTTTTTTCTTCTTGTTTCTTTCATTTTGTCATAACATACTTTTTTCTTCTTGTTTCTTTCATTTTGTCATAACATACTTTTTTTCTTCTTGTTTCTTTCATTTTGTCATAACATACTTTTTTCTTCTTGTTTCTTTCATTTTGTCATAACATACTTTTTTCTTCTTGTTTCTTTCATTTTGTCATAACATACTTTTTTCTTCTTGTTTCTTTCATTTTGTTTCTTCTTTCATTTTGTCATAACATACTTTTTTCTTCTTGTTTCTTTCATTTTGTTAACATACTTATTTCTTCTTGTTTCTTTCATTTTGTCATAACATACTTATTTCTTCTTGTTTCTTTCATTTTGTCATAACATACTTCATTTCTTCTTGTTTCTTGTTTCTTTCATTTTGTCATAACATACTTATTTCTTCTTGTTTCTTTCATTTTGTCATAACATACTTATTTCTTCTTGTTTCTTTCATTTTGTCATAACATACTTATTTCTTCTTGTTTCTTTCATTTTGTCATAACATACTTTTTTCTTCTTGTTTCTTTCATTTTGTCATAACATACTTATTACTTTTTTTTCATAACATCTTGTTTCTTTCATTTTGTCATAACATACTTTTTTCTTCTTGTTTCTTTCATTTTGTCATAACATACTTATTTCTTCTTGTTTCTTTCATTTTGTCATAACATACTTATTTCTTCTTGTT
Source organism: Candidula unifasciata (assembly GCA_905116865.2). Classification (NCBI taxonomy): domain Eukaryota; kingdom Metazoa; phylum Mollusca; class Gastropoda; order Stylommatophora; family Geomitridae; genus Candidula; species Candidula unifasciata. The sequence continues at coordinate 522,856 of CAJHNH020004968.1, forward strand.
TCTTTCATTTTGTCATAACATACTTATTTCTTCTTGTTTCTTTCATTTTGTCATAACATACTTTTTTTCTTCTTGTTTCTTTCATTTTGTCATAACATACTTATTTCTTCTTGTTTCTTTCATTTTGTCATAACATACTTATTTCTTCTTGTTTCTTTCATTTTGTCATAACATTTTGTCATAACTTTATTTCTTTGTTTCTTTCATTTTGTCATAACATACTTATTTCTTCTTGTTTCTTTCATTTTGTCATAACATACTTATTTCTTTTGTCATGTATTTCTCTTTCTTTTTTGTCATAACATACTATTTCTTCTTTTTTCTTTCATTTTGTCATAACATACTTATTTCTTCTTGTTTCTTTTCATTTTGTCATAACATACTTTTTTTTCTTCTTGTTTCTTTCATTTTGTCATAACATACTTTTTTCTTCTTGTTTCTTTCATTTTGTCATAACATACTTTTTCTTCTTGTTTCTTTCATTTTGTCATAACATACTTATTTCTTCTTATTTCTTCTTGTTTCTTTCATTTTGTCATAACATACTTATTTCTTCTTGTTTCTTTCTTTTTTCATAACATTCATTTTGTCATTACTTTTTTGTTCTTTCATTTTGTCATAACATACTAATTTCTTCTTGTTTCTTTCATTTTGTCATAACATACTTATTTCTTCTTGTTTCTTTCATTTTGTCATAACATACTTTCATTTTTTTCTTCTTGTTTCTTTCATTTTGTCATAACATACTTATTTCTTTTTTCTTCATTTTGTCATAACATACTTTTTTTTCTTTCATTTTGTCATAACATACTTTTTTTCTTCTTGTTTCTTTCATTTTGTCATAACATACTTATTTCTTCTTGTTTCTTTCATTTTGTCATAACATACTTATTTCTTCTTGTTCTTTCATTTTGTCATAACATACATTTTGTCATAACATATTTCTTCTTGTTTCTTTCATTTTGTCATAACATACTTTTTTTCTTCTTGTTTCTTTCATTTTGTCATAACATACTTATTTCTTCTTGTTTCTTTCATTTTGTCATAACATACTTATTTCTTCTTGTTTCTTTCATTTTGTCATTACATACTAATTTCTTCTTGTTTCTTTTTCTGCCCGTTGGAATGCTCTGCTGTGATTTACAGCTCAGCTACAAAATCTGCACCTTTTGACTCAAAACGTCTGATTGCTCAGGCGATTCTCTCTTAGCTGCACACAGACAAAGTTGATTGCTCAGGCGATTTTCTCTTAGCTGCACACAGACAGAGTTGATTGCTCAGGCGATTCTCTCTTAGCTGCACACAGAGTTGATTGCTCAGGCGATTCTCTCTTAGCTGCACACAGACAGAGTTGATTGCTCAGGTGATTATCTCTTAGCTGCACACAGACAGAGCTGATTGCTCAGGCGATCTTCTCTTAGCTGCACACAGACAGAGAGACTTGATCGGACACAAAATAATGCCATGCGCATCATACTTGGACGTACATGTTTTTAACTCACCAGCCACTGATTGGCCTTCTTTAGCTCTTCAATCTGCAAGCAATAAAACAAACAATTAAAACAATCTCGTGAGACAACATAAAGAATTATTGTGCACATTAGTGAAACAATCATGACAATAAAAGTAGTTGTAACAATAAAAATCAAACACAGCAATTTTTTTTTAATTTTTAAAAATTTTTATCTATATAAAAAAATGCACCCTAGATTAGCCGGCTATTCAGTATACATCACATACATTTCAAAGTCTCTGTTCTGTATCACATACATTTTCAAAGTCTCTCTGACCTCTAAAAACTCATTCCCAAGCCGCTCAATACAACATCACAATAATACCTAAGTCTTTCTGTTTTACATCACATACACTTCCTAAATCTATTTGTCCCATATCACCTAGTTTTCCTAAACCTCTATGTCCTGTATCAACTATTTTTCCTAAATCTCTCTATCCTGTATCACACACTTTTCCTAAACCTCTTTTTCATAGTCCTGGGAAGTAAAGGTGGCCAGCCTGATGCTGACCACATCACTCACCAAGGTCCAACTATCTATACAAATACAGGTCTAGGCCCATAATCCCAATACGCCTAAAGGCGGGGAAAAGGGTGCTTTACTTTTACTTACTTACTTTGTCGTATTTCATCTACTTTTTCTAAACCCTTTTGCCCTATGTCACCTACTTTTCCTAAACCTCTTTCTCCTGCATCAACTACATTTTTTAAACCTCTCTGTCCTATATCACTTACTTTTCCTAAACCTCTCTATCTTATATCACCTACTTTTCCTAAACCTCTGTGTCCTCAGTCTGGACAGTGATAATCAACATGAAACTAGAATTTATGGGGATCTTATCAGATAGAAAACAGTCAACAACAGACAAGCAGCGAGACATGCAGACAGACAGAAAAACAAGACATAAAATGATCACTAACTCATTCAGCCCTATCAAACGCACAATATATTTATAGGTTCCTACCCAAAGGCCCAAAAAACGCAAGATGGGACAATTTTACATCTCTCTTCACCACCTAATGGGCCTCTGTTACTAAACACACTAGGACTAAAAGAGATTTAAAACTGTCCATTTGAGGTAAAGGAAACTCACCTTTTTTTTCAAACTTCTGTCATCTCTATCAAACCTAGTTCTTTCCTCGTTTAATGTTCTTGCCAGATTGCTAAAAATGTCATTTAATGTTTTGTTTTCCTGTTCTTCTTTGAGGATTCTTGCACTTAAAATTTTAATCTGGAATTAAAGAAAAAAGAAACAAAATAAACAAATAATAAATGTTAAGACATGTAAGAAAGTTATGCAAGTAATGTTCCTAGCAGTTAATGGTTCAGCATTTTAGATGGTGATTACATAAACTTTGTAAAAGGAGTTCAAGAATATTAACATGAATTCAAGCATGGCAGCCTGATAGTAGGGGTTCAATAATGGTAACATGGGTCCAAGTGTATCAACATGGGTCCAAGTGTATCAACATGGGTCCAAGTGTATCAACATGGGTCCAAGTGTATCAACATGGGTCCAAGTGTATCAACATGGGTCCAAGTGTATCAACATGGGTCCAAGTGTATCAACATGGGTCCAAGTCTGGTAATATGGGTTCAAGTCTGGTTATAAGCGTTCAAGTGTGGCAACATAGGTTAAAGTTTAGTAAAATGGGTTCAAGTCTGATAATATGGGTTGAAGTCCAGTAATATGGTTTCAAGTCTGGTAATATGGGTTCAAGTGTGGTTACATGGGTTCAAGTTTAATAATGTGGCTTTATGTCTGGTAATATGGATTCAAGTCTGGTAATTGGTAATATGGGTTTACCTCTCTAATATGGGTTCAAGAATTGTAATGTGGGTTTAAGTGCAGCAGTATGGATTCAGGTCTGATAATTTGGGCTCAAGTATGGTACCATTGGTTACCAGTGCCTTTAAAAACTGATTCATTTATTACATGAATCAGACATTAATAAAATACAAATTACCAGAAATATATATAAAAGGTGACATACCTGACCTTGCAACTCCTGACATCTGACATTTGAGTCATTTAAATGTTGCTGTGCTGTGCTCAGTTCTCTGTCTTTTTCAATAAACTGAGTAAACAAAATCACACAGTAAGTCAATATACATCAGCTTTTGGAGGATGTGGGGATTCCCACATTTGATGCAGGACAGTTGTGTTGTTTTAGTGATGATTAGTTGAAATTTAAAATCTGTCATTTCAACACTTCATTTTATGCGAAAACTATACATAGAAAACAGAGTAATAATAGTAACATTTAAAGGGCATAATCGGAAAAGGAAAAAAAGGGGGGGGGGGGGGGGGGGGGGGGGGGGGGGGGGGGGGGGGGGACCATGAAACAAAGAGCTTTCAAACAAGATGCAATTACTGGCAGAGTTTAGTAAAAAACTGAAATCCTAGCACTCAGAACATTCATAAAATGCTCTGTCTCCACCTTTGGAAGCCAGTTTCTATACTAAATGGGCTAGCTACACTCTGATAGTATGTCTGTCTTTCCTTTTCTCTGTGTTTTTAGTGTAGGCCAGATCTTGAAGCAACTAGGAAGCTAGACAGAAAGAAATGCACACGAGAACACACTTACACACAAAATAAGACTATTGTATTCAGTTTAAAAAAAAATTATTCCTGTTTCTTTTTCTTCTTCTTGTGTTTAATTTCTGATTTACACTGACAGACAAGCTCTTGTGAAAAACTTGACTTTTTTTTAGGATTCCTGTTTAATTTGTTGTTAAAGTCTTTGGTCAACATGTTTGCTTGTGCTTTTTGTATGCCTCCTTCATGCCAAGTTTTCTATGATTTCTATGGTTTTCAGTCATTTTTCTCTTCAGCTGCACATTAGTCACCCATATTTTTGGGAATATGTTAACTATCTCGCCATGAGAAAGCTGCCCCCCCCCTCCTCCCTTTCCAGCTTTTATGGGTTTTGGTTAACAAGACGTCTTGGACAGTACTAAGTATGCCTGTTTGGCAGCTTTGCTGCCGACTGCAACTGCATAGTGTCTAGACATATTGGGCATAACTGTATTATTTGGGGCAAAAAAAAATTAACTGTTAACAATTATATATTCACAATACATCTTATAATTTCCTTTTACATTTCTCTCTGTGGCAAAGTTACCAAAATCACTTGAAAATTGTCAAAGGAAAGGAAATCAGTAAATTCCTTACTCTGTATTCATTTCACGTAGAAATAAACTTTTTTTCTATTTTGACATAAAATGAATGGAGCAAGTTTTAAAAAATTGTGTATGTGACATGACGTCATTAAAGAAGCTGAGAATTTTATGCCTGCCTGTCTTCTCAGTGGTCAAGGGGTTCAACCCCTAGATTTTTATAAAAACAGACCAAGACTATACATTTCTTCTGCTTCTCCTCTTCTAGTTTCTGGGGTAGAATTTCATAGAATTCTAATTATACACTTTAACAACAAACAAACAAAAACTGAAATTAAATAACAAAATTGTATTGATTCTTTTGTTGTGAGAGTAATAGTTAGTTGAGTGTCTTTTACAAGACGTTGTAGAACCAACTGCAGCATTTTTTTGCCTGTTGTGATTTTTTAAGGCGAATTTATTTTCCGTAATTTGCCATTGAATCTGAATGGTCGACTCTTGATATCACTGCTGAAACCAATGCAAGTCGGTCTGCTGCCAAACTGCTTGCAGTTGGGGTTGAACCCAGCACCCTAACATTTCAAAACGCATTCACAACACCTAAGCCACAGATGCTGACAGTGTTAAGGGACAGCAATATCATACAGATTTTTTTTTTAAAGTTATCATCATCAACAGTAATTTCCACTTCTGCAATTATGTATCGAGGGAAAGAAACAGTTTGTGAAACACGGCTTGATGGGCAGTAATAGTTAATGTAATTCTGTTCTGATGTCTTTAATGTCATCAGTTCATGATCTCCTAGGGTGACCTCTTGTTTTCACATCAGATCTTTGTATGTGCAGCTCCTTTGCTGGTAGTTGTTCTGGCTGCATTATTACTGAATAACCAAACCATTTGATCTCCTGTTTCTCAGTAAATCTGCTGCCTGGTGTTGTACCCACAGTCTGTCTGATAATATCATTTCTATCTTTGTCTCAAATGGTTCAGTTGGTGGTTTTCCTCAGGCATTTGAGTTCACAGATGTTAATATTATTAAGGTTAGCTGCTAATAATGTCCAAATCTGGCACTGGTACCAGTCTTGGTATTAATATTTTGTTTATAATCTGTTTCTTGATGCTTGTACTTATGTTTGGATGTCTTTATAATGGTGTCTGGTAGTATAAAAAACAAAGTAAAGGAGGGAAATATAAGGTCTGATTCATGACAATAATGCAACTCGAGTGTGAAGTTCTAGACCTTCACATATTCTAAACAAAAAACATGAAATGAAGTGATTACTTCACTTCCTTGCCACCCATCCTTCCCCCAGTATTCTTAAAATAATCCAGTAATATTTGTCTAGTTGACGCCAGTGTTTTCTGATCAGCCATGGCAACCTAGCACTGATGGGGATTGGCTGTAAGTTTCCCAGATGTCTAGTTCCATACCTTGCCATAGGGCTCTCATTTTGTCGATGTTCAGGATCACATTAGGAGGTTCGTAGGAACTGCATTAGCTGGCATATTATGAGGCTTGGTGTGAATTTAATAAGTTGAAGATAATGTCAAGAGGATTGACTTTATTGCCCCAGGTTATCCTATATGGCTCAGTCTCCCTCCGTAAAAAAAACTAACTTCCTGCAGACAGTGCAGCCATCACACATAGCACAAACTCTGTAGCTCCAGTGACAATCCCCAGGGATTTTCATAAAAACTGCATAGGTAAACTGAAGACTGTGTCCCTGAAATGAATCCACAGCCTTCAGAGTGCCAGGTAAACAGCTTGACCACTTCAATAGGGAGCCCTCCTGTTTGTTGACAACCTAAGCTCCAATGACGCCAGGACAGAAGAAGAAGAAGAAGCAGAAGAAGAAGAAGAAGAAGAAGAAGAAGAAGAAGAAGAAGAAGAAGAAGAAGAAGAAGAAGAAGAAGAAGAAGAAGAAGAAAAAGAAGAAGAAGAAGAAGAAGAAGAAGAAGAAGAAGAAGAAGAAGAAGAAGAAGAAGAAGAAGAAGAAGAAGAAGAGAAGCAGAAGAAGAAAAAGAAGAAGAAGAAGAAGAAGAAGAAGAAGAAGAAGAAGAAGAAGAAGAAGAAGAAGAAGAAGAAGAAGAAGAAGAAGAAGAAGAAGCAGAAAGATAAAAAAGAATGAAAACGGTTAAGAAAATATCAAAATGTGTCTATATGCTTAAAGACTGTTTGGTGACACTTACTTTTCTTTGCCAGACATCTGCACTTTTCTTTAAAAGCAAAATATTATTCTGTTGTAACATCAGCTAAAAATGAAAATAACATTTACAGCCAATGAAAATACTCATATATTTTATTGTCTATGAAGTAGCGATTGATCTATAAACTACAGGTCTAGCACTATATCATCAGCTCTCCTTTGAATCGTTCCCCAAAATGGCGGCTTTAATATGATGGCGATCGAAAGAGAGCTAAATTGGGCAATTTCTGGCCATAAAATATCCAAAAATATCTGAATGCGGGTCAGTTCTATTAAAAATATATGTGCCGGCTTTGGATAACGAAACAAATGCTCTGACAGGGTCTCCGCAATACGTTGCTAGCCGACCTGCTTCTGCGAGTGTGCTTCACCGCCGAGCGTATCCCCCGCGCCTCTACGCGCGGCGTGGATGGGGACTAAACTAGATAAGTGGGACTCACGAGCGGCAGCTACCGCATCTCCTGCAACTTCCTCTAATTACTGTACTCGTGAGTCCCAGCCATATCCTCAATACACCTGATAGCATGGAAAGGGGCCCTTTAATTGTCTCTAGCTCAAAACCGTTTAAGCAGACAGGCTGAACAACATTTAATGAAGGTGGAATGTGCTTTATGAGAACAATAAAATAAAAATAAAAAAATGGACTGACAGAAAAACAAATGAAACGTCCTTACAAAAGAGATGAAAACCACAAACTGATTACGAATATTGGCGCTCCTTTGAATCGTTCCCCAAAATGGCGGCATGCCACATTCTGGCCATAAAATATCCAAAAATATCCGAACGACGGTGTTCGCGTATATCTAAAATACGGACTTTCTGCCAAGGAACAAATTGCGGCAAAACTAGGATTACTTGACAATAAATATCAACATTTGCACACGGTACTAGTAGCAGACGATAAATACCGACCGTTGACAACAAATTCGAGCGTTTCTGCAGACGATACTAGCAGACGATATTAGCGACCGTTGACCAATTTCGAGACATTACAGACGATGAAAGCCGATTAGCAATACTGTGTTCTTCCGATTGGAGGATTTAGCAGCGGTAGATGTCAGACTTGTCGGCATGCGCCAAACGCGATTAAACTCATCGCCGAGCGCATCCCCTGCGCCGCTACGCGCGGCGCCGATGGGAGCTAAACTAGGTGCCTGGGACTCACGAGTACAGTAATTGGAGGAAGTTGCAGGTGATGCGGCGGTGAGGCACACTCGCAGAAGCAGGTCGGCAAGCAACGTATCGCTGAGACCCTGTCAGAGCATTTGTTTCGTTATCCAGAGCCGGCACATATATTTTTAATAGAACTGACCCGCATTCGGATATTTTTGGATATTTTATGGCCAGAAATTGGCCAATTTAGCTCTCTTTCGAACGCCATCATATTAAAGCCGCCATTTTGGGTAACGATTCAAAGGAGAGCCTGAATATTAGGCTCAGACATTCAAGATTTTGTGGATTTGTTATAAGAAGAAATAAAAACTAAAACTTTGTGAGAAATTGTGAGCAGAGGGATAACAGAGAGATACATATCTGGATGACTTGGCCATATGGCACGGAGAGGACAAGAAACAAACTTGATCCGTGATTTTAGTGATCGTGTGAGATGGTGTATCATGACCGACTACGCCAGGGCTTTTCATCTGGCGGCCTACAGGCCAAATTTGGCCCACAGAGGTCTAGCAAATTACCAGTGATTTATTGCCAGTTGTACTGTATTAATAATCTTTCTATGCTGGAATTCGGGCCTGTGGCCCATGAAGATCCCAATTTTCAACATTCTGACTCTTGAATAAATTTAGCTGAATAACCCTAGCTTATGCTTATCGGCACAGCACATCATAATATTCTTGATATGCTAAAAGTGTACTGATTGTGAATATGTCTCTCATCATCATGTGCCCTGGCAAATGACGTAGGGGCTCATGCGTCTCCACAGATAAAGATCCCTGGTTGCCTGGAACAGCTATCTTGATGATATCCCTCCATACCATTGTTTCAGCCCATCCAGCATCATTTCTCTTGGTCTGCCTCTACCACTTTTTTCACTGATCTTTCCAGTTGTCACGATGTTTTTAATGTCTCTATTCTCATTTTGTAGCCAAAGAACAGTGTTTGTTCTTTTTTGTTTATAGTGGAATATGTTTCTACAGGTTAAAAAAAAAAATACTTTCATTTGATATTTGTTCACCACATCTGTCTGAAATGTCCAAAGTAATATTACACAGTCTGGCTGTGTAGGTGGAAGAAAAAATTATGTTAAAAAAAAGTATTTTTTTTGCATATTTACTCGCTGCAAACTGGTGGAAGGCTCCGGTTGTTCGTCCACTTCTGGACATTAGTTTTGTTAGAGAACTTGGGTTTTGCCTGTGCATTAATTTTAGTGATCTTTCGTATTTGTACGCAGACTGTTGGTTCCTTGCCTGTCAGACAGATGTACGCCAACTTTGAGAGAAATCCTTAATCAGTCGAATCTTATGACATCATTGCTAGAGATGCAATGGGTGAATTTTTTTTTTTTCTCCCACAGTGGTGGCCATGAACCCACACGAAGAACAAAAAAAAGTATTTATATTATTATCGGCTCTCCTTTAAATAATGGTCCTAAATGATCTACGCAGAAAGTAAACCCAAACAGAGCCTCACTCATATCTAAATTTGGCATTTCTTTTGTGGCGATACAACCGTGTCAAAAGTAGGAATAATTGCGCACGACATTTTCGCGAAACACAACGGCATTTTTTTTACGGCGATTACACGGCGGCAAAACTAGGATTAACTACGGACGAAAAAAATTAGCGACACGCGAGAATACTGCCGATAGCGCTATCCTACGGCAGGGCCCGAGTTATATGTAAGTTGCAGACCGCTTTTCGCCGACTATAGTGCCACCTCCGAGAGTATCCCCCGCGCCCCTACGCGTGGCGCGGAAGGGGCTAAACTAGATGGCTAGGACTCACGAGCATCAGCTACAGCAGCTCATGCAGCTTCCTCTAATGTATTTGCTCATGAGTCCTAGCCATCTAGTTTAGTCCCTTCCGCGTCGCACGTAGCGACGCGGGGATACTTTCGGAGGTGGCACTGTAGTCGCCGAAAAAAGAAGCTCACAATTTACCCGTTACTGACCCCAGGTCAGCGTACATTTCCGGCCTCGACATTTTGGGAGCGTCATTCGGAGGATAGCCTGCGATAGCATTCAGATGCCTGGGAGACCACCAGCTCCGACGCACATCTGCGATAGCGTTGGCGGCACAGCGAAAACGAACAGATATTCGGGCACTATTTGCAACGTCTGTGCCACAATTTTCACGTATAAAGGATTTCAATATCGGTAAGTAGAAGAATTCCCCCATTTTCTTCATACTTTTCGTTCCTTATATTTCCCGAGTTACAGCTTTTAAATGTTTGTAGGACAGGACGTAATGAGGCTCTGTTAAGGTTAACTTTCTGCGTAGATCATTTGGGACCGTTATTTGAAGGAGAGCCTATTATCTTCAACAACTAAATAAAAATATCAATACATTTGTGAAAAGTTTTATAAAGTTATAGAAACACTATTTTTGCTTATTTCTGTTTAAAATAACAACTCTTTTGGAAGAAAATAGATAAGCAGCAACCATCTTGGGCTCAAATTAGTAAATGGTTTATCAGTAACATAGCATCACCATACCTCTTCATTAAAACGAGTAACGTCTTTCATTACACTTCATAGCAACAGACGGAAATTGGCCCTTCAGTTCAGTGACAAGCTATGAGGAAAAAGGAAATAATTATACATTAATATATATTAAAACAAAATGAAATATACTGGAGTTGATCTGTTATGCATTTAAATACGCAGCCTAAAATCATAAATTAAATATGTCAATATCCATAAGAATTTATCAGTTAACATGATAGTTTCCCATTATATTTTTACCCCCCCCCCCCCCACACACATACACATATATTGTTTGTTTGTTTTAGTATCCAGAAGCCATGAGTTGTTAACCCTTGGGCTCGGTATTATGGATATCGAAACCTTTCGGGGTTGATTCCATTGTAAATACCGTAAATCTGGGAGAAAATGTGGCTTTCCTGCCTACCCCGGGATTGAACCCGGACCACAAGGAGTTCGTCACCCGGTCTCCGCGCAATCCGGTTTAGCCAACTACGCTAGAGAGCCGGGCTCGGAATATAGATTACTGGCCTTTGTGTTTCTGAATTATCTGCACTTGGCAATCCACTAGGAATGTTGCTTTTGTGGCTCCGAATGCTTCCTAAACTCTTGACAAGCGAGAGATAATGTCTTCTACTCCAACCCTTCCCCAAAAAACCTTCAAAGCCAAGTTGTCATATTTTCTGTCTGGTGTGTGTAGTCGTAGGGGGTTTCTGGGACCTCTCCATGGGTGATCCTCATCCACATGGTGGCACTTTGTGTCACCTGGTGTTTATCGCCTGTCTGATGTCCTGGTGTGGTACAACTACCTACCTACCATCTTCTGTCATCTCCTACAGCTCACTCCAATACCTCCTAATTATCACCATCTCTGTCTCCAGTGGAAAAGTAGAATGATCTTTTCCACTGGTCTCAACAATGGTGACCTTTCTACTCTTTGCATACTTATCTACTCTTTGCATGACTTATCTACTCTTTGCATGACTTATCTACTCTTTGCATACTTATCTACTCTTTGCATGACTTATCTACTCTTTGCATGACTTATCTACTCTTTGCATGACTTATCTACTCTTTGCATGACTTATCTACTCTTTGCATGACTTACTCTTCGCATGACTTATCTACTCTTTGCATGACTTATTTACTCTTTGCATGACTTATCTACTCTTTGCATGACTTATCTACTCTTTGCATGACTTATCTACTCTTTGCATGACTTATCTACTCTTTGCATGACTTATCTACTTTTTGCATGACTTATCTACTCTTTGCATGACTTACTCTTTGCATGACTTATCTACTCTTTGTATGACGTATCTACTCTTTGATGACTTATCTACTCCTTGCATGACTTATCTACTCTTTGCAGAACAGTTGGAATGTAAATAAGAAAAGCACTATTCAAGCTGCATCACTAAACAACTTTAGAGTATATATAGGACAATGGAAGTTACTTTTAAAATTAAAGCCCTGTGCATAACATCGCCTCATCAAGCATGAGAATAGAGGGGCAAGCATTAACACCAGCTTATCAATGGATGGACAGTAGTAATTGCTCAACATGTATCTTAATCACTAATCTAGACCCCCCCCCCCCCCCCCAGAATTAAGGTGCCAGTACTGGTGATAAAGTGTATAAAATCATGCTGGCACTCACCACAAAGTGGTTATTACAGTAGCGCTGAAAAAAATTATGCCTCAAACACACCGCTACCTTTGCCAAAAAAAAAAAAAAAACAGTAGTCATAACTGACTTGCAAAGCATGCTTAAAAAAGAGAAACCAGTGTCTTGCACTCAGAGTGGCTTACATCACTTGATAAGAATCAGAAAAGAAAAACCCACATTAGAGAAAAGAGAGAGCTGAGTCAGAGAGACTGAATCTTTACCCAGTAGTAGAGAAGCAAGGACTAAGACAGACAGACAGATTAAATCTTCATCCAGTAGTAGAGAAGCGAGGACTAAGACAGACAGATTGAATCTTCATCCAGTAGTAGAGAAGCGAGGACTAAGACAGACAGATTAAATCTTCATCCAGTAGTAGAGAAGCAAGGACTAAGACAGACAGACAGATTAAATCTTCATCCAGTAGTAGAGAAGCGAGGACTAAGACAGACAGATTGAATCTTCATCCAATAGTAGAGAAGCGAGGACTAAGACAGACAGATTAAATCTTCATTCAGTAGTAGAGAAGCGAGGACTAAGACAGACAGATTGAATCTTCATTCAGTAATAGAGAAGCGAGGACTAAGACAGACAGATTAAATCTTCATTCAGTAGTAGAGAAGCGAGGACTAAGACAGACAGATTGAATCTTCATCCAGTAGTAGAGAAGCGAGGACTAAGACAGACAGATTAAATCTTCATCCAGTAGTAGAGAAGCGAGGACTAAGACAGACAGATTGAATCTTCATCCAGTAGTAGAAAAGCGAGGACTTAGACAGACAGACTAAATCTCCATCCAGTAGTAGAGAAGTGAGGACTAAGACAGACAGATTAAATCTTCATCCAGTAGTAGAGAAGCGAGGGCTAAGACAGACAGATTAAATCTTCATCCAGTAGTAGAGAAGCGAGGACTAAGACAGACAGATTGAATCTTCATCCAGTAGTAGAGAAGCGAGGACTAAGACAGACAGATTAAATCTTCATCCAGTAGTAGAGAAGCGAGGACTTAGACAGACAGACAGATTGAATCTTCATCCAGTAGTAGAGAAGCGAGGACTAAGACAGACAGATTGAATCTTCATTCAGTAGTAGAGAAGCTAGGACTAAGACAGACAGACAAATTGAATCTTCATCCAGTAGTAGAGAAGCGAGGACTAAGACAGACAGACAGATTGAATCTTTATTCAGTAGTAGAGAAGCGAGGACAGACAGATTAAATCTACATCCAGTAGTATAGAAGCGAGGACTAAGACAGACAGACAGATTGAATCTTCATCCAGTAGTAGAGAAGCGAGGACAGACAGATTAAATCTCCATCCAGTAGTAGAGAAGCGAGGACTAAGACAGATTAAATCTCCATCCAGTAGTAGAGAAGCGAGGACTGAGACAGACAGATTGAATCTTCATCCAGTAGTAGAGAAGCGAGGACTGAGACAGACAGATTGAATCTTCATCCAGTAGTAGAGAAGCGAGGACTAAGACAGACAGATTGAATCTTCATCCAGTAGTAGAGAAGCGAGGACTGAGACAGACAGATTAAATCTTTATCCAGTAGTAGAGAAGCGAGGACTGAGACAAACTGATTGAATCTTCATCCAGTAGTAGAGAAGCGAGGACTAAGACAGACAGATTGAATCTTCATCCAGTAGTAGAGAAGCGAGGACTGAGACAGACAGATTAAATCTTCATCCAGTAGTAGAGAAGCGAAGACTAAGACAGACTGATTAAATCTTCATCCAGTAGTAGAGAAGCAAGGACTAAGACAGACAGATTGAATCTTCATCCAGTAGTAGAGAAGCGAGGACTAAGACAGACAGACAGATTGAATCTTCATTCAGTAGTAGAGAAGCGAGGACTAAGACAGACAGATTGAATCTTCATCCAGTAGTAGAGAAGCAAGGACTAAGACAGACAGATTAAATCTTCATCCAGTAGTAGAGAAGCAAGGACTAAGACAGACAGACAGACAGATTAAATCTTCATCCAGAAGTAGAGAAGCGAGGACTAAGACAGACAGATTAAATCTTCATTCAGTAGTACAGAAGCAAGGACTAAGACAGACAGATTGAATCTTCATCCAGTAGTAGAGAAGCGAGGACTAAGACAGACAGAGAGATTGAATCTTCATTCAGTAGTAGAGAAGCGAGGACTAAGACAGACAGATTGAATCTTCATCCAGTAGTAGAGAAGCAAGGACTAAGACAGACAGATTAAATCTTCATTCAGTAGTAGAGAAGCAAGGACTAAGACAGACAGACAGATTAAATCTTCATCCAGTAGTAGAGAAGCGAGGACTAAGACAGACAGATTAAATCTTCATTCAGTAGTACAGAAGCGAAGACTAAGACAGACAGATTGAATCTTCATCCAGTAGTAGAGAAGCGAGGACTAAGACAGACTGATTGAATCTTCATCCAGTAGTAGAGAAGCGAGGACTAAGACAGACTGATTGAATCTTCATCCAGTATTAGAGAAGCAAGGACTAAGACAGACAGATTGAATCTTCATTCAGTAACAGAGAAGCGAGGACTGAGACAGACAGATTGATTCTTCATCCAGTAATAGAGAAGCGAGGACTAAGACAGATTAAATCTTCATTCAGTAATAGAGAAGCGAGGACTAAGACAGATTGAATCTTCATCCAGTAGTAGAGAAGCGAGGACTAAGACAGACAGATTGAATCTTCATCCAGTAGTAGAGAAGCGAGGACAGACAGATTTAATCTTCATCCATTAGTGGAGAAGCGAGGACTAAGACAGACAGATTGAATCTTCATCCAGTAATAGAGAAGCGATGACTAAGACAGACAGATTGAATCTTCATTCAGTAATAGAGAAGCGAGGACTAAGACAGACAGATTAAATCTTCATCCAGTAGTAGAGAAGCGAGGACTAAGACAGACAGATTGAATCTTCATCCAGTAGTAGAGAAGCGAGGATTAAGACAGACAGACTGTATCACAGCACTCACCATGTGCAGATTATTATTTTCTCTTTGAAGCATTTTTACACGACACCTCTCTCTGCTGAGTTCTCTGTCAAGGTTATCCATGATATGTTTGGGCACCAAGTCTATGGGTGAAACAAGAAGTGACCTGGACTCTGGAGGATGATGAGGCATTTTTGCTGATAAAGTAGGGGCAGATAAACATCTTGGAATACTGTCCTGAGATAGTCCAGCTACTGAGAAGCGAGGCCTTCACAGATAGATTGAATTTTCAGAATATTGAGAGCATTGTTTTTTTTTCGACCGACAGGTTGTGAACGGTCAATATTAGAGAAAGCTTGACTGCTTTTCAGATGAATCCTCATCCAGTAATAACATCTTCTGGACTAGACAGACAGATAGAATCGTGCCTGCTGAGAGGAGGGTTACTAAAACAGTCCCTAATCTTTTCCTTTTCTAGAGAAACGATTATTCTAAAGACAGACAGACTGAATCTTTATGCAGTAGTAGAGAAGCTGCAAGAAATTCACTTCATGGTCTTTGTGAATCACATAGAGATGCGGGATGGAAAGACAAATTGAATCTTTGTTCCAGTCTTTGTGCGAGGACTAAAGTAGACAACATGATCTCTTCATCCTCAAGTCTTTTGCCCCGATTGCCAGCAATCCACATGAAGAACCTGAGCAGTTCGATAACAGAACTTTTCATCCAGTAATAGAGAAGCGTCCCTGACTCAAAACAGACAGATTGAATCTTCATTCAGTAGTAGAGAAGCGAGGACACAAAACAGACAGATTGAATCTTTGTTCCAGTAATAGAGAAGCGAGGACTTAGACAGACAGATTATCTTCTATCAGTACAGATTGAAAAACACTTTTCCAGTTTAGAGAAGCGAGGACTAAGACAGCAACAGATTGAATCTTCATTCAGTAATAGAGAGCGAGGGACTAAGACAGACAGATGGAATCTTTATCAGTAGTAGAGAAGGCAAGGAACGAAAATTAGACAGACTGAATCTTCATCCAGTAGTAGAGAAGCGAGGATTAAGACAGACAGACTGTATCACAGCACTCACCATGTGCAGATAATTATTTTCATTTTGAAGCATTTTTACACGACACCTCTCTCTGCTGAGTTCTCTGTCAAGGTTATCCATGATATGTTTGGGCACTAAGTCTATGGGTGAAACAAGAAGTGACTTGGACTCTGGAGGATGATGAGGCATTTTTGCTGATAAAGTAGGGGCAGATAAACATCTTGGAATACTGTCCTGAGATAGTCCAGCTGCTGAGATCTCACTGCCTTCGCAGATCTTGTTTTGTAGTTCACACGGGGAAGCTCTTGACTGCAATCGACTAGCTAATATTTGAATATTGTCATTTTCTTCGACCGCCAGATGTGAATGGTTAATATTATTGTTTTGCTGCTTTTCAGATGCATCCTCATTAGAGTTAACATCTTCTGCTGGAGATTCCAAAGTGCCTGCTGAAAGGTTACTGA
Source organism: Candidula unifasciata (assembly GCA_905116865.2). NCBI lineage: Eukaryota > Metazoa > Mollusca > Gastropoda > Stylommatophora > Geomitridae > Candidula > Candidula unifasciata. Next base: position 539,467 of record CAJHNH020004968.1, read on the forward strand.
AGTCCCTACATTGCTTTTCTGAACAATTATTCCTACATGAAGAATTCAATGGTAGAGTCTTTAAGGGATCATCATTGATGGTTTTCGGTTTACATGGTGCAATCAAAGGTACAGTCTGCAAAATATTCACATCATTTTCTTGTGGGATACACAAAGGAATCACAGGTGAGGCCTGACAGAAATTTACACCATTACATTGTGGGATACACAAAGGAATCACAGGTGAGGCCTGACAGAAATTTACACCATTACATTGTGGGATACACAAAGGAATCACAGGTGAGGCCTGACAGAAATTTACACCATTGCATTGTGGGATACACAAAGGAATCGCTGGTGGAGTCTGCAAGAAATTCACTTCATGGTCTTGTGAATCACATGATGATATGACTGGTTTTGATGGAAAGAAATTCTCTTTGTTGTCTTGTGAGGGAAGTATATCAACATGTTCTTTTCGCTCAATTCTTTTGTCCAATTGCAGCAATCCACGTGAAGAGCCTGAGCAGTTTGAGGAAGAACTTCTGTCTGCCACTTTGTCTTGTTCTATCTCATTACATTGAACACTTGAGCTAAAGGACATTGATGAAGAACTTTTGTTTGCTACTTCCCCTTGTCCTATCTCCTTAAATGACACACCTCTGCTAAAGGAGTTTGATGAAAAACTTGTGTCTGACATCTTTACCTGACCTATCCCATTACATGGAACACTTGTGCTACAGGAGTTATTCTGCATGTATGTGTTCTTTTCATCGCCAGAGAGTTCATTCTTACTGACTAAACCCAGTGTACCCATTTCTCCATTCTGAGAAATGTCTTCATCTTCCTTGTCTGCACTTCCGGTTCCAGAATCTAAACTTGTCCGTCTTAAACAGGAATCTCGACAATCAGACACACGAGCCTGTTTTTTAATAATCCCAACTGGCAGCTCAATATGGTTTAAGGACGACATTGTGACCTCAATGGTTACATAATCTGTGTTGTTAAGAGACTGCTACTGATGGCTCATGTTTGACTGAAAGAAATAAAAACAGTACAATAATTATTTTAAGAAATTGCAGCTAGCATAATAATTCAATCAAATTGTTTCAGAGATTATTTATTAAATCGCCAGATATGATACGCTCATCTGCAGATCTAAAGGTAGTAGGTTCAGGCTTCGATGACTTTAGCTCCCAGGTCAATACAGTCTCAAATGGCTGCTAGGTGAAGTCCATGTAAGTAAAAGCGGGCCGCATGATGTGATAAAATCAGTGCGGAATAAACTAATCTTACAACATACAGCATTTCCATGAAAGACTGTAAAATGTAGATATTTTTTTCGTCTGTACAGCAGTACATAAATTCTAGCTCTTTCTAGAACAAGAACGAAATACATATCTAACATTCTGCATGACAGCACATAAATCTTGTCTCACGTAGAACGGCTTCTTCTTCTTCTTCTTCTTCTTCTTCTTCTTCTTTCTTCTTCTTCTTCTTCTTCTTCTTCTTTCTTCTTCTTCTTCTTCTTCTTCTTCTTCTTCTTCTTCTTCTTCTTCTTCTTCTTCTTCTTCTTCTTCTTCTTCTTCTTCTTCTTCTTCTTCTTCTTCTACTTCTTCTTCTTCTTTTTCTACTTCTCTTTCTTCAGTATTCCTAGCCCTTAAGGTTCATTGCTGCAGATATCACCCGCCTCCACTCATCTCTCTGGTTGGCCTTCTCTTTCCTGGTGGTAACACCAAGTGTTTGCAGGTCTGTCTGGACATAATCTCTCCATCGTCTTCATGGTCTGCCTTGTGGTCTATGACCATTCAGCTCCTTTGTGTATACAGTTTTTACATCTCTGTCATCTTTCCTTTCAGTTTATTCACACTCATGATGCCAGTGATTAATGGTGATTTAAATAGATTATGAATTTTTTGTTGTTGCTTCTCACTCTCCATTCCCCACTGTTTGCATGTTTGATTGGTCAAAAGATTTGTTGTAGGACACTGTTTTTTTGTGTGGAAAATTTGTAATAAGGCTTCATCGCTTTTAGTTGTGCTCCTAGTTTTAGAGCCATATAAAATGACTAGTCTAATCAACATTTTATATATTTTGATCTTGACTTTAGCAGATGTTGAAGGGCATAGTATAATTTATTTCAAGATTGTATTTTTTAAAACATCTGTACAACAAGGCAAATTAGCTTGTAAACAACATCTTGCCTAGAAAACTGAAAAACTGTGACCATATCAAACGCTAGGATGGACTGGAAAGAACACTAGTGTTCGGGCCTGGTACCGGATAGAGGGGCAGGGGTCGACCACCACGAAGATTGGCACATAATATAAAAGACACCTTGGGTAGCAAATCCCTGAGGCAGGAGAGCTGACAAGGGACCGAGTTTCTTTCAGGCGAAGTAGTGTGATGGGAGCGACGTTTTCTCAAGACGTGCTATATGATGGTGATGATGACATTCGATACTACCATTTAGCCTTTGTCAGCTAAGAGTTCCTATCCCAGTGTGCAGTAATGTCGACAGGAGACCCAATAACCAACTCTTTTAGTTTTAAACAACGGATCAACATAATGGCACAAGGGTGGTAAACCATTAGTTCTCCGTTCTACTTCTAACTTAAACTTGACTCCGAAAAATCTCATTGCAGTGCACGAATTCCGTAGCACCGGCGAGGATCCTGAAATACTTTAATAGATTTTTACCTGCAGAATTTGTCTGGGCATCGCGGTTAGTCTACTCTTTTCGATATGCAACTGCCAAAATATTTTTTACGTGCGCAACAACATACACAGGCGTCTGATCTTACTACCCAGAGACCAGGGGGAAATTACTAGAAGTCCACGTGAAAAAATCCCAGCCTTTACCGGGGCCTGAACCCGGGACCTCCAGCACTCGAGGCTAACGCCATGCCTGGAGACCATTAGCCCATTGAACCAACTCCTAATGGGAACAATCAGTAGCGGTAGCTTGGAGTAGCTGCTCCACAGAAGGGATGAGCGGGACCGTGCCGGGCTATGATACAGAGAAGCGATTCCATCAACCGTCACCGCAAGTTGGCAAGTTTGAACATTTAAGGGGCAGCATACCGAAGACTTGCGTGATACTGAGAAAATCTAGTTCTAAATGTGTTGTGATGCCGATTTTGATAACAGAATAGAATATAACATAACAAGAGTTCATTTCACCGATTATAACACGAGGCTTCAGCATGTAATCCATAATTCAGCTAATACCCCTACCCCTACGAATGAATGTTCAACCTCACCAGGACTGCACAGCCAGCGATAAACGCCCTGTGTCACAAAGTGCCACCATTCGAATGAGAATCAGCCGAGCGCAAGTCCGATGGAGAGAGAGACCCAGGTTCGAATCCTTGGGAAGGCTGAGGATGTTTTTCTGTCGGGGAGAAAATAAAAATCCTCTCCTACACAGTCGTGGTGACAGCACTAGCCATAAATCCTCAGGGTCAAAGACACCCCTTTCCCCCGCCTACACAGCAAACAGTGGTAAACAAAGGCAGTAAGTAATTGGCGTTGGCAAGTCTCAAAAACTCCGGTATGTTATAATGGGGACCCTAAGAAAAGCTGGAGTGGAGACTTTAAAATGACGAAATATATTGTCGCATATTGGAGTGGTAGAACTTATTAATTTATACCCCACCCCTACTCCTCCCTCCCAGCTAAAAAGGGTACAATTCAAGCTCGATTTGACCTTTGAACTGAAAATAAAAAAAGTAAATACGTCAGTGCGTAATCGAGAACCCGCAGCGTAGACAGTTAAACGAGTTATCGAATCAGCTGATGTTGTACTTATTTTTAGCCTGGCATTAACATGTTAAAAGGACAAACGAGACTGCTTTTATGCATGTACACATACTGGCGGTAAAAACATAAAAGTTAGGGGCACATACACAAAGAACACGTGGGAAGAGGAGAATTGGGGCGGGAGTGGGGGGGGGGGGGGGGGTGTTGCTCAGCCATTTACAAATTGTCAGGGGGTTTAATGGACCCAAGCTTTGTTTGGGCTCATAATAATAATAATTTCTCACTTTCAAATATATGTAATTACATAGATCAAACAGTGGTCCTGTTCACGTTTTCCGGCTAATCTACACACTACCTGAACTTTCATTCATAATTCTCAGAATCTTCTACGTCGGAGAGGTGTCACATTCTTTTCCCTCTAATTAGATCAGAGCCGATGTCGCATGTTCTATACAACAAGACGACACAACCTTTAGCGACCCTAGAACATGTAGAACTAACCCTAACCCAACCCCCCCCCCCCTCCCTCCCTTGTTCATCTATAGCCTCATTCTAGGTCACACGGGAGAATCTTTTCGAAGAAAGCAAAACAACGTGATACCCCTCTGACATAGATCAGACTGAGAAAGTGTGTAGATGGGCCGAGAAACGTGAACAGGTCCCAAACAATATGTAATGTTGAAGTTAAAGACCCTTCTCCAGGTCTTGAGGCGTATTGGGCATATAATGCTAGACGTATGCTAGACGTACATTAACAAACAAACAACAACAACAACAACAACAACAAAAATCGGCACTCTTTGGTCAACATCACGCCGGCCGCATTTACTTTCCATCAATTTACCCTACATCTACTCAAAGCCGTGTCGACGTGGGAGCCGATGTCAGTTTTGAAAAAAGTCCGCTGAACTTCGGATCCACAAGAACGTAGCCGCTTTACCACGGCGGCTTCCGAATATCAAATGCACAAATACTTTTTTTTTCTATATTTCTCATGCGCTTGTTTATAATTTGTTTATATATATATATATATATACACACTTAACAGGTGTTAGCTACACAATGCGTCCATCTCTTTCTTGGCCTTCCCCTCACATTCCTCCCCGATATTTTTGCACTCCCACTAGACAGCCGAACATTTCAGTTTTTTGTTTGTCAATATAATTTAGACACGGTCTTACTCCAGCTTCCTATCGCATGCTGGTATGTGTAACCCTTTCCATTCTTGTGTTGTTGGTGACCTTATGGAGACAGCACATTACACATGTAGTAATTGTAGAGCATTGTGGGTCTCCGTGGCCAAGTGGTCAAGTCGTTTGTCTCCCGCTCTGAAGGTGGCGGGTTCATTTTATGTCAGCGTTATTCAGTGTACGAGTGCCATGACACTACACACATGCTACATAATATCATGTCATGACATGACATTAAACACATGCTAAATAATATCATATCATAACATGACACTACACACATGCTACATAATATCATATCATGACATGACACTACACACATGCTACATAATATCATATCATAACATGACACTCACACATGCTACATAAATATCATGTCATAGACATGACACTACACACATGCTACATAATATCATGCCATAACATGACATTAAACACATGCTACATAATATCATATCATGACATGACACTACACACATGCTACATAATATCATGTCATGACATGACACTACACACATGCTACATAATATCATGTCATGACATGACACTACACACATGCTACATAATATCATATCATGACATGACACTACACACATGCTACATAATATCATGTCATAACATGACATTAAACACATGCTACATAATATCATATCATGACATGACACTACACACATGCTACATAATATCATTTGTCATGACATGACCTACACACAGAGGGGATGCTACATAATATCATGTCATGACATGACACTACACACATGCTACATAATATCATGTCATGACATTAAACACATGCTACATAATATCATGTCATGACAGGACACTACACACATGCTACATAATATCATGTCATGACATGACACTACACACATGCTACATAATATCATGTCATGACATGACACTACACACATGCTACATAATATTATGTCATACACATGACACAATACACACATGCTACATAATATCATCCATCATGACATGACACTACACACATGCTACATAATATCATATCATAACATGACACTACACACATGCTACATAATATCATGTCATGACATGACACTACACACATGCTACATAATATTATGTCATAACATGACACTACACACATGCTACATAATATCATATCATGACATGACACTACACACATGCTACACAATATCATATCATAACATGACACTACACACATGCTACATAATATCATGTCATGACATGACACTACACACATGCTACATAATATCATGTCATAACATGACATTAAACACATGCTACATAATATCATATCATGACATGACACTACACACATGCTACATAATATCATGTCATGACATGACACTACACACATGCTACATAATATCATGTCATAACATGACATTAAACACATGCTACATAATATCATATCATGACATGACACTACACACATGCTACATAATATCATGTCATGACATGACACTACACACATGCTACATAATATCATGTCATAACATGACACTACACACATGCTACATAATATCATCCTCATGACATGACACTACACACATGCTACATAATATCATATCATAACATGACACTACACACATGCTACATAATATCATGTCCGTTACATGACACTACACACATGCTACATAATATCATGCCATAACATGACATTAAACACATGCTACATAATATCATATCATGACATGACACTACACACATGCTACATAATATCATGTCATGACATGACACTACACACATGCTACATAATATCATGTCATGACATGACACTACACACATGCTACATAATATCATATCATGACATGACACTACACACATGCTACATAATATCATGTCATAACATGACATTAAACACATGCTACATAATATCATATCATGACATGACACTACACACATGCTACATAATATCATGTCATGACATGACACTACAAACATGCTACATAATATCATGTCATGACATGACACTACACACATGCTACATAATATCATGTCATGACATGACATTAAACACATGCTACATAATATCATGTCATGACAGGACACTACACACATGCTACATAATATCATGTCATGACATGACACTACACACATGCTACATAATATCATGTCATGACATGACACTACACACATGCTACATAATATTATGTCATAACATGACACTACACACATGCTACATAATATCATATCATGACATGACACTACACACATGCTACATAATATCATATCATAACATGACACTACACACATGCTACATAATATCATGTCATGACATGACACTACACACATGCTACATAATATTATGTCATAACATGACACTACACACATGCTACATAATATCATATCATGACATGACACTACACACATGCTACACAATATCATATCATAACATGACACTTCACACATGCTACATAATATCATGTCATGACATGACACTACACACATGCTACATAATATCATGTCATGACATGACACTACACACATGCTACATAATATCATATCATAACATGACACTACACACATGCTACATAATATCATGTCATGACATGACACTACACACATGCTACATAATATCATGTCATAACATGACATTAAACACATGCTACATAATATCATATCATGACATGACACTACACACATGCTACATAATATCATGTCATGACATGACACTACACACATGCTACATAATATCATGTCATAACATGACATTAAACACATGCTACATAATATTATATCATGACAGACATGACACATACACACATGCTACATAATAACATGTCATGACATGACACTACACACATGCTACATAATATCATGTCATAACATGACATTACACACATGCTACATAATATCATGTCATAACATGACATTAAACACATGCTACATAATATCATATCATGACATGACACTGCACACATGCTAAATAATATCATGTCATGACATTGACATTAAACACATGCTACATAATATCATGTCATGACATGACACTACACACATGCTACATAATATCATATCATGACATGACACTACACACATGCTACATAATATCATGTCATAACATGACATTAAACACATGCTACATAATATCATATCATGACATGACACTACACACATGCTACATAATATCATGTCATGACATGACACTACACACATGCTACATAATATCATGTCATAACATGACACTAAACACATGCTACATAATATCATACCATGACACGACACTACACACATGCTACATAATATCATGTCATAACATGACATTAAACACATGCTACATAATATCATATCATGACATGACACTGCACACATGCTAAATAATATCATGTCATGACATTGACATTAAACACATGCTACATAATATCATGTCATGACATGACAGTACACTTATACTAAATAATAACCTCTTATGATATGACACCACATAATGCTAGATAATAATACGTCATGGCATGACACCACACATTTCTGCTGCATAATATCATAATGTTTAGTTGGGTAGCCTTTACAGGACGTTGCAGATTCAACCCCAACAGCACTTGGCTGGTGTGTGGTTTTTCTAGGCAAATTTACGTCCAATAGTTTGCCACTACTTTCTGGAGGGTCGGCTTTCTTGATACCACTGTCGAAACCAACGCATGGCGCACGGCCTGCAGCTGGGATTGAACCCGGCATCCCGGCATTACGAAGCGTTCGCATCAACTTAGCCACAGAGCCGACCTAATATCATAATATTATGTTAATAACCTGCAACGTCATGATATGACCTACTTTTGCCGTCATGACATTATTGCAAGACTACACACACTTTTGCCGTCATGACATTATTGCAAGACTACACACACTTTTGCCGTCATGACATTATTGCAAGACTACACACACTTTTGCCGTCATGACATTATTGCAAGACTACACACACTTTTGCCGACATTATTGCATGACTATTATTGCAAGACTACACATACTTTTGCCGTCATGACATTATTGCAAGACTACACACACTTTTGCCGTCATGACATTATTGCAAGACTACACACACTTTTGCCGTCATGACATTATTGCAAGACTACACACATTTTTGCCGTCATGACATTATTGCAAGACTACACACACTTACTTACTTCGTACCAACCATACATAATTCTCTTCAAATCACTTTACAGTTTAATTAACAATATATACTGGCAATAGGATACCGCACTACTCCGTCTGACTGACTGACTTTCTACCCCACCAGGACATCACACAAGCGATAAACACCCGATGACACAAAGTGCCACCGTGTGGGTGAGGATCACCGTGGAGAGGTCCCAGAAACCGCGTTCAGACAATTGGCCGTACTTATGGCCTGCCTATATTGCGGCCCCTGGCAAAAGCCAGAGTGGGGCTTCGAATAACAAAAAATTACGTCGTAAAAAGGACGTACGGATAAGAATACTACTCCGTTTGTTAAATACTACAATATTATTTTATATACCTTTGACGAAAAACCACTTACGTAATTTTTACTAAACGAAAACATAAGCAGCCGCAATGTTCTAAGCGTAATCCTGTGAAATAGATATGAGCATGCTACAACACACGCGTTTAAAAGATTCTGTTTAAATACAACCTGGCGTTTAAAAAACGGATTTTATTAGACTGTTTTTCCATATCTCGAAAATGAAAACTCATTACCAAGAACACATCGACTTCGCGCGATCCCACAAAGTAGGTTAACATACTTTTCATCGGAAAACGCCAACACTCAAAATAGATGATCCGAGAAGTGACGGAGACAGACGAAAACATATAGTGCTGTAGTTTGTGTTGTCGATTGAGGTCACAAAGAAAGTTTTTCACATGTGAGAAATGAATTCTGTCCGTATTCCATAGTTGCGTCTTCAAACAAGTTGTGGCTTACGATTATACCTGTTTAAAGGGTGTTTTTAAAGAGGTATACAGAGTAAATCCGAAACAGCGATGCCTCGATATACGTTTGCTTTGGTATACGTTCAACTTGACATACGACCTGTTCAGACAGAAATATTGCCTTCTGATTTCGACCTTTGGAATAGGTACCAGCGCGTTAGAACGTTCATGAGTCAAAATTAATCCGCGTGCTATCCTTGTTTAACCTTCCTGAGAAAAAGCCACGAAAAGGTATCAGTAATTTTGTCAAGTATCACCCCCAACAGTGCCATAACAAGCCGTAACAGCATTGTCTGGAATGACCAGACAATCTTTCATAAAAATCACTGGAAATAGATATAAGCAAACATTTTTTTTGGGGGGTGTGGGAGGGGGGGAGGGGGGTATTTAGAGTCAAATTCTAACACACAAGGGTAAAAGTCACGTGGATCTCCCCACGCCACGCCCATACATTACACTAGCTCACTTTTGATTGATAGTTCCTGAATCTGTCACCTTGGCACAATGTTACGGGGATGTTTCGCAATGTCATTGATATAGCGTGTTATATATTTCAGCACTCTAGCGCTTTGAACACTCTAAGAACATGGAGAAACTGCTGCAACTTATGTTACAGGCATTCTTTTTCTCGGAATGAAAACGTAAATGCAATAACCATCAGCAAAGTCGATCAGCCCAACAAACTTGTGAATGAAAAGTGACCTACTCTATTTGGGAAGATTAACGTCAACCTAACCCATACAAGAATTTCAGATTGCTTACGTTTTATTGCATGGGATCTCCTGCCAAATAATAATACATTCTCCACGTCCCTTTCTCAGTACCATACTAGTAGGCACGCAAGTCTTCTCAGGATTGTAAATAAAGGTTAAATTATTTCTCTATTTGTTCTAAAGCTTTAGTATTTGTGTATTTTAGTAAAAGGCAGTAAAAAAATTATTTTATACAAACCCATTAAGCATAAAATGTGCCAGTAACAATTTGACTAGCCACTTCTCACTCTATTTCTTATGAGAAAACTCGTTTGCTATGCGTCCTATTTGGTATATGTCTAGAATGGATTAAGTACGTATACCGAGCTACCAGAAACTTCCGGTCTAAATGGCGTTAGGCAGCGGCACTGTTCGAAACAGAGGCAAATTTTTTGCTTCTGCCGGACGGTGGCCGATGCATTTTTGCTCCATTTGTAGACTGGATATAGTTTCGTCGCCCAGCTTCTGAGTTGAATGCATGGCGTGACCCTGTGAGCTGCGGATTGCATTTGAAATTTTTTTTTTTTTTTTACTGTGACCAACGTGGTTGGTGTGAATTGTAGATTCAGAAAGTGACGCGATGCCGGTCGTGCAGTGTTGTGCTGCCCGTATGTGATTAAAATTGATCGCGTGGGCAACTGCTGATCTGTTGGCGACTTCTGCTACCATCAATGATGACCTGCAATTCTAATACTGTGATAAACATTCTGTGTGTTTTTCGCTGGCACAGGAGCGGAGCAAAGATGGGGTGACCCGTTTGCTATGAAGCTGAAACAAAGACTACCAGACTACCAGACCAATGTATATGGAAACGGATCATGGACAGTCAGATGATTAGTTAAAAGTTTTGTGGAAGCGAAAGAAAGGGTTTTTGTTGATGACTTATGAGAGCTCATAATCATCATGTGCCGTGAAAGTAAGCGTGGGCTGTCATTTTTTAGCATCTCACACGATCACTAGTGTCACGGATAAGGTCAATGTTTTTGTCACGCCCCATCCAGATATTTATCTCTTTGCCTTACACTGCTTCTCTTTCTCTCATGCGTGTCGGATGTTACATACAAAGTTCTCAAGTCCATCTCTTATCATCACATGTCGAAAAAAAGAATGACTGTCTACGTCTAAATGTGACAGACTCACTAGCTGACTGTCTACGTCTAAATGTAACAGACACATCAGCTGGCTGTCTACGTCTAAATGTAACAGACTAACCAGCTGACTGTCTACGTCTAAATGTAACAGACACATCAGCTGGCTGTCTACGTCTAAATGTAACAGACTCACCAGCTGACTGTCTACGTCTAAATGTAACAGACTCACCAGCTGACTGTCTACGTCTAAATGTAACAGACTCACCAGCTGACTGTCTACGTCTAAATGTAACAGATACATCAGCTGGCTGTCTACGTCTAAATGTAACAGACTCACCAGCTGGCTGTCTACGTCTAAATGTAACAGACTCACCAGCTGACTGTCTACGTCTAAATGTAACAGACTCACCTGCTGACTGTCTACGTCTAAATGTAACAGACACATCAGCTGACTGTCTACGTCTAAATGTAACAGACTCACCAGCTGACTGTCTACGTCTAAATGTAACAGACTCAACAGCTGACTGTCTACGTCTAAATGTAACAGACTCACCAGCTGACTGTCTACGTCTAAATGTAACAGACTCACCAGCTGACTGTCTACGTCTAAATGTAACAGACTCACAGCTGACTGTCTACGTCTAAATGTAACAGACTCACCAGCTGACTGTCTACGTCTAAATGTAACAGACTCACCAGCTGACTGTCTACGTCTAAATGTAACAGACTCACCAGCTGACTGTCTACGTCTAAATGTAACAGACTCACCAGCTGACTGTCTACGTCTAAATGTAACAGACACATCAGCTGACTGTCTACGTCTAAATGTAACAGACTCACCAGCTGACTGTCTACGTCTAAATGTAACAGACTCACCAGCTGACTGTCTACGTCTAAATGTAACAGACTCACCAGCTGACTGGAAAAGGTGAAGATTTCGAAGCTCTGTGCAGAGTGGCTTGCATCGCTTCAGAGTTTTCACGTAGCTAACACCCTTTGGACATTTTCTTCAGCGAATAGAAGTGTGGTGGGAAACAAACGGCCACATACTGGCTGGTTCTGCACCACTTAATGATAGATTAATACACGACAAGCTTGATGGGGTCAAGGCTCTTTCGGAACTTGTAAACAGTGACAGAGGCACACATAGATCATCTCAGTATGGAGAGAATGGTCCAGCTGGGAGTGATCAAAGGATATGGCGGACACTAAACGCACAGAGGAAAGGTAAGACGGGCATACAACCAAACTTCCATTCATGCCACATAAATTAGATTTATGTGTTGCCGAAGATGCGGACAGTGCGATTGTGGGAATGTCCTGAATGATGTGATGTTGGTACTTAGCGCATCCATGACCTCTTTTCAAATGTGATTCTCTAGTAGTTTCCCTAAATGTTGTTTCTCTAGTCTTCCCATTTAGTTTGTATGTGTGCAAATACCTAAATACCTACATACATTTTTTAGTCTCGAGCTTATTCCTGTACATTTTATTGGGGGAAGTACTCTGGGGACAGCGGGGAAACACAAAAAAAAAAAAAAAACGGGACTGTGACGGGACGATATGTCACCCTATTTCTAAGATATTGATTGCCTTACCGAAAGTTATCGACGTTCCTATCGTTAGCCCGGGCTGGTGACGTCACGTCAAGCTGACATCATCAGCGCCATGACTTATCTAAAGTAGGTCATGGTTTAAGTATGTGTTGATAATTTTAATTTTACACTTGAGTAACAGGCAAGTGAGTGAACTAAAGAGTAATAAGAAATTTACCCTTACATGTCACTGACGGATAAAGTAAGCATCATAATGCTACCTGCCTTTACTTTCTAAGATACTTCTTAGCACTAGCTGAATCCTAAGTGTGACCTTTATGCCTCAATTCCGCCTCCTTATAAGATCAGACTTCCCCATCAAGCCCTCATATGGACACTGGAAGGAAAATGAAAGATAGACCCTACGTAGATCTATTATCAGGGAAGGCTGAGCCATGGGGCCTAATGAACATTCAAGGCCTAAAACAGGTGGCAACGAACCGACATTCATAGAGAGTTATGACCTTTGCCCTATGTCTCCTTTGGTTCAAAAAGAAAGACTTACTAACAAACAGCAATTTTGGCAGTTCATAAGATAGGACAGCTATAACTTTCAATTTGTATGTAGTGTAATTGGTCCTACTTATCATCGGCATATCATCTGCGTATATGTATGATTATCAGTCAGTCATCATCATCATCATGTTGTGCTGTTATACGTCACACAGGCAAGCCCCTATTTAGGAGGTATGACGCTCCTATAAAGTCATTTATTTTAGGCCCCTTTCCCTCTCAGCTGAACATTAACATTCCGAGTCTATCATAACAAAATTCTGAAATTTTTTTTCATCAATTTTAAACTGTATTGAAGTATTTAAATTAACCGGCGAATAGTTGCACTTGGGGTACCATATTATGTTAATGAGAGAACGCTAACTGAAGAGTGCTTCATAATAACCAAAGCAATAAAACTAATAACATCTCTGAACTACAAACTATATGCTGTCTCCCTCAAAATGATGTTGCCTCAGAAATATTGCCGCCCTGTTCAGATGCACATGAAGCGCACGCTTATATACGATACTGGCAAAGCTTGCAGTCTATTCTTCCATTCCGTTTTGTCCCTTCAATCTTTTACGAAATCATGAATGGAATTCAACCCATCACTCTTTGGCTCTGCCAACAACATTTCTGGTGCACGACCTCGGTTCTTCAATCCATTTTGCTTCATATTTCCTTTTATACCAGTTTCCGTAGCACACTTCTTCTCGCAGAAGCCGCCGTGGTGTAGCGGCTAGACGCTCACCTGCGGATCGATAGGTCGTAGGTTCAGGTCCCTGAACGTTACAGAACGTTTCTCAAAACTAAACATAGCCCGTAGGTCGACAAACCCCTGAACAAGTACCAGGTGCATTCCTGAAAAGTAAAGGCGGCCAGCATGATACCGAGTACCGGTTGCTCTATAAAATATAAGTCTAGCCCAATATGCACATTACGACTGAAGGTGTGAAAAATGGTCCATTTCTTTTACATATTTTCATAGGTTGGGATGGCTAACACTTCCCTTTACCATCTCCCTTTTGTATCCTGTCTTAGGACCGGCAATGGCGGAGATACAAGTCGATACATGTACATTTATTTTAAATTATTTACACCTGAGGCTGTTGGAGTAGCATGCGAAATAAACAGGTGATGTTTGGAGGTACGTGTTGCTTTGAGGTAGAGTGCAAACTTAAAACTCGAAGTTGACCATTTCGAAACGGAATAATGACAACTGAATCACTATTCATCGGACAATTGCAAATAATTTCTTTCAGAATCAAAGCAGATGTTCTTCTGCTTGTTAAAATATACCACCCTGTTACTAACTAGTGCTTAAGAGCCGCTACCCAACCTTGAAAATTATGCGGGGATGAGGGGGGGGGGGGGGGGGTGAGATCAGGTGGCCCTGTTTAATTGCACAAAATAATAATATAAATTATTTTGTTGTTACTATTATGTGTTAAATAGAAACAAATATTTTAAATAAAAGGAAATGAATAAAAAAGTGCTAAAAAGAGAACGTATAAATGTCATGGGGAAGAGGGTGCTCCGTAAAAATGATTGGCAGGGGGACCTCTCAGCCGTCCCTGCAACTTGGGGGGGGGGGAAGGGAGCACTAGGTGACTAAGCCCCAGGTTCCGGTGCCTAAGTTTGGATTTGATGGGTTCAAAAAAGAAAATACCACAGCAAGACAGGAGCTGACAGCGAAAATTGTAGCGCTGGGTGACAGGGATGGGTCACATGGATAGGTCACTTGGATAGGTCACATGGATTAAAGACATGGATGGGTCACGTAGATAGAAGACATGGATGGGTCACATGGATAGGAGACATGGGTAGGAGATATGGATAGGTCACATTGATAAGTCGCATGGATGGGTCATGTGAAAAGTACACATGGATGGGTAATGTGGATAGTACACATGGATGGGTCATGTGGATAGTACTCATGGATAGGTCACATTGATAAGTCGCATGGATGGGTCATGTGGATAGTACTCATGGATAGGTCACATTGATAAGTCGCATGGATGGGTCATGTGGATAGTACTCATGGATAGGTCACATTGATAAGTCGCATGGATAGGTTATGTGGATAGTACTCATGGATAGGTCACATTGATAAGTCGCATGGGTGAGTCATGTGAATAGTACTCATGGATAGGTCACATTGATAGGTCGCATGGGTGAGTCATGTGGATAGTACTCATGGATAGGTCACATTGATAAGTCGCATGGATGGGTCATGTGGATAGTACTCATGGATAGGTAACATTGATAGGTCGCATGGGTGAGTCATATGGATAGTACTCATGGATAGGTCACATTGATAAGTCGCATGGATGGGTCATGTGGATAGTACTCATGGACAGGTCACATTGATAAGTCGCATGGGTGGGTCATGTGGATGGGATACATGGATGGATCACATAAAGTTCTAAAATGCGCGGCATGTCAGCTGAAACCAACACGCGCCACACGCATGAAGTGATGTTTACTATATGCGTGAATCTCTCTCCATTCCTCCCTCACACCCATTCCCTCTCCCATATTTCCAGGACGTTTAACAATGTCAACACGTTCTAGGAAATGTTCTAGATGTACAATGACATGTGTACTCAGAAAAAGCCACTCCTATGTCATTATTTACGTAAACGTATGACAGCACAGCCTGCAAAACAGTACACATGGAAATTTCTGAAGCCATTAAAGTTGGGCGATACACAATCTTAACGTACTGGTATGCCCGGCTCTCTAGCGAAGTTGGTTAAACCTGATTTTCGCGGCGGCCGGGTGACGAACTCCTTGTGGTCCGGGTTCACTCCCGGGGGTAGACAGAAAAGCCACATTTCTCCCAGATTACCGGTACCTATAATGGAATCAATGCCGAAGGGTTGCGATATCCATAGAACCGAGCCAAAGGGTTTACAACTCATGGTTTCTGGATACGTTGAAAAAAAAAAAAAAACGTACTGGTATACTTCGTGTGTTCCGCGCCCAGTTTTGGAAGGGGAGCAAGTAGTCTTATGGTCAAGCATGTTGTAAAGATTTAAGGTTTTTTCTTTCTTTTTTTCTAAATCGAGTATGTTGTGCCAAAAAGCGTCCATATCGAAGCCTGCCTGTTAACTAAAACACGACGTGCCAACCGTTCCTGAAAAAAAAAAAAAGATATGTTGGTTAGCTCTTTGAATTTGTTTGTTTGTTTTAGTATCCAGAAGCCATGAGTTGTTATCCCTTAGGCTCCCTATTATGGAAATCGCAACCTTTCGGCCTTGATTTCATTGTAAATACCAAAAATCTGGGAGAAATGTGGCTTTTCTGCCTACCCCCGGGAGTGAACCCGGACCACAAGGAGTTCGTCACCCCGTCACCGCGCAATACGGTTTAGCCAACTACGCTAGAGAGCCGGGCACAAGCTCTTTGAGTCTCAGGAAACGCTTTGCGCGCGAATCCGTTATTACCCAGCCGCCTAGTCGGCACGTGATGCTTACGGGTTTTCAATTGACCACTGGCCAGTATAACTATATAAACTGGAAGATTTGAATGGTATTTCTTGTTCCTTGTTTTCGATTTCCCACGTGAAGACCTTTTGTGATATTTCAAAACGTGGGTAAAAGCATAAAATGTAGCATGTTTGTGAGTTTTACTGAGTTACTAGGTGTCTGTGTGAAAACAATTTGGCCTCCGAGCAGATTTCTTTACGCATGCCAATAAGATTTATGACTTACGAAACCTTATATATTTAAGTAATAAACTCGTTTATCAGACAACTAAAGTTACGAAGTAGATAAGTTTCAATCATTGACAGAGTCAAACTTTGATGGAGTTTGATGTAGTCATGCAAAGACTAAAACGATAACAAGGTCAGCTGTTGCAATGAGAATAAATATTAGTGAAAAAGGCAAAATTCTTTATTGTCAGCTAGATCTAGTGCAATTCCTGTATTATTTGGAAACATAGACTCTAAAATTCAGGCAAACAGCTCGCTTTTTTTTTGTTTTGAAAATACAAATTTTTAAAGTCATTTTTATACCCCCTCTTTTTCCCCTCCCCCCTCCCCCAAATGGTGCTCTGAAAATGTATCATTTGATGTGAGTGGTATGGTGTGCTTTTGATTCAGTTTCATAGGTCAATGTAGTCCGAACAGATACCTGGCAGTCTACAATTTCCATTAGTATCAAAATTTTACCGCGAAGGCTAACCCGGTCAACAAATGCCTGCAGAAGTGGGATATTTCGGTGGATAGACACAAATACAGCAGTAAACAGGCACACCGCAATTACATCTTCCGATGAACGCAGAAGAACAAGAAGTATAACAATTGTGCTTA
Organism: Candidula unifasciata; assembly: GCA_905116865.2. Classification (NCBI taxonomy): domain Eukaryota; kingdom Metazoa; phylum Mollusca; class Gastropoda; order Stylommatophora; family Geomitridae; genus Candidula; species Candidula unifasciata. Next base: position 557,548 of record CAJHNH020004968.1, read on the forward strand.
GTCTTCTGGATTACCGCATTCCTCTGCAGCTGCAAAAAGAGTTTTCTCTCTTCTTTTGAGTAAATCAAATAGCCCAGTTGTCATAATGTTCTCCAATGTCTCTCTTTTCATAATGTGGCCAAAGAACAGTGTTTGTCTCTTTCTTATTGTTGTATATTAAGGTATACTTTCATTAGCCTCTTTCAAGCAATCGTTGTTAGTTACTCTGGCCGTCCTAGGTATTCGTAACATTCGTCTCAGAAACCACATCTCTGTTACTTCCAAATTCTTCTTAATTTATTCAGTGACATTCCAAGATTCGCTGCCATACAGCAGAACAGGTTCTATGCAACATTTTAGCACCCTCTTTCTGACATTAAATGAGAGCGATTTAATGCACAAGATATTTTTCATTTTCTGAAATGCAGCTTTCGCTTGACCTATTCTGCTTTTAGTCTCTGTCACACTTTTTCCGTCTGTTGATATTATTGTTCCCAGATATTTAAATTTATTGACTTGGTTACGTCTTCTTCCTTCGCTGGGACATTACAACGTGGTTGTACTAATATTTCTTTGAAATTTGTCACAGAAAAACAATCGTAAAAGTTAAAGATCACAGAAAACACTTTCCTTGAAAATATTTAAATAATAAACGTCTGCTTCTTCTTCTGATTAGTGTCCTGATGCCATCACTGCCGCCATGAACAACCTGTGTGTTACAGGCGGGGATGTCCTTGAGCCTGGGGATTTAAGGACATACACTCGAGTGTCTGCAACTCGCGACATATGCAGTGTCCTGATGCCATCACTGCCGCCATGAACAACCTGTGTGTTACAGGCAGGGATGTCCTTGAGCCTGGGGATGTAGGGCCGCGTGGCTAGTGCTGTCGCCACGCATTGTGCATGTGCTGATTTAATTTTTGCTTCTGACAGAAAAAAGATCCACAACCTTACCGAGGATTCGAACACAGGTCTCCCGCATGAAAGCCATGCGTTCTTAACCATTCGACCAGCTGTCAACTGCGGTAAAAAAAAACCTGGTTATTTATCCACCTCTGGACATTAGTCTTGTTCTAGTACTTGAATTCTGGGGCACATTCGTTATACAGATTCAGGCTTTGTTGTGTGCAGGCTGTTGGTTTCCTGCCTCTGAGCAGATGCTCTCCTACTTCAAAGGACACGTTGATCCTATCAACATTGACCAGAACACCTGTTGTATGTGGGAACCTGTTTCTAGGATGAAAGCGACCAGGTATAGACAGATCTCGACCACAATGAACTGGTTTAGGGCACAATTATTGACAGTTTAGGAGTACCTGTGTTACCTCTATATTACCGTCTGACTAAAAAATCGAGGAGAGAATGAAGATAAGGAAGAGAGAAGAAAAGCAGTGCAAACCAAATAAAGGTTGTTTCGGTTTCAATTTTGAATGTATAAAAAGCTGACCCCTATTACAGTAAACATTATATAAATATGGCAAGCGTCAGCTGTAACCTTGAGCAGATCAGCTGACCCGTAAACGCGAGCCCGATATTTTTAATTATTTAAACGATTGGGGGATTTCTGTTTCTATAAATATGCTACAGCTAGCCAATGAAACGGGAGATGTTTTAGGGGAATCCCTCTTGAAAGTAGGCCAGTTGTCTAAATATAAACAGGGCTATCTCAACTCATTAGAAGAAAATAGTTGAATATTAATGAACTTAAAAACACGGCGACAGAAATTGACGTAGAAATAAGTCAACCATTGGCGACCCATTGCTGCCACTTTTAGTGTGAAGACGGCAACTATAATAATAAATAAAATTCTTATCAGACAACACGTGCTGTTTCTAATATATATAGATATAGATATACACACGTTTTAATGGAAATACTGTTTTTGATGAGTCCTTACGGAAAAAAGGTCACTACTACTACTACTACTACTACTACTACTACTACTACTACTACTACTACTACTACTACTACTACTACTACTACTACTACTACTACAACTACTACAACTACTACTACTACTACTACTACTACTGCTACTACTACTACTACTACTACTACTACTACTACTACTACTACTACTACTACTACTACTACTACTACTACTACTACTACTTCTCTTCTTTTTCTTCTTTTCCTCTTTTTCTTCTTCCTATTCTTCAGCTACTACTACTACTACTACCGCGACCACCACCACTAGTACTACTACTACTACTACTACTACTACTACTACTACTACTACTACTACTACTACTACTACTACTACTACTACTACTACTACTACTACTACTACTACTACTACTACTACTACTACTACTTCTACTACTACTACTACTACTACTACTACTACTACTACTACTACTACTACTACTACTACTACTACTACTTCTTCTTCTTCTTCTTCTTCTTCTTCTTTTTCTTCTTTTCCTCTTCTTCTTCTTCCTATTCTTCAGCTACTACTACTACTACTACCACGACCACCACCACTAGTACTTCTACTACTACTACTACTACTACTACTACTACTACTACTACTACTACTACTACTACTACTACTACTACTACTACTACTTCTACTACTTCTACTACTACTACTACTACTACTACTACTACTACTACTACTACTACTACTACTACTACTACTACTACTACTACTACTACTACTACTACTACTACTACTACTAGGGATGGTAGTGAAGTTTTATTTTTTGGATTTTTACTTACAAAATTAAAACAGCTAGATAAAGATTAAAATTACAAATCCAATGGTAAATCATTTAAGCCTGTAAGTCGATTCTAAGCGGAGATATTACCATTTTAGTAGCGGACACCACGACAGAAAAATTGTGGTGAAAATCCATAAAACATGGCTTCCGGCTGCGACCCAGTGAAATGAAATGACTCAATGTTTGATTTTACGGCCACAACTTTTTTGTTTCTGAACGAATCCCTTAGCAACCAAATATTGCTGGAAGCGGGACAGTTAGACCTAACTGCCTATGCACGTTTTAAAAACATATAATACATTATGCACCTAATTAACATATGAAAATGGCCGCCAGCTCACTATTTTCAAGCAAAACATTATACCTGTAAGTTTATCCGCCAGCGAGCCTGGCGACATGCATATCAAATTGTGCGTCCCGACAAGATGAACACAAAGATCATAAAAATATACCAAGGTCAGTCGACGTAACCTAATTAACATATGAAAATGGCTTTCTTTCAGCAAAAACCGTTTACATTTATAGTTGTCTGCCAATGAGTTTTGTACTGGAACCAACAGGGACATAAAAATATACAAAAACACATGCAGAAGGGAGCTAGAAAGCGAAGTTAAAAAGATAGGGAAGAGACTAAGAGCAAATGTAATAGCAATGACTATAATGACAGCGTGAGTTGATTGAGGACTAATGCCCCATTAGGGTATAGAAGGCAGAAGAAAAAAGACACAGTTTGGCAATATGTTTTTGACAAAATTAACATAGAAAGCGTATGAATGTGAATGTCTTTACTACACGAAGCACCTAAAAGTATCAACTAGTAATGATGCCACAGTGAGAAATCAATGATAACATGATTCTCTTTTATCTTCTACTAGCTCGCCTCATCGCATGCTCGCTGCCATCTCACAAACCGACATCACTCGACGAGCAGAAAAAATGGACGACTGGAAAAACAACACGATACTGTTCCAGTACTTTAATCTTCCACTCGCGGCTTACACAGCCGGCACATGAACTTAGACAACTGTCCAGGCACACATTATAATGCAAGAATCAATTATTACCTTCAAGCAGAAATCACAATCGATTTACACTAACATCGTAAACGAAACACAACAGCTGTCCTGACAGATAAACTCAGACGACCCGGCAGACATATTACTGGCCAGCTTTCTTCGCCAAGTTGGACTGGAACAAATTCACTCACAAAAAACATCTGCTGAATCCACACATCATCCACCGCTGTCCATGCACACTGTTCCTGGGTCCAAAACGAGACTGCCCACAAACCTTTTCTTCGCTATTATATAGCCCTCTGATCTATCCTGTTCTCGAATATTCTGGATTCATTCTCACGAATTTCCCACTGTTGAAAGTCGTGTCTGGCCCGTGATAATTCACATTTCACATAAATCCTGTGAACAATCATGTTTCACATAAAACCTGACTTTCAGATGTCTCTCATGAAACTCAAGACATAAATCTCGTGTTATCTCAACCAGTCAAAACATTCGTCTTACATCTATTACTGACGTCATCTATCGGGCATAAATTAATGAGGAGAAAATGACTCACTACATTCTCCCCCACCCCAAAAAAAAATGTTTTACATTTTCAAATAATCAGGTGTGAACATTTCATTGAACATTGTGATTCTAGACCTTTGTAGTGAATCATTTTCGACAAGTTCATTTCCAACCAAGTTCCCTTTACCTCATTAGGTTAACAATTCAAACACTCTAAAATGCCATCTGTTGGGTCTTTGCACGACTGTGAATACCTTAATGGGATCCTCACCCCAGGCACTCCCCTTTTAGTGCGGAAGACCAATAATCTGGCTCCATAGGTATCCCCACCCAGTTCTAAAGTCGGTATACAACCGAACCCCTCTCCTGGCACCCCCCGATCGGTGCGGAAGTCCAAAATCTTGGCTCTAAAACCGAAGTGTGACCCCATGAAGTCCCACCCTCGCTATTCCCATTCATGAAAGCCCTCAACAATGGCTAAATCAGCAATGTATGGTTTTGTTCCCAACTATGTAAGGTACAAGATGTAGTTAATTACCTTGTCTTCAGAAACCACAACATGTCTCATTAACACACATATTCAAATTAAATGCTACACCAATTCAATTTAGTATTCTAGTAAATTTAACATTTTCTGGTGAGGTGTATTTTAACACTGAATGTTGTCTCCCTTTAATTGTTTACTATATTATACCCGTTCAAATCAAAACATATACTTTTTCCAAGTTGTAAATTTATATAATACATTCATACAATAATACAATGCATACCCTTGCATAAAATGATTTCAGTTAATACAAGTTGTAATAGCAGTTGCAACATATTCTACAAACGTGACATGATATCTGGTAAATGATTGTCTGTTCCTTTGATGTGTTCAATGTTAAATTTGAATTGTGATATCAACAATGCCCATCTATATACCCTTGGATTGCTATTGGCATCAATTGTTAATAATTTTGTCAACCCCAAGTTATCTGTTAAAATAGTGAATTCTTTTCCCAAAAAAAAACTTCTGAAACTTTTTTAGACTAATAACTAGTGCCAACGCTTCTCGTTCAAATGTATTGTATTTTTGTTGAGTTTGGTTAAGTTTCTGTGACATATACATTACTGGGAGTAATGTTTGTGAATGTTTCTGCGCAAGCATACTAGCTATTGTGTGACCGCTGGCATCTGATTGTAGAAAAAATCTTTTGGAAGGGTCAGGTTGTCTCAAAATAGGATATTTTGAAAAACAGTTTTTTATTTTAACTAGAATTTCCTCATGTGTTTCATTCCAATCTGATTTTTTCAATTGTTGATTCTTTAATAACTCTGATAGTGGTGATGTTAGTGCTGCTAAATTTGGGATGAATTTACCGTAATAGTTTATTAACCCTAGTAGAGATTGTAGCTGCTTTTTAGTTTTAGGTTTTTGGATCTTCAAAATTTTTGAAACAATATTTTCATCTGTCTGGACTAAACCTTCGCATATAACATGTCCTAAGTAATCAATTTTGGTGTATGCAATTTCAGTTTTTAAAGGATTTACTGTCAATTTCGCGTCATTTATTCTTGATAGGACTTTTTGTAGGGTAGTGCAGTGATCGTGCAATGTTTTGGTGTGTATACAGATGTCATCCATATATGCTGTGACGTGAGGAATTGCATATAACAGTTTCCTAACCATTTTTGTGAAAATTTTCGGAGCGTTTATTAATCCAAATGGTAAACGCAACCATTGTTTGAGTCCAATTGGAGTTTGAAAGCTAGTATATTTTACAGCTTCTGGTGTTAGTGGTATTTGCCAGTAGCCTTTTGAAAGGTCAATTTTTGTAAAAAATTTTGAGTTGTATAATTCTTGTATGATTTCATCTGACGAAGGGATGGGCTCAGTTTCTAAATAGGTAATTTGGTTTAGTTTCCTATAATCAACACACAAACGTAGTGAACCATCCTTTTTCTTTACTACCACTAAAGGCGAACTGTAGTTTGATGTGGAATCTTCAATGATTCCTTCTTGTTGTAGTTGTTGCAATTCTGATATAACCTTATCGATATAATGGATAGGTATTACATATGGTTTTGATTTCACTGGCACTGATGAATTCAACTGGATATCGTAACTGATTATGTTAGTTTTCCCAGGTTTATTTGTGAAAATATCTTTGTAATGAAAAATGATGCTCCACAATTTTGCTTTTTCATTTTCTGATAGTTCTTCATTTAACTTTATCGATTTCCAGTTGACTTCATTTTTTGTTGATGGTGTTGGAATATCTTCTTCTATAACATCAGGTAACTCTTCATTAATTACATTACATAAATTTGCATCAAGTACATCATCATCTGACATGAATAGTGATCTTCTAAAATATGGTTTAAGCATGTTTACATGAAAAATTTTTAGCTTTTCATCAATTTTGATTTCATAATCAACATCAGAAATCTTTCTTGTAACAACAAAAGGATCTGACCATTGTATACATAAATTGTCTGATTAATTAACAAACAAAAATTACAATTTTTTGATTTTATACACCCAAAATCTTTTTGTAAGTTTTTCATGAATGTAACTATTTTATATTCTGTTTGTTTGATTGTGGATTTGACTGTGGCAATAAAGATTTGTAATCACCGACTGTGGAAAGTGTTTTGAATACATCATTTGTACAAGTAATAGTTTCAGCAACAAAAGTGTTAGTAGTGTAGCACTTCTAAGAATTTGACAAGTTTTTGTAGTAACAAATAGTTGAGAGTTGTAGCAATCTTTGTAAATAGGACTTATAGTCAGAAGAAGTTGTAGGATCTGGATGCTTTGGATAATACAGAATGAATCAAGATTGTATGTTTGGCATGTTATCAACAGAATTTGCCACATGGTAAGTAAGATGTATTGCATCAGCCAAATGTAATTACTTGTATAGTATGAGGATTTTTCATGATGTTTTTTCTCTCTTGAGTTGTGGTCCCTTTTGATAAATTACTATTTTCAAGTTTTTCATTATCTTGCAATTGTTCTTGGTGTGTTCTTTCTTGCTTCACTATTTCTCAACTTTTCACTTTCATTCGGTATGGATGGTATGTTTTTTTACCACACAGTGCATTGTCATTCATGTCTCTTGCATTCAGTACTTCTTTCATATCATTATCTTTACCCTCAATGTTCTCATCCTTTGTACTCCTTTCTTTTTTATCCTTACACTCTGTATTCTCATTCCTTTCATTCTGCTTCTTTTTTGTCTGATACTCACTCATTCTTGCATGACTGATTGACTGCTCCCTATTCTTGGATGAGTCACTTTCATTCCCTTGCTTTCTTGCATTCACACTAAGGCGAAGATCTTCATCACTGTTAATCATGTTCTCACTTACTGTTACATTCACACTATGGCAATACTCTTGATCACTGGTACTTGTGTTGTTATTTTCTTTCACTTCTTTGATGTTTTTTCTTTCCCACTGAAACATTTCTTGCTCAGACATTTCTTTCAAACCGTTTTCATTCCCAAAATTAATCCTGCACATGGTGATGGTAATACTGCAACTCTTATTCTTCTTTGTAAAAATGGAGTGTTAACATTGACAAAAGCTATCTTATATTTCTCAATCGTGCCTCCAAACGTTCGGCAACGAATATATTTGTTAATAATGTCTGTCGGTTTGATAAGATCTTTGTGGATACCTGAAATTGTGGCGCCCGTGTCTCTCAAAATGGTGGTTATTCTTCCATTTACAATACCTCTGTATAATTTTAAGGTTTCCTGTGTATTTGTGGCTGAGTTGGCTTCTTGTACATGTATATTATGGCCACATGGAAGGCTATCTTCTTCATGGAACTGTTGACATACAGGGCAAGTTTCAACAGTTACTGCATTGGTCTCAAATGGTTCGGTGTCTGAATCTGAGTCTGACATTGCCTGTGATATGTTGGCTTCCTTAAATTTTCTTCTAAATAAACAGTTTTTTTTCACATGATTATAGCAACCACAATTGTAACATTTAATGGCATCTTTATACAATCTCAACCTCTGTGTTCTTCTATTAAACAGTTTGTCTACATAGTCTTTATAACCCGGATTTCTATCACACATTTTGTCGTTCGGATGAGATTTTTGACAATATTTGCAGTACATCATTTGCCACTTTTTGTTGAACGTGGTTTTGTTTTTGTGTGGGTTTGCCCCTTGGTTGTATCTGCCTTTGTCATAACTGGCACTAGCTCCAGTTTCAATGTCTGGTACCGGGTTGGAAATGAAGATTTCACGATGGGCTGAAAAATAATTCTCACCTAAGTTCTCTAACTCCTTCAATGAAGTTGGTTTATTTTCTCTTAAAAAGGTTGACATAGGTTTAGGTAAAGATTCCAACATTTTGTTCCTTAATAATAAATCTACTAATAATTTATAATTATCTCTAACATTGGCCGAATCAATCCATTTATCAAAAATATTCTGAACTTCCGAAAAATAGTCAGTGAACGTTTGATCAGACTTTGGCTTTAAATCCAGAAACTTTTTCCTATACCCTGCTTCATGTAGGTCATAGTGTCGCATGATGCGATCTTTAATATAGTCAAAGTCTAATCTTAGATGTTCAGGGACTGTTTCTAAGATCTTTAATGGTTCAAATGCTAAATGTTTTTGAAAAATAATGGCCCACTGGTCTTTTGGAACATCATGAAAGCGCATTTGCAAAAGAAAACTAGATATATAACTACCAATGTCATCCTTTTCATAGAAATTTCTGACTATACCTGCATACTTTTTGAATTTATTTTCTTCTTCTTTTAATCTTTCTTTTTGGATAGCAGCTTCTCTTCTGGAATCATTTTCCATTTCTTTAGTTCTGATTTGTGCCTCTGTCTCTTCTTTTTCAATCTGAATCGACGCAGCTATCTTCTCGCGTTCCAAATTCAGTTCTTGTTCTTTTAATATTCTTTCTTGTTCCATTTGTCTATTTTTCATTTCTTTTTCTTGTTCCAGTTGTTTTTCTCTTATCTCCATATTTATCTACTGCAGCCTTCAGCTCCTTCTCATAAGCATCTCTGCAAGCTTTTTAATTTTTATGTAAAACCATCCTCTCATTGGCTTGCTCTCTTTCACATGTTAGCTGTCTAACCCTCATTGCCTGTTTCAAAGCAAAATCAACAAATTGCTGCAGCTGATTATTTGGAAGGGAATCTAACCAGACCAATGTGTGATTTTGTGTAGCCTTTGTCTTGGCTTCACTGAAGCAAAGGTTAGCATGCCGGGCTCTTCTCATTAAGGCATCCATCATGCCCAGAGTCCGCTCAGCATGCATATTATGAGTAGGAGCTGAAGCTGTTAGTTCTATAAACTCTGGTGACTCAGTAGGGATGGTCATATCAAAATAATATTTCAACAGTCTTTCAAGAACAATAATAAATTCATGCAATAAACATTTTACTGTCTCCACAAACTCATCCGAGGTGGCCACTTCCATGTCTCTTAGTTCAGGCTGCACGTCCATCATCTCATTTCCAAATGCATCAAGTTGTGTGTCCAGTAAGCCCTCTGGTCTGTCTACCAAGCTTTTCAGTGCCTGCATGCAAGGTCTGAAGGCCAGCCGCCTAGTAGTAAGCACTTAGAATTTAAAAGCAGTTTTCATGTGTTATAAATAATGTGACTGTACAGTGTTACATATTTCAAATGTTAAGCATTATTATTCCACTACTTTTAACAGCATGCAGTGAAACAAAATAATGTCTTTGGTAAAAATTGCATTCAACTCCATACTATTCATGAGAATACTTAAGTTGTAAACAATGTAGAACGTTACAGATGATACATAAAACATAAAAAGGTGCAAATGTGAAAACTGTCATGACTAAAAACATCTCATTTTGAACACAAACTGTAAATGTTTTTTTTTATGGTATGACCTATTGTGTGTATACTGCATATATAATCTTCTTCATCTTCACGTTCACTGGCTGGAAACCCCAGGGGAAAGTTCTGGCTGTTTGTCCACTTCTGGACCCTAGTCTGTTGACAGAACCTGATTGTTGCCTGCGCATCCATTTTACAGTTAAGACTCATTTGCATGCAGACTGTTGGTTCTGTAACTCTCAGACAGGTGCACTCTGACTTCGTAAGATGCTCCAATTAATTAACTCGTACGACATCCACACACACACAAATGTTGAATTTAGTGCCATAATTTGAGAAATTCGTGATCAAGATATGGGCAGGTAAAAATATCTCCAACATAAAATTCTGTAAACTCTAAATAATGACAAACACATGAAAAAATGGTACAACGTTTGTGGATATTTAAAAAGTAACTCACATAACATTGTCAATTTACTAAGCATCCTAAGTTAATTACCAAAGAATCATCACCAAAGAATCATCTTACCAGTGATGGCCTAAATTAATTATTGGGATTTGGGGGTGATCAGGCAAAAATATCTCCAACAGAGAATACGAAGGGCTCTAAATAATGACAGATGCATGAACAAATGCTACAATCGTTGTGGATTTAAAAAAAAATTATTAAAATAACGTTAGGTAATTTAATAATTATTTTAAGTTAATTATAAAGCGGCCAAAACGGTCTCCTAGTGCAAACATATTGGATTTGAAGCGAAAACAGTGATGCTACTAAACAATTTTTCTTAAACATGTGCTGTATTGCCAATCTTTGTGAAATGTCCCACACTTATATAAAAATTAACGCAGAATTCAAAAATACATCACAAATTGCGGTAATCTGGCTAATTAAGAAGATATTTACGAAATTACTTACCGTCATTGGATTTGAAGCGAAAACAGTGATGCCACTAAACAATTTTTTTTAAACATGTGTTGTATTGCCAATCTTTGTGAAATTTCCCACACTTATATAAAAATTAACGCAGAATTCAAAAATACACCACACATTGCGGTAATCTAACTAATTAAAAAGATATTTACGAAATTACTTACCGTTAATTCACTGCGTGCTGCCAAAAAAAAAATCGATTTATTTTATACGCGTCAAAACCATCTCAGGTCAAAGCCTGACATCTCTCCAATAACTCCTAATAACTTTTCCGATTTTATCTTTCACGTAAAGAGCACAGAAAAATAATTTCTCAATAACACACAAATGGTTTTCAAATTTTCGGGTCGCAATCGCGTCTATAGTTACCGACGAAAATGTATAGCAAAATAAACGAAACAAAACGATCCATTGCTATACCTACTACTACTACTACTACTACTACTACTACTACTACTACTACTACTACTACTACTACTACTACTACTACTACTACTACTACTACTACTACTACTACTACTACTACTACTACTACTTCTTCTTCTTCTTCTCCTCTTCTTCTTCGTCTTCCTTTTCTTCAGCTACTACTACTACTACTACCACGACTACTACTACTACTACTACTACTACTACTACTACTACTACTACTACTACTACTACTACTACTACTACTACTACATCTACTACTACTACTTCTGCTACTACTACTACTACTACTACTACTACTACTACTACTACTACTACTACTACTACTACTACTACTACTACTACTACTACTACTACTACTACTACTACTTTTTTTCTTCTTCTTCTTTTTCTTCTTCTTCTTCTTCTTCTTCTTCTTCTTCTTCTTCTTCTTCTTCTTCTTCTTCTTCTTCTTCTTCTTCTTCTTCTCTAAATGGAGCGGTACTGTTGTAGTACTCCTCTTATTGCAATGGTTCTCAACCTTTCTAATGCGGCGACTCTTTAATACAGTTCCTCAAGTTGTGATGACCTATAACCAAAACGTTTTTTTTCCGATGCTACTTCATATGTTTAGTGAATATGTGTTTTCCAATAGTCTTAAATTATCCCTGGGAATGGGTCGTTCGACCCCCAGAAGTGTCCCGACCCATAGGTTGAGAACTACTGCCCTAGTGGGACCAATCTAGCCAACCTATCTGCTTGCTCATTCCCTCCAACTCATACACCGCATGCCTTCCTATCTTGTCATCTCTACTAGTGTATGCAAATTTACTTTGCATTTTATTTCTATATCTTTTTTCTCTTCTCTTCTCTTCTCTCTCTCACACACACACACACTCTCTCTCTCTCTCTCTCTCTCTCTCTCTCTCTCTCTCTCTCTCTCTCTCTCTCTCTCTCTCTCTCTCTCTCTGGTTTCGAAAAAGAGCATTTTATTGTTATACTTTAAAGTGTCGAACCTTCTTCTGGTGGTGCGCCCTTGGGTGTGTGACATAAACACTGACCCCCTCCCCCACCCGCCCCTCCCTCGCCCAGCAGCTTAAACAAAGAGAGATTTAAAAAAATTACACAATTCATTATCCCCAGCACGATTAATAAGCCCTCGGAGGGCGTCCGCAGGCTGGAAACCAATAGTGGATCCGTGCACTCGAGTGTCTGCAACACGCGACATATGCAGTGTTCTGATGGCTTTCGTCGCCGAATTTAATCGTTCAATCCTGAACGCCGGCACACAAGTCAAGTTACCTCCCCTTGTTAAAGTGTATTTAACTCTGTGACATTGCCGAGATTTGCACCAGAACTGACTATTACGTTGTAAGGGTTTATCATTGTCAGTAAAGTGATCCGTTTAGACGCCAGTGGCACCTAGGGCATGTCGTGTTGTTCAGGAGCCGTTTTCTTGTATAGACAGGTAGAGGCTAGGTGGGTGGTATGTCAGCATTACGTCGGTTGCCTTTACTTCGCAAGACGTTTCCTTGTACCTTTTAAGGTTGGGTCAACTTCATCTTCAGCTTTTGCCCTTCTTCTGCTTCTTGATTTCTTCAGGGTCACCGTCTGTAAACTCCGCCTGAAAGTTCTGGCTGTTCGTCCACTTCTGGACTTTAGTCTTGCTCCAGCATTTAAGTTTTGCATGCACATCCGTGAGGCAGATCTAGCTTATTAGTATGCAGACTGTTAATGTCTTCCTTACCTCTCAGGCATGGATAGACTACGACTTCAAAGGAACCCCTCCCCCCAGTTAGTTGACTTATACGACATGCGTCTCAAGCATTTAGAGTGTATATTTTTTTTTGCCACCCACAATGGGGACCTTGAACCCACACGAGTAAGCGTTAGCTCTTTAAAGAGCTATTGACACGTATGTTGTAATTTACAGCCAAGCTGCGGTATCTGCACTTTCGAACGACCACGTCAGCAAACTCCTATTAAGTCACTTTGTATAGCATGCTTTTAGGGGACATTTGCCCTATTATATTATTTATTCGCAAAATACGACCGCAAAAATATTTTGCTGTATGTACAGTAAAGAAATCGCAATGTACTTGTTGGCACTCACAGATGAAGAAGAACGAAGTAAAGACAAAACGGCAACAGTGTGTACTTCTTTCTTATGGATATGTATTTGCAACTCAGTACATAAGCATTTGTTTATTATAATATTTCAATCGCTTTAAGATTTCCTCCGTGATTTAAATAAGACATAATCTGCAGGAAGTTAAACTGCTCCGGCTTCTGGTGTGTCGACCCAGACTCTCAAAGGTACAGCATTTACTGTAAGACCAAATTACTGTGCGATTCAACATACTCTGGCGTTACTTAAGTCGGGACTAATTTAATGTGAGTCATCCGAGTCTGAGCTTATGGTTAGCCGCATTACCTGAAACTTGTACTATTTCCGATGAGGTCAAGATGACAAAATATTACTCGAACTTTGACCTGATGGTTTTATGTACTCTGTTTATGTCATTGGTTCTTATCAAAATCGTGGAAACTAGGTTGGCATTTTTTAGCAGCGAAACGACGGATAGATCTGAAGCATGGGAAATGTCAACTATTGATCAAGGGAATGAAGATGTAAGTGTTAGAACTGAAAGCATGACATTTGAACAACAACTGATTACCAAAGCTGTTGAAAAAATACCTGACAGAGACAGTCTGAGTGCTTCAACACCTTTCTCGACGTCCCCTGTGGAACTGAAGACATTTATTTGGAACAGAACAACGTCTCCTGCCTCATTCCATCACGGCTACTGTAAGCACACATGTTTAGACTCGCATTCAAGTGGTGGTAATAACATGAAGACAGACTGCCAAGATCTCAGTTGCTTCCAGTGTGACTGTATAAGACCCCGATGTGAAATTTACCATACGTGTTGCCCGGATGTGTCCAAATTTTCTCCACAAAACATACCAAGTGTGGTTGATCGTTCCATGAAAGAAGATGTCTCAAAACTTAATACAACCGGTCCATGGCTACAAAAATATTCGCAGGACTCTACTGGAGAAAATTTAACAGAAACGTTAAAATATTATGATACAGACATTCAAAGTGCTCATAATTACGGATATACAAAACGCACAAAAAGCAAATTAGAATCAAACATACGATGTGATCACAATTCTTTTGTCATTCCATTCCTGTTTGTGAGATCATGTTCATCGAATGTTCAAGTTTCTGATGAAGTAAGATCGCTTTGTGAAATAGACACTATAAACGATGACGTCAGCATGAAGTCCGTTGCTCGAGTTACTGATGTTCACACGAGTGTTGTTTATTACAACCAATATTGTGCCTTATGCAACGGCATAAATGAGGTAGGTAAAAGACTTTCCATAAGTGTATTACATCCGTATTTTGATTTTTTAAACCACTGTTGCTGATGCTGCTGCTACTACTACTGGTACTACTGCAACTACTGCTGCCAATGCGACTACTATTACTATTATCTCTACATACGAGCTTAACTTGTATCAAGAGTTATTTGTAAACTCCCTGTGATGATTTGTACCAGAATCATTTAAAAGTTCATGGTTTAACCCCTAAGGATACAATAGAGTTTGTTGCAAGATTTTTACAAAACATTGCAAACTAATAATCTAAACGCTTGACATTGATAATCATAGAAAGCGTCAGCCATTCAAGGAGCAATGACAAACTACTGCGCTTAAAATTGCTAAATTCAACATCAGATTGTGTTTACCATTTGCTGTCAGAATGATGTCGGTGTCTTTCCGTTTCTTGTTCCGTTGTTATGTAGTGGCTAGATATACCTGAAGATCTCAGGTTTGAAATTTTACAGAGTTGGTTTTCTTTGTTTGTTAGTTTGTTTAAATTAGCGTTGGCTCCACGGTCAACGAACCTAAAATTGAAACTTAGAAATATCATGGGAGCTAATCGAGCACCAAATAAAGTAAAAGCCGAATAAAGTAAAAGCAAAGTCCCCTTTGTACACCAGTGGCACATCGGGTCTTTAAAGCTAGACTCATTTTGGTATAGACCAAAGGGATCACGTAGTCAACATCACGCTGACCGCCTTTACTTTCCAGGATTTTACCTTCCAAGACTTTACCTAGTATCCATTAATGCTGAGTTGACCTGGGAGAAAGGTCTTGTTTAAAAACATTTCAACACCGTGAGGGTTTGAACAAATATCAGGTAAGCACTGTCACAAACACGATACAGATGTTCAGTCGAGATAGCAGCAGAGGAACATAGAGCATATGCAACAGCGATACTTCAGGCACTCCAGTTTAACAAATTACCAGGTGTACGCACACTTTTCTCTGAACTAGGCAACAGTGGATACCGTCCCACTGTGGAGTTCCAGGAAATGAAAGAGCTGATAAACTAGCTAAGAAACGTGCAAACGAAGAACAGCCTGACGTAGGAGTCTCCTAGCAACAGAAGAAAAGAAATAATCAAATCAACCAGAAAGCCACCAAAACTGGCACACGATGATTACCATATTATTGACAGACCAGAGCAAGTCTTTTTTTCTACGCCTGAGAACGGGGCACAGTCGACTTCGCAGTCACGTGTAGACATAATTTAAGATTAGCGAATAAGCCATGTGCACATGTGAACTGACAGCAGATCACATCCTCCAAGACTGTCTCAAAGACGACATTTGCAAGCAAACTTTCTGGCCAAGAGAGACACTGATGGGAGCCAAACTTTAGGAGCCGTTAAGTGAATTACCAGAGACAGTGAAGTTCTTACTAGAGAAAGCATTACAGATATAGATAATCTATTTCAAGCAATCGAAAAAAGAAGATGAACATACATCCTTAGCATCCACAGGCGAGCGTGAAGCCACTACACCACGGCGGTTTCCTAGGTCTCAAATTGTCAACATAAACAGTCCACTGACGTTATGTACTCTTATAGGCTAATTTGTTCAGCGGTTTGCCATGCGCTTCAAACAGGGTACCTAAAAAACTTCGCTGGAGCTACGGAATTTCTGCTTTGTTTGATGCTTTCTGCAAGCGGTTGGCCTGTCTGTGGAGAATGATGGAGCGTAGCCATCGACAGTATAGGCCCTGAAACTCGACTGGTGACGTCACTTCCCGAGGCAAACAAAATGGATGTATCAGTGTGTGTTCGATTTTATTTTTCTTGTGAAAGTTGTTAACGTGGTTTAATTTTCACGTCTGATTCACCTATAAGCGGTATTTCAGTGAGTAGATTTAGGAAGCAATTTCTGCAATTTACGTTGGATTTATCGTCAGTGTGTTGTTTTCGAGGAACTATGCCTGCTAAATGTTCTGCACCCGAGTGTCGTTCAAATTATGACCTTTCTAGTGGATATGTAAGTTGCTTCAGATTCCCTTCGAATTCTCTTTTAAGAGACAAATGGCTGAAACATATTCCACGGAAAAATTGGACTCCTGGGAAAACCAGTGTAGTATGTATAAAACATTTTCGTACGTGAGACATTATTGTGTCTGATAAATATACAGACAAATCAGGAATCGAGCATATACTTCCAAGAAAGAATCCCGCTTTAAAAAAAGATGCTTATCCAACTATTTTTCCAGATCTTCCATCTTATTTATCGGTGAAAGTACCTGCCTCTCGCAAAACTCCAGAGGAACGTGTATCACATATTAATCGTAATTATGATCAAAAAGTAAATGATTGGCTGTCCTCAGATATTATTACAGATTTCCAAGATCTGGAGTCACAGATAGGAAACAAACTGAAAGGACACTGAAAAAAATTGGAAATACACTTCTGTAGATGGAGCTTTAGCATGTATTGTTTTGTATGTCATTACCATACAGTCAGACTCTGCACCATCCATAGGTGTCAGCATAAAGGTGTTACTTGATATGACTATACAAGTCTTTGTTCAAAATAAAAAAGTTAAAGACAAAGACCTTAAATGGATTGTAGACAACAATAAACTTGTGAGATGGTCACAGCTTGAAAATCTTGTAATTCATTACAATGCCTAGGATTATAGTAAAATTCAAAGCCAAAATAGCTTCACAGATTTAGTGGGAGAAGCAGGAAGTATTTTGAAGAGTGCCGCAGAGCAACATTGGACTCCTAATGGGACAGCTGATGAAGTAACTGACACACAAGTAAACTTTCTTGCAGAGCAGCTGCAACTGTTAACCCTGTTAAAAAACAGAAGGCGTTACAGTTGTAGCACATTATGTTTCGCTTTCATGCTGTTCATTAAATCTCCAGCATGCTACCGGTTTATAAGAAAATCTCGTATGTTGTGCCTGCCTCATCAAAGAACACTGCACAATTTAACTTCACAGTTGTCATTGTCTACTCATACTGGCAGCATTTCACAGTACTTGAAATTGAAACAAGACAAACTGACAGAGCTAGAAAAGATTGTAGTGGTTCAGATGGATGAAATATATGTTAAATCTGCAATTACTTACTCTGGGGGCAAAATATTTGGCAATGCAGACAATGCAAAAGAAGCAGCAACAACAGTGTAGGCTTTCCTCATATCTTCAGTTTTTGGAAGCTACCAGGAAATTATAGAACTTTCACCTGTGAACAGAATGACATCTCGTGATCTACGTTTGAAATTACTCCACTGTATCCACTTTGTACAGGAGTGTGGTTTCACAGTAGTTGCTGTAATTGCAGATAATAGTGCTGGCAATCGCAGAGTTTATAGTGATCTCCTGAAACCAAGCCAAACTTTTATTGAGAACCCAGATTTTGCTAATAAAAAAATATTTTTACTGCATGATTCTGTGCACTTGCTAAAATGCATGTGGAGGAACTGGATCAACCAGAAGGACACAAACCAGACATTTACTTATCCTTTAATAACTGGACAAATGCTAAACGCCTGTGATACCGATAGAGCTGCAGAAGCTAACTTTTCTCATTTAAAGAAACTGTATTATAGTGAGCAAAAGAATATTGCAAAACTGGCACCTAAACTTTCCCACAAAGCCATCTATCCCTCCAGCATGGACAGACAGAATGTTCCTCTTGCTTTGGCAATTTTTAATGAATACAATGTTGCTGCTCTGCGTCTAGTAGGCAGTAATGAAACAGCAGATTTTATTGAAGCCATCCTTAGATGGTGGCATATTGTTAATGTGAAAAGTAAATTTGTAGGTAAAAAGACACTGAACTCATTCTCAAATCCTGTATTGTCAAATGATGATGAACAAGTGCATTATCTTGAACAGTTTGCTGAATGGCTAAGAAAATGGGACAAGCTGCCTGGCTGTCAAGGAAAACTGACCAAGGAAACACACAGTGCATTGCTGCATACAGTGACCGCAGTACTTTCTCTAATCAAATATCTATGTGCAACCACAGAAGCCAGTTTTATACTTCTTGGAAAGTTACAGACTGACAACTTAGAAGCTCGGTTTGGTGAATATCGGCAGTTGTCAGGAGCAAACTACCTAGTATCTGTGCAGCAAGTTTTAGAAGCAGAAAAGAAACTTAAAGTTTACTCACTGTTAAGTATGTCCTCATCGACTTATGGAGATTTTCCTATCCGTGACCTCTCAGAGTTTCTTAGCAGCAAAGAAGATGAAACTGGGGATGACATAATGACTGATGCTGTTCAGCTGGACGTGAACAAGGTTTTTTTTCAAATAAACCCAAATGACTGTGAATTGTTGGTTTCGGAAGGTTCAGAGGAGTCACTGGTGTATATTGCTGGATTTGTCTCAAGTAAGCTGAACAAAAAAATTAGGTGTGCTGCCTGCAAGACTTTATTGCAGATGGACAGGCCATTATCAAATGATCTTGACTCAGGTGCAATGTCAACAGACTATATACAGCTGCTTGACCGTGGAGGTTTGAAATACCCTTCAAAATTAATAAGTTTAATAACATGTGTCACATATGCAGCTATGCAGAAGCTTATATCAGCTGAGTTGGAAACACAATTTCTAGCCTGCAAACATCACAATAAATTGCTTATGCATATAGTTTCATGCAGTTTACAAACATATTTCAAGGATGAAATAGGTGGTGTCTGTGCTGAGGGTTGTTCTAAAATAAACATTGCTTCCAAAGCGCTGCCATCTCTGGCAAATGTTTTTATGAACAATTATAGAAAAATAAAAACCGTCACATCCTTGCTGGATAAATCATCTAAGAAAAGAAAACTGACCAAATTCACCCTGTAATGGATTTCATGGATTATGTAACTTCAATTTGGACAGCTACATGGTAAGTAGTTTCTGTTGTGCTTTTAATTTCTATGTCATATTGTGAATATGTGAGTAGTTTCTGTTGTGCTTTCTGTTTCTATGTCATATTGTGAATATGTGAGTAGTTTCTGTTGTGCTTTCTGTTTCTATGTCATATTGTGAATATGTGAGTAGTTTCTTTAGTGCTTTCTGTTTCTATGTCATATTGTGAATATGTAAGTAGTTTCTGTTGTGTTTTGTTTCTATGTCTTATTGTCAATACCTACATCCAGGGCTGTTCAACTAAGTCAATTTAGGTTAACTCAGAAGCCGACATTGTAAAATTAGGGATCGTTATGGGCCAGCAGTCCCGGAGTCCGAGTCCCAGCTTAGAAAAACCATTTTTTCATCGCAACCAGCAGTGATCCGCGGGCCACTCGTTAGGCCTCAGCGGGCCAAATTTGGTCCGCGGGGTGACTGTTGAATAGCCATGAGCTTACTGCTATACTTTTTGTGGGCTAGTACTCAGGGGACGGCCGGGAACAAACAAACAAAACAGGTACTTCCTGAGTGAAAAAGTAACATAACGTTAGCCAGCGGCGGTGACGTCACGGCCCGCTGATGACGTCAGTAGCTAGGCCTGTACTAAAGTTTGGCTATGGATGGAGCCATAGTAGCATTAAAGAAACACCTGGCACAATGAAGTCTATCCTTTCGACTTTTACCTTCTAAAAACTGCAAATTATACGTCTGATGCGCAGCTGATGTTGTTTCACTTGGAATAATTATATCAGTTCATTTTCATCACGTGTAACAGTTTAAAAAAAATATATTTCTGGAAATTTAAATTGATCACTTCCTGAAATTGTTTTTAAAAAATGAATAATAAAAAAAAAAAAACGACTGCGAAAATGTCACGATGACAGAAGCAATGGCTATTTAAAAAAAAAACAGAAGCAAATACCAAAATGTGATATAACAATGAAAGAAAAGTGCCTAAGTAGGTCAACAAATTCAAGTATATGGAGACTTGTAACATTTGTGAAGATGTGCGACAGAGAGTAGGAGCGGAATATGCCAGGCGAAGGTGGCATTCACTAAAAGATGTTATGAAAAAGTTCTCTCCAATTAGGCATAGTAAAATGATTATTAAAATGTTATTTTGAACCACTGCTGCTATGGATCTTGGGATGTGATTGACCTAGATATGAGCAATTTGGAGACTCATGCTACGGATACCGTGGTAACAAACAACGGCTGCATGGAAATGTCTGATGTAACCAGAAAGCTACACATAACTACAAGAAAGAGGCAGTCAGTTGTTCTTCGGTCATACGACGAGAAGAAAAGCTACAGAGAACATCATGATGACTAGAAGATTATCGGTGGTAGAGGCAGATGCAGACCAGGAGAGACGATGTTTGATCCTCTGAAACGATGGTACGCAGAAATATCATTAGCGAAACTGATTCAAAATACCAAGGGTCGAGATCTGTGGAGAGACACGAGAGCCTACATGGCCTGGCAGGGCACATGATGACGATGATGGTCAGTGTTAAGATAACTAATATTTGTCACTTATCCTGAACTTGTATATTTGACTGTTGACAGTGGCTTCTTTGGTCAGTCACGGTTGAATGTGTTCACTTTTTGCACGTTTACACGGCCACGACCGAAGAGGAACTCCTCAGACAGGCCAACAGAGATGATTCGTCCTGCAGTGTAGCACAGAGTCCTCGCCTTGGCCTGGAGGTGGTGCCTTGTGACAGGCTCATGTTCAGGTACTGCAGAAGTTTACAACACAAACACAAATAAATGTAAATTTACATACGAACACGAAAACACTTAATATACTCATACTCAACCATTCCCACAAACTCATACAATTCCAAACACTCATCATAAACAAATACTCACACAAATATCACAAACAAATACTCACACGCAGACCCTGCACAAACATACACAAAAACTCAGAGAATTTTGTATTCTTCATCTTGACGATTATGTAAGATGTTGCAAGTGCAGATTCTACATGAAGTCCTTCCCCACTTTCCAGAAAAGACATACACACGGGCAGATTAGATAATTAAGAATGATGAGAATACAATTTACAAATAGAAAAAAAAAGACAGATACAAATCTAGAAAAATTTTTAACTAACTGCAACACGAGTATACAATCCGCATTCTTTGTGCACAATGGGAGAAACAGGAAAAAACAAGTTCTACGTGACAAGGAAGCTACAGTTAAAAAAGGCTGTGGGCAAAGCATGCGATAGCTCTGAAAGTTTAAGTGTGGAGCCTAACAATACTGTGCCTCGAGACCACGCGGTGCTCCACCCAGCCTTGTGGAAATAGCATGAAAATGTAGGATTGAAGAAACTCAACAGCTCAAATAACATGAACTATTCTTCCAGCTCCCGTGGGGCTTTCGATACCCATAAGGTGGAAAACAGGAGTAGACCTTTTGGCTCTGTAGCCTGCCTTTCGTAAAAGTCGACTAATTAGGGATTTCCATCAAAGCTGAAGTGCATCTGTCTTAGATGCAATTAACTAACATTCTACATTCTAACAAGTCTATTAGTTAAACGGTTGTGAATGCAAAACTTACGTTCTGAAACTAGACTAAAGTGCAGAAATGCGCGAGCAACCAGAACTTCCCCTAGAGTTTGCAGCCGGTGAACGCTAAGAAGACGAAGAGATTGTACCAGCTGTTAACAGCCGAATACCAGCTGTCAACAGCCGAATACCAGCTGTCAACAGCCGAAGAGAATCGTTGTGGTTTCTCTGAACTGTCCAATTCACTGGCAATGAGTTGTATGTTGCGAAAAGAGGATTTACGACCTAATGTAAGTTGTTAATATGTTTGTGTGCCTAGATTTACTCTGTCCCTAGGGGTGAGCCTGTAGGTGCCTGCAACGTGACCGGGCTGTGGCCGGAGTACGACCGAGGTGTGGAGGAGGGCTGCAACTCATTGACAGGTCTTGTCTACAGGGTGTACGACGGGTCTGCGTCCTCGATCAGTGGTCAGCCCATTCGACTTTACAGGAACATCTTCTGTGCTATTTGTAATAGGGTAAGGGAAATGTATTGTATATTTATACTGTGTGGGTAAAAAAAAAAGCACCGTCAGCGTCTGTGACTTATGAGTTGTGAACATGCTTCATAATGCCGGACTGCCGGGCTCGATCCTAATTCAAGCGATTTGGCGCCAGACCGTCTTGTATTGTTTTCGGCAGTGATAAGGAAAGCCGACCGTTAAATGTTATGGCAAATCCTGAACGTAAATTTGCCTAGAAAAACCGCAACAGCCAACAAATGCTGGGGTTGGTTCTGCAACGTCCTGTAAAGGATACACAACTGATTGTTTTTTTTTTTAAACAGAGCACCAGCAAAGCAATACCCAGACCCTGGCTAACATTGCCATCCCTTTTCAACAAGCTCACCACTAATCCGACACAATCCAGTTCACTCCCTTGACATATGGCGTTTTCTTCTTTACACCTTACCATCAATAGCCAATATAACTCTAGCACCAAATACGTTAAATGTTATTCCTTTTTTAATATTTTACTATATAATATATCAGTCGAGCACCATATGCCCTTTTTTTATCACCATTTTGATACTTAACTGGATAACCTGTATAATACTAGACCTTTGAATTTATAACACATGTAATTCTAGCACCATATACCCATGCTTTTATCCATTTTTTAACATTTTTCTATATAACCTTTATAAGCACGCGTCATAAAGATTTGATTTATCACATTTATTTTATATATTTTACTATATAACCAATATAAATCTAGCACATTTACCTTATACCCACTTTATTCACCAACCCGGCTGTAAACTAAGCGCTGCCTTAACTTAACCATAACGCATAAAAGGGCCTATGAGTATTTCTTCCATAAAACCTATTACCCTCCCTTCCCCTGCGTTTATTATATATTCTTCAAATCCCAAGCAATAATCCACCTCCCCCAACTAGTATATTAATATGTCCAAATGTTAACACGATTGATCTAGTTGTTGATTTTGAGTTAAGCTTTCTAACCCGCCCATTGCACAAGAAGCAACCCCCGCAACTCTTGGTGCACCTGAATACTTCGCTGTATACGCCTACCGCAGCTGGTGAAATACTGCCAAAATGCAACATATATTACTACTCAAGTGTACCTAAGAAATGTGTATATTTCTGGCAATATAAACTACATTAGTACCTAAAAACCATGCATATTTTTGGAAACATAAATACGTTTGTATGTAGTTACGAATTAAGTGCATTTCTGGCAATAGACATATGCATATCTGTCTGATAACTATACGAGTTTCTGGCAAAATCAACATACATATATGTACCTAAAAAACATGCATATTTCTAACAACAGAAAAAAGTAATGTGTGCCAAAGAAACATGCAAATTTCTCTAACATAAAACATACTTACATAAGTTGTGACAAAATTATATATATATATATATATATATATATATATATATATATATATATATATATATATATATATTTTAAAGTGTTTATTGTTTCAAAACATTAGATACAAATTCTCTTTATAAACAGAAGCAAAAACAATAAGGTGATGTGCGAAAAATGATGATGATTCGTACCGTTTCTCACCAACCTTAAACAGGAAATAGAGACAGTAGGAGGCAGAGAGGAAAGCTGGGGCGGAAACGGAACGGTGTATATATATATATATATATATATATATATTATATATATATATATATATATATATATATATATATATTATATATATTATAACTAATGTACCATATTTAAGGAATTAAAGAAAAGACATGATTACCAGAATAATTGAAAAAAGGGGGTCATGTTAAAAAATAAGTTAAAATAATGCTTAAAAGCAATAGAAAAGAAGACATTTAAGAAAGAGAACATAATCAGATATTTAAAGGCAATCGTAACATCAGATGGAAGTCGTATAACAAAGAATAAAGCAAGACTGGTCAAACAAAAGTTGCATTTGAGAAGATCGGATGTAATTAAACACTTTTGTTTGAAGGAATAAGATTATAAAGCATTTGAACTGTTACTGCATACAAGAGAATATTGAACTGTTTCGTTTAACTATTCTGTTCGATTTCATTAAATTGTGAATGTGAATGAAAAGAGAGTTTTGAGTAAACAGAGAACAGACCTGGAGTAGCCAGAGTAGCAAGCAACGATTGTCCAGGAAAGTCTGATGATAGCAACACATACTTTAGCAGGGAGATAAAGTCACGATAGACCTATTATCAATTACGTCCCGACATGAGAGACATTTTTGTGTGGATATTACACTCCCAACCCGGCTGCACTTCAGGTTACACCATTTCCGTCGGGCCCTAATGTAAGATTACGGTTGAACAGGGTTGTCTTAGATTTGTACTTGGGAGAGTCTTTAAAGAGTGTCACTTTGTGTCACATAGTAATCGTTCATTGTGCTATCATAGTGGGCTATTGTTGATATTTGCTTCTCGTCTGTGTTATATCCTTGCGTCCTTTTAGGACGAAACTTTTTGTTCTTTGAAGCCCCACCCTGGCTTTTGCCAGGGGTTGCAATATAGGCAGGCCATAAATATGGCCAATTGTCTGAACGCGGTTTCTGGGACCTCTCCACGGCGATCCTCATCCACATGGTGGCACTTTGTGTCATCGGGTGTTTATCGCTTGTGTGATGTCCTGGTGGGGTAGAAAGTCAGACAATCAGTCCTTTGCTTCTCGTCCTTTTCTGGATGAAAGTTTTCGTTATTTGAAGCCCTACTCTGGCTTATGCCAGGGGCCGCAATATAGCCTGGCCATAAATATGGCCTAACGGCTGAAATGGGTTTCCGGGACCTCTCAACGGATGATCCTCATCCGCATGGTGGCACTTTGTGTCACCGGGTGTTTATTATTTGTGTGATGTCCTGGTGGGGTACAACTTCCTACCTATCTACTCACCCCTAAGACAGATTAACCGTACCAACAAACATAGGACTGCAGGTTATACCTGACTGGTGTAACCGATACGGCTGCTTTAATTTTAACGTCATTGAAGGTTGACCATGGTACCTGAGATCTGCCTTGTTGGTCTGCCATCCGGGCTTATTTAAAAAAAAAAAAACAACCTAAGGATAGTATGGTAAACCTTTCCGTAACATCCCTATAGGGGACAAACTGATCGATGGATCAAGGGAGACATTACATAACTTTCTAACAACGGAGGCAAGAGCAACGGATTGAGGACTGAGAACATAGATGCTGGATGGCCTGAAAAAGAATCAGAAAGAAGCCACAGGACAAAGACAGAGATTTTACAGAGACATGAACGACTGGGCTAAGTACATGATGATGATCATAAAGACGACGAAGATAACGAAACTGACGATGACAATGATAATAATGATGACGACATCCATAATCCTTTTTGTTTTCTTCTATGCCATTACTGCTTGTATTTACCATTTTTGCGGTGTAGGCGGGAAGGCTTGGGGGGGGGGGGGGCGGAGTTGTAGGGCTTTTTTGAGCCCGAGGAATTAAGGCTTCATGGCTAGTGCTGTCACCACCGACTGTTCCTCAACATTATCGAGGATTCGAATCTAGGTCTCCTTCTTGACAGCTCGATGTTCTAACCGTAATAGCAGATGAATTCGTAGTAATTATTCTCTTCATCAGGAACACAACCCCAGATATCTTGCATGTACACCTGATGGGGCTGGAGGAGGTTTTGCACCATCACCGCCATTGTCCATCCTGCTGGGTATACACGATGAGCCTCCAAGACTGGAGAACAACATGCACTCCAACACATGTTCAAACACGGAATGGCTCAGCCCAAGTGTAAGCTCGATCTTCTTTTAGCTGTTATCGATTTGAATTGTTTCTGAGAAGCAGGTATTTGTTTTTGCTGCCTGTTAGTATTGACACGGGCAGAATACAGAGCATTTGCTGTGTTCAGTGACGATGTTTTATGTTGATTTATGTATTCGTTGATTCTTGTTCAAGTTAAGCTGCGCATTAGGTGTTGATGGTGGTATGCTGTTGATCTTCTTGTTGTTGTTCTTCCCCTCTCGTTCTTGTCCTTCCTTCTTCTAATTTGTGAAACTGTTTGTGTGTGTGCGTGTGTGTGATGTGTGTGTGTACGTGTGTGTTTAGGTGTGATGGTGATAACGTTCAACCCCACCAGGACATCACACCGAGTGATAGATAAAGACTCAGTGACACAAAGTACCACCATTCGGATGAGGACAACCCGGGTATAGGTGGAAACCATGGGCTCCCGGCAAACAGCAAGGATGGGGCTTAACCACAAGTCCTACATTGGGAGGCATTAGACGTTGATGTTTAGATTTCGAATACCCTAATATTAAATGCTAAGCTGGGTCGACTGAGCAATCTAGATCAAATTAGTTAGACTGTATAAAACATGAAAGTTAATTTCCAGACAAGAATGCTAAGCTGGCGTCTGTTTTTGTGTCTTTTGAAGGGACAATGCTTCCCCTTGTACTGCTCCCCTGGCAAGATTCTCGTTAACAGAACATGCGAGACGGGACTGAAGCAGATTACCGGACTTAGATATCACCTTCGGTTATGGTTCTTGCATCAAACAGACGATGTGACAGAAACAAGGGACAGAATCACAACGTCATCTGTTGATGTTATTGGAGACATATTTTATAATAAGGTAAGTTTTTTTTTTTTTTTGGAACCTTGTTTTGAGATCGCATATGAGATTAGATGGTAAATAACTCTCTCTCTATTTTCTCTTTTTCTCTCTGTGAGTGTGTGTGTGTGTGGTGGCCGTATTATGTGTGTGTGTATGTACCGTGTGTTGTATGTATGTATGTGTGTGGTTGTGTGTGTGTGTGTGTGTGTGTGTGTTTGTGTGTGTGTGTGCCCGTGTGTGTGTGTGTGTGTGTATGATGTATGCCCGTGTGTGTGTATGTGTGTGTGTGTGTGTGTGTGTGTGTGTGTCTGTGTGTGTCTGTGTGTGTCTGTGTGTGTGTCTGTCTGTCTGTCTGCCTGTCTGTCTGTCTGCCTCTGTGTGTCTGTCTGTCTGTCTGTCTGTCTGTCTGTCTGTCTGTCTGTCTGTCTGTCTGTCTGTCTGTCTGTCTGTCTGTCTGTCTGTCTGTCTGTCTGTCTGTATGTGTGTGTGTGTGTGCGTGCGTGCGTGCGTGCGTGTGTGTGTGTGTGTGTGTGTGTATGTATGTATGTATTTTGTTTGTTTGTTTGTTTGTTTGTTTTATTATATGTACGAATCAAGCCTGTAAACATGTCATAAGGGATCAATTACTTATTATCGTGTGTATGGATTCATCTAAGTACCTATATGTTAATCGTCTTTACCATCAAAGGACAGCTTGCACATTGGGCCATCCTAGCCAGTACGGGTGCCCTAATTGAAACTTTTGTTGTTGTTTTGAGGTTGAACGCAGTATCTAAGATTGCTCTGTTAGTCTGCGATCCAGGATAAGACTCTTGTGGTCTCAGAAGTGATCCAACCTGGAGACAGACAGATAATCAAATAAAATACGTGTTCAAGTGCGATGCAGCGAGCGTAACAAATCTGTCAGCAACACGGTGCATGTGACGGAAATGACTACTACGGATTCATGGGTGTTTTTGTAAGACCTTCTAGGCGGCGTTT
Organism: Candidula unifasciata; assembly: GCA_905116865.2. Taxonomy (NCBI): domain Eukaryota; kingdom Metazoa; phylum Mollusca; class Gastropoda; order Stylommatophora; family Geomitridae; genus Candidula; species Candidula unifasciata. The sequence continues at coordinate 585,797 of CAJHNH020004968.1, forward strand.
TGGGTAAAGTCCGTCACGGAGGATGATCCAAGATCCTTGTCTAAAGATGATTTCGTTTGTGTTTGCTTGGTTCTAGCCAGAAGGTTCACATAATAGGTCGAGCCGGACTTGTGTACAACCACTGGATGCATGTAAGATAAGCTGACTTTTCTTGATGATTTATTAAAGGTAAGAAAAAAAAGGTGCTGGTACTCACCAGAAAGTGACTATTAAATGAGCAATGACAAAATAATGCCTCAAAAAGGGTGCCAGTACTGCGTAATGTCAGGGACAAAAGCACTGTTTTTATAATATTTGACGTACCTACAGTTCAATTTACTTTGCAAGCAGCTGAAAATACTGTTCTCGCCACAAAATTACGAGAGTCACACCCTGGAAAAAAATAGATTTTTGGCACGCAATATTCCCCAAAACAGCAGGCAGGTAGGCGGATTTCCATGGGAAGACACAATTTTAATTCTTTAATTTGATAACAAGCAAACCGATTCTAGGCAAGGAGATAAGTTGCAGACACTAACCAATGTAATTTGTTTTATTCTACAGCTCAACTCCAAACTGTCCCCGTTAGTAGATAAAATCGTTTTCAGAATCACAGCAATGATCAACATGTCCGCAATACCGGAGTACTACGTGAGACCTTCACAGCCTTTGAACTTCTCACTGACCAATGACAGGGCACTCTATTGGAAACTGCTTGAAGCAACCACAGGTACTCTCCATCAACGGCTAGTATGAAGGGCGAGCGAAAAAAACAGTTCGACTTCCAGGTTCCATTTGGTTACTATGTCACAGGTGATGTTGTAGCTTCTGCAAAAATAACCAGAGACGAGTTTGAGCAACGTTTGATGCGTACACTTCTTCGTGATACTTTGGAGGTGGAGTTCAATGACGGTGTAAAAGGAAGATATCAGCCGATTATCATGTGGGGTGACGACAGTCTAAATGTTTACTGTGAGCATGCCAGAAAGATGAGTCACGATTGCCTTCGAGCTAACCCTAAGCGAAACACGGATGCATTATTTTTGGTAGATACATACGAAGATGTATTAGAGGGTAGCGATAAGTTTCTAAACGTCTCTGAACTATTAACATGTAGTTACATAATTCTTCAACACTCCATGTTTATTGTAGACAAATTAGAGGAAGGAGTTCTACCTAGTGTTTTCGTGAAGGTAAACTTCAGCGGTGTTAATGTCACCTTCTCGAGCGCTGCTGCTTTAAACAAGATGTCTCTGGGCACAAATGGAACGCTACGTGTTTGTCTGGAGCTGTTTGATGGCTATAAGCATAAGCCACAGTTGGTTTCTGGTTCGACAAGTGAGAGATTCCTCGTTCAGTACATTCTGTCTGTTGTGTGTTTGGCTCTCTCCATGGTATGTCTTCTGCTGGCTCTGGTGACCTACGCCATGTTTCCCGCCCTGCGTAGTGTGGCGGGAAGGAATAATGTGTGTCTGTGCACAACTCTGATGCTGGCGCAGGCGATGATTCTTGCAAGCTCCCATATGTGAGTAGTGTCTTTTTGTGACAGCATATGTGGTTTTATTTAGTTAAAGCGAATCGAGGTTATACATTGCCATTTCCTACACGCATCGTAGATTATACTTCATCAGACCTTATAGTCTTGAGAGTAAATAATGCCTTTGGTAAAGTAATGAAATGAGCGGCAGTAATTAATTCACACAGTGATCAACGTTTGTACAGTACACAAAAGGGACCTTCTATTTTTCATTACCTTAAAATTATGGATTTTGGGGAAACATATTAATGCAAATGGAACCTTTAAGGAAAGGAAAGGACGAACAATGTAAACAATGTGGGCTATGAAACAAAAGTAAAAATTTAAAGGACAAGTATTAGAACTTGTTTTAGAACTTGTCTTTTTAAATTTGTGTTCACATCGTTTTTATGTATCCGGTTTATTTGCATGCAGACTGTTGGTTACTTACTCCTCAGTTAGATGCGGACCAACTTCAAATAAACACCTAAAATTAGTATTCCTTAAGGACATACTTGTTTGTTGGCAGTGGGTCTATTCTTGTTTTGCTCACGTTCCCCTGATCCCACACGATAGAGATGCGACTGATAATCGCAATTACTGTTTTCATTGCCATTATCGTTTTCTTTACTTTTATTATTTTCATTGACTTTACTGTTTTCATTGACTTTACAGTTTTCATTTAATTTACTGTTTTCATTGACTTTACTGTTTTCATTGACTTTACTGTTTTCACCGTCATTAATGTTTTTCAATACCGTTACTGTTTTCACTGTCATTAATGTTTTTGTTACCGTTACTGTTTTCACTGTTATTATTGTTTTAAATGTGTTACTGTTTTCACTGTCAATAATGTTTGCATTAGCTTTACTGTTTTTACTGCCACGACTGTCTTTACACCAACTGAATGATTGAATCGGAAAACCGAACCAAATCCTTTATAATAACATGCAGACAACTTGATCATTGTGTCACAGAGTTAATTTTAATGAATTATTCAGATAAAGTGACATTGTTTGCAGGTCGCCGGACCTTGGAGTTGTCTGCGTGGCTGTGGGCGTGGCCACACACTTCCTCTGGCTGTCAGTCATGTGCTGGAGCTTCCTGTGCTGCTTCCACATGTTCCGAGTGTTCACGTCCAAGACCCGCAGCTCTTACTCCACGACCAGCTCTAGGAACATCCTTCTGGGCAAGAACCTGGCCTGTTCCTTGCTGCTTCCAGCGGTGGTCGTGGTTGTTGTTGTGGTTACCATGCATACAACGTCTGGTGGACAGAGTCTCGGCTATGGAGGTAGTGTTTGCTACCTGAACTCAAACATTTTAGTGGGTATGTACCTAAATGTATTAGTGTTTTTTCGAAATCGTTTCTTATGTTTGTAATATGGTCTTCTATAGTGGGAAAGTAAAGTAAAAGTAGAGATCCATTTTTACGCCTTATGAGTATCGGGCATATGGGAAAAGCACCCATATTTTTACAGGCCAATCGGCACTAGGTAGGTAACGTGGTCAGCATTACGCCGGCCGTCTTTACTTTGGCCTGGATCAACCTGCGACGCCCCATACCTTGATAAAAATCCACGCAGCCAGCAGTGGGTTTCGATGGCGGTACGTTTGAATTACGGATCGGACTCTCCTAAGCCACGGACGCCGCTTTCTATTGTGGGTAGTTACCTTATTTTATTAGTAATTCTCGAAATCGTTCCTTGTTTGTAATATGGTCTTCCATCGATGCGCTTGTTACTTCAGACTTCTTATTTAGCAGCTTTTCTTTATACACTTTTTTCTCCACTTCCTCCCAAAGTTACATGCACAATAAACCAGATGTCATACGACTAGATAGGTATCAATATGGATAAGCACATTCGAAAACATCTTTTTCACAATCCCCTTGATTCGGGTGGGGGTTGTGTGGGGGAAATAAAAAGGGGGGGGGGGGGGGGTGAGTGGATTATGCAAACTGAGATTTCAGCACTCAAATTACTAAATATGACTTGTAGAAACACTTTATTAAATAAGACTAGAAGCCATATTGTTCACATAACCAATATTGATTGGAATTTTTGGTTGTTACACTTGCTGGTTGTTTGATTGACTGTTTAGTTAATTGACTGCCTGGTTAATTAGGTGGCTAGCAGATTGACTGCTTGGTTGATTGGCTGCTTGTTTCATTTGCTGGTTGGCTGAATAAGAATTTTTTCATTTGCTGAAATCTTGGCTGAATAAGCCACATAGAGTTTTTTTTCTCTTCTATTTGAAATAAAAAATGTGAATCTTCACTTTATAGAGCCCATTTGCTTTAACTGATAGAGTTTATCAATATTTACTAGATCTTCGAGCCATTTGAAATAACAAAAAGTGAAGCTCACACTAATGCCAGCATTTGCCACAGTTGCTTTACGTGATCTTGTATGTTTTACAGGAACAGTCACGGTGCTACCCATCTTGTCTGTGTCCCTGATAAACATCGCCTTCTTCCTGATCACGGTGGTGCACATCCATCGGGTGCGCAAACTTCAAAAGCACGAATCTTTCAAGAAGATGGACCTGCAGCATCTGTACGTCTACATCAAGCTCTCAACAATGACCGGGGCATTCTGGGTGCTGTCTGTAACAGGCGAAGTTCTCCTGCTTTTTCTCGATGCTTTAATCCAAGTTCGCGTTTTCACTCAGCATAACTCTCTGCTGTTAATTCAAAATGACACATGTATGTGTACTGTGTTAGGAGAGTTATCAGCAATTTGGGTTGCCGGCTGCTTATCTTAATAATAGGAGACAACTCGCCAGTCCTTAGAGACTATGGAGTTGTGACTCTGGTTTTGGAAGCATCGTTTGCTATGACTGTAAATTCAATGCGGGAGTGACAGTCTCTGCCACAAAATCCACCTACAAACGTTGAAACTCTATTATGCTGGGGCTGGTTTTCTCTCAAACATTTATATAGCTTGCTGCGTTGAGTTTCTTGCAAACTGCCGCAGTCAGTCATCCACTGTCTACCTACATAGAAGTCGGTCTTCAGGTGTTCATACCACCCCCCCCCCCCACCCCATCCCTCCCCAGTGTCTGTGTCAATGTTGGTATTGTTGGTATCTTTTTTTCAGGTCTTGTTTGCTTATGAACTTTTTACCGTGCTACCATAAGAATGGCCAGGGTTATATGTTTTTGCACGAGTCAGTGTGAATCTGGATTTCTGTCAAATTAATTAATTTTTTTCCCCCAGTCAATACCCAGAATGTTATTATTCCCAACAATCCATTGTGACCACTTCCTTGACAGTTTTTTTCCCCCAGTCAATCCCAGAAAATTCCCAACAATCTGTCTCTTAAACTGCTTTAGCAGAAAGTGTGAAATCCAGTGAGTCATTTTTGTCTATACACATCCTAATAGGGAATAAGATTTCCGTCCATTTCTATGACGTTACGCCTACACGCAACAGAGACATGCACGTCCTACCTGTTCCACGATTTTCCTGCTGGGACATTACTTTATGAATGTCCTTCGTATTGAAATTGTTGTTTTCAGACAATACCACACAAGTTTGTCTTTTAGGTGTATGTCAGATATAATGTCTAGGTTGCCTCAACAGATACAACCATTTGAGAATGACAGGGCTTCACACTTACATGACTAGAACATTTGAGCTGACGTTCGCTGATGTCCTGTCATCTTTCTTTTTTCAGAAAATGCACAGAAAACCGTTAAAATTGCCAGATACCAATGTTTATGATGTTTGGAGTCACAATTTTTGGGAAAAACTGACTCCCTTTTCAGGAATTCTGAACTAGAAGCACTGGTTTACTAAGCAAATTCAATAAGCACTATGGCAACACAAAATTTATTGTTGTGTAGTGTAACTTGTATGTGTGTGTTTGTCAGTTCCTTGAATGTAAAAAATATGTCTATCACACAGGATTATTGGTTCCGCGAGTTCGTATGGTATAAAATATTTATTTCACACTTAATGATTATTTGTTTCAAACATTTATGTCATAACAATTTTGTTTCACAGTGAAGTGTTTTTTCGACGAACTTGAATGTTATCAAATATTTTTTCACACAGAATTGTTATTTTGATGAATCTACACGTTATAAATTACTTCTTTCACACATAATTGTTATTTAAAGGAATCTATATGTGACATTTTGCTTCATGAATATTTTGGAAATATAATGTGGTGGTTTCCCGTTGTCTCTCACATCCACTTGGGGGTATTAGAGCCACTCTCTTAGCAATATCAGGCTGTCAGGACACGTGAGTGCCCTTCTCTGCTCGGATGCAATGTCCACTTTTTCCGTCGGATACTCAGTCCCCATATCTGCGTTAGCCATACCGAGGTGTGTTCCCGTTCCCTACAGAGAGGAGGTGCAGTTGGAGTTGTTCCCCATCATCAAACTTGAGACCGAGGTGTGTTCCCATTCTTTACAGCGAGGAGGTGCAGTTGGAGATGTTCCCTATCATCAAACTTGAGACCGAGGTGTGTTCCCATTCTTTACAGCGAGGAGGTGGAGTTGGAGTTGTTCCCCATCATCAAACTTGAGACCGAGGTGTGTTCCCATTCTTTACAGCGAGGAGGTGCAGTTGGAGATGTTCCCTATCATCAAACTTGAGACCGAGGTGTGTTCCCATTCTCTACAGCGAGGAGGTGCAGTTGGAGATGTTCCCCATCATCAAACTTGAGACCGATGTGGCATTTCTCAAACTCTCTGGATGTTCTTTGCTCACGTTATTGAGGGAGGGGGGGGGGTGCGGGCGGGGAGGGGGGGGCGTTATGGTGAAGGTAAAGGTAAAAAGTAAAGTCGGGAGATGTGAACCAGCGTCATGGCACACGGTTATAAACCATAAGTGCTCTGTACCAGTACCGACAGCTGATAAGAAACTGTCCGCCTGTGTCACCGTCCACATGTAACTCCGTAGCTACAGCGATTTTCCTCCATTTACGCCAGAGTGTCATCTCTGGTACTCCTTTCCTAGAGGTTGGGTGAGCCCCGCGAACCGCCCGGTTTTGAACACCGGTCGTGGGCTGCAGCGAGTCGCAGCTGGATTTGAAAGCGAGTCTTCTATCGACTGCGCTAACGCGGCCCCCGGGAGAAGGTTATGGAGAATGTTGTAACGACTGGGTAGATCAAGGATAGAAGTGGGCGAGACAGACCCACAGGGATGACGATGGATGGACAAGGATGGTGGCATGGAGGGATATCATTGGTGGAACTTATCCAGTTGTCAAGGAACAGAGATCTGTAGAGATGCCTGAACACCTACGCCAGTCGGCAGGGCACATGGTGTTGATGATGATGATATGTTATACATTTTTTCCCATTCAGGATTATTATTTCCACGAAACTACAGGTTATAAACTATTTCTTACAGGATTGTTGTTTTTATTAACCAAAATATTATAAAATTTTAACTTTGACAGGATTGCTGGGATACTTCTCAATGGACTCCAGGGGCTGTACATCTTCATCTCCTACACCTGCAACAAACGAGTATTGTCCCTTTATCTGCGCCGTCTGGGCATCAACAGTACTACCCACACAACCATGACCGCCCCTTCGACCGATGGAAGTACTGTCATGAGGCTCACAAAAAGAATAAACTCGGAAACACATAGCCACACAAGCCATGCATTAGAATAGCTACTGTCTGCACAGATGGGCTAAATCTCGTCTGACGTGGGAGGTACGAGATCTTCGCAAAAAACAGATTTGATTGACGCCGCGACCAGATGGGAGCCCTGCATGTGACAGAAACAGATGTTAATATATCTTAAGACAGGATAATTGTGTATACCAGATCACTTTAAATTTCCACAAAGATAGACTTCACAATATAAAAAAGTAAGGAAAAAAAAAGACCCTGTGGCAGCCCTTCAAGCGTATTGGACACATAGGGCTAGATCTATATTTCATAGATCAGTCGGCACTTAGTAGATGATGTCATCAACAACACGACTACACAGTATCATTACTATAAGTGTTTTCAATACATTTAAAATATATTGAATGTGACAATCTATACCCGGGTTCGAATCCTCGGTGAAACTAGGGATTTTTTTGTGTGTCTGTCGGGGGCAAAATAAAATCCTCACCTGCACAGTTATGGCGACAGCACTAGCCAGGCCGCTGTAAATCTTCAGGCTCAAAGACCCAATCCCCGTCTACAGCGCATAAGTGGTAAAATAAAAGCAGTAATTAGCAGTAATGACAGCCTATACTCTTACAGTCGTATACAATTTTTACATACTTTTTGCAGTATTGTGTAACCAAACATAATTGGCAGATATAAATATTCATTCCTGAAATAGAAGAAAACTACTCTGTATATTTCAATAATAACCTCTATGGTTGAACAGGATATTGTTTAAATTACTTCTTCTTCTTCGCGTTCACTAGCTGTGAACTCCGGCGGAAAGTTCTGGTTGTTCGTCCACTTCTGGACTGCAGTCCTGTTCCAGAACCTGAGTGTTGCGTGTACATCCATTTGACAGATCTGTATGCAGACTGTTGGTTCCTTGCCTCTCAGGCAGATGCACTCCGACTTCGAAGGAAGCTCCAAATTAGTCGACTCTTACGACATGCTTTTGGGAAGGCAGTGGGTCTATTCTTGTTTTTCCCATAGTGGGGCCCCGGAACCCACTCGGGGTGAAATTAATTCTATTACTAGGCGAAAAGTTTCATGATACAAGTTACAGTGATTTCTGTATATCCAATTTTTTAAAGAGCTACTGATCTTAAAACAGTAGTCTTTTATTATTATTTAAAAAACGTGGACACAAACCGTACATTGCACAATTTATTGCCAGGCATATTTCCCTACATCTCGTCAGGTGCGTTACTACAGAGTTACATCAACATAAAATGAAGCACAAAACTGAATAAATCCAACTGAAATGCGAATAGTTTCTTCCGATACATCGAGTGTGTTCTTTTTGGCCGCCGGAAGATCACCGTAGTCACCTGACTTACCAGGGTAACTTCAAATAAAAAAATAAATTCCGTCTGCTTACAAATGAGGGGATGTGTTGATTTTTATTGTTAAAGCTTACAGTGAAAATCGAGAAAAGCGACATCATTCCACCGGGTTTTCCGATATGGCTCAGCAGAATGCTGTCCGTCTGCAGAGAGCGTCGCACAAAGCACGAAATCTATAGCTCCCTTGACGACCAGGAAGAATTTAGGAAAAACGACAGAATAACTCTTTTTGATAGACTATCAATAAACTTTATTAATGTCATCGTCGTGTTCTGTGTATACCTCTGTGTTGTCAATATTTTACATCACAACTGAGGAGATAGAGAGTCGAAATCAGCATAGACTGAGCCAAAGCAATATCGTTGCAAGCCGCTAAGGCCGCCGCTTCTGCTTCTTGTGTAGTAGCCATTAAAATGCGGTTAACACGTTATATTGTTGTTTACAGTTAGACTGCGATATCTGCACTTTTCGGCTCAAAAATCCGATTTTCACCAATCCCTACAAATTCGCCTTTTAATACGGCAGTTGGTCTACCCCTACCACTCAGCTGGGTCCCAGAACTCACAGGGAAAGAATGTCAAAATTATCACTTGTTTAGAGGCTAAACAAAGTATATGAGGCTTACTCTGTTGTACTGACCTCCAGGATGCCGCAGTGTGACGTTTGGTCACCCAAGTCTTTACTAACTAGACCTTTAAACAGGACATAAATCAGAGTATAACATGTCACTTAGCCTCTCTGGACCAAGTCTTCTCCACCTTCTTCTTATAGTCCATGCCCTGGGGCCTTGGTAGTCTTGTCAACCCACAACTTTCTTTGTCTTGTACCTTTAATCAGTTCTGACACAGATGATAGTCCATGATATGATGTCAAACGTCTCAGCATCTTCTCTCTCGGTCTTCCTGTGCTCCTCCCCCTTTTTCGAACCCAACTATTCCGCTGTCACGAGGCAACATACACATAGCAAACCCTGCTCTTCACAGAAATATGGTTTCATTTTCAGTTTCAAACCTACAGGACCAGGGACTAAAAGTCACCACCCACCACCTCCACCCTTCCCACCACAATTTATTTCTCGCTGTAGTAGCATCTAGCATATGATATGAAACTTATATTTTTATAGTGTGATCCTCACTCGACTGGGTGTTGTAGTCAACATTATGCCGGCCACTTTACTTTCCAGGACTTTTCCAAGATTTTATTGAACGCTGGGTGGACTTGGGAGCTCTAGATAAATGATAAAATCTGTACCAGTACAGATTCGAACTAAAGACCTTCAGGCTAACAGGCCGGCATCATATCAGTACGTAGGATAGATCGCAGATAACATACGCTACTGGAAACAGTCTACAGTGAGGAGTGTAGACATATCTATATTAACCACACACAAAAATAGATACTGAAATCAATTCATTCGTTATGATTGAATTTGTGTTGTCCGAGATTCTCGCCATACATAAGAACATATGTTTTTATAACGGTTATGTAAACAGGTGGTAATTTATAATTGCCCAAGAGTATAATAATTAATTATACCACTCCTTGCTCTTTTCAAATCTTCAAATCTCAGATATTTGCTGTCGAACAGAACACGGTAGTGAGACACTTGTGTCAACGATATTTTCCGGTTGGACAGCAGAGAATAACAAAATTCGTGCTGACAACGCAAGCACTGATGACGTTTTAACGTCAATATTTTTCCGGATAGCTCTCAAACTGTTTCAGGCAACCGTTGTCTCATAAAACAAAAATAAACGAGATGACGCAAAGGGATAGAAAGAAATACCTTGTTCTTCTCTTTTTCGTCGCTTCCTCGAGTTATTTCATCACAGTGTTGGAGGAGATAGAAGGATATTCTGTATGTTTTCTCGGTAATTGTTACAGTAGTCTCCTTACCGACCGCCCATATACACTTCTGATTGGGCGACCTTTAGCCTGGCTAACTTCTGATTAGTCGATCTCGAGCCACTCGACCTTGGGTCACTTTCACGGGGGTGTTCCGCAATGCCTTTGACATCGCATGTTGTATATCAGGTTATAACACTCCAAAAACATCGACAACTGGGTCTAACACACAACCCCTTTAGAGAGGGATGAAACCTATGTCACTGGCATTCTCTTTCTTGCAATAACAAACGTGAATGCAAGACAACAACAGATCGCCACACTCATAACATCGACCAGGGTAGACTAGTCCAATAAACTTTTCACTGGAATTGACCTACTTCCCGTGGGGAGACCAACGTTTCAATAACCGTTTTCTCTAATGTTTTGTATAAGCTGGTCTTTATTTCATAAAGACTGTACTTGATGCCGTCGTTCCATGTTCTGCGTGATCTCCCATATTCTCTATGTTCATTGTATTTCGTCAGTATGGCTCACAGTGAAAGTTGATACCAGGGAACCCTCTCGTCACATGGCCAAACCATCTATATGTTGCTGTTTAAGAACTTTTATAACTGGCTTCTGGCATAGTCTCCTTTTAACTTTTTTTTCCCAATTGTATCTCTGCTTGTTACACCAGCAACTCTTCAAAGAATCTTATCACTGTTGTTATAATTTTGTGCTTACTTTTTTTTTAGGTAAGGGTCCAGATTAACACTGGTAGCTTAAAATATTTCTGTTCTAGATTTGCCTTAGTAGACAAAGGTGTACATTCTATGTGTCAACAGTAGTGTTAATTGGACTTCCGGTCAAAATGGACGCTAGACACGGTCACTGTTTGGAGCCGTGGCTAATTTTTTGCTTCTGCTAGACGGTGGACGTTGCATTTTTGCGTTATTTGTATACTAAAAAGATATAGTTTCGTCGCCCAGCTTCTGAGTTTAGTGCATGGCTTGACACTGTGAGCTGTGGATTTCATTTGGAATGTTTTTTGACTGTGACCAACGTGGCAGTGTGAATTGTAGATTCAGAAAATGGCGAGCGTTTTGACCAAAATTTCCCCTTTTTGAGATTTCATTGTTTGAATTTGTTCATTTGTTTATTTTTACGGGCTATACTGCAGTCATCATTATCGTCATTATCATTATCATCATCATCATCATCATCATCATCCTATAACAGTGCGTGCCGCTGGGTCACCAGTTGTTGTTTTCTGTCTGATCAGCTACCTCCATCTTTGACTGTAAAACGCAATGGAGTTCATGGCTGTAGGCTTAAGGACTGTCCAGTCAGTCATGTTTTTTTTATCTAGGTCTTCCTTGCACTGCCTTTTCTCAACTTCCCCTCTACAGCGCCACGTAGTATTGTTTTTGTGAGGCCATTAGATCTGATTACATTTCAGCAACTTTTACGTTTTCCGCCTTTTTATTGCAGTTAAAATAGGTTCATAAATACTATGTATATTCTTGTTCTCAAAGTCCATTCCTTGTGGCGTTGATAGTCATGTCTGTACACAACCTTCTATCTCGTGTACTTTCAATCAGCTCTCATACAGAGGATCCTCCATGGCATAATGTCGAACTATCTAGTGTTTTCTTTCTCCCTTTGCCTCTCTTCTCCTGCAACTTTCCGAATGTCTCGATGAACTCCAGTTTTCTTCTTGTTATGATGTGACCAAAGAATGTGGATTGTAGTTTTCTGATGTACGCAATCAGTTCTCTTCGTGATTTAGTTTCTTTCAAGATATCTTCATTACTCCTTTTATCTATCCAGTGCATTTTCATCATTCGTCTATAAATCTATACTCAATGCCAAATGTAAGAACCGCTGAGCATCGTTACTGATTCTTTTGTTCAGCCCTGTCTAGTATTTGAAAAAAAAAAAGATGGAATTCACCCGATGCTAATTACAATACAAACAAGCTGGTCGTCTGATTAGGCTCATTAGTTCACGTTAGTGTTCAATTCTGTTATATGTTTGAAGTTGCCGAGATGGTCAGATTGGTCTGCCATAGTATGTTTGACCTTGATCATTAGAGCAGATTTCAAGGGGAGATAACCATTTCATAGGGCGCTCACTCAGGATCGGAGAGGACGTTCACAAATGGCGCTTTATTCTTTGGATACGTAATTTAACTGTAAGTCTTGAGAGAACACTATCTTATGTTCACATTAGGTAAACTAGTGGCATTGTTTGAACTTTTCCACCACAGGAGAGTTCATGAGAGTTAGTTGCGTGTTTTTTTTTTTTTAATTATATTGTACAAAGGGCATTTAAAACTTACATGTAGGGCAAAATAAAGAGGAAAACACTCTTAAATGAATGCATATACAATCGCAATTGTATCAATTAAGAATGTATCCACCCACATTATAAACATAAAAAAAAAAAACCACACACACACACACAAAGACACGGTGTCCCAATATAAATGCTTTATATGATTGAACATGATTTCTTAGATTTGCTGCAGGTTGGATCATTTTCCACGCATTGCTAATCCTACGGTCTGTATTTCTGAAGAGGGGAAAATAATTTGTAGGTTGTTAGTCATTTCAGTGCATTGGGTTTCCTATGCTCAGGTCATATTCGTCATGTGGTCTGCCTTGTTGAATTCGCATGACAGCTGCAGGTCAGTTGCATGTCAGTTGCAGGTCAGTTGCAGGTCAGTTGCCTGACAGCTGCAGGTCAGTTGCAGATCAGTTGTAGGTTAGTTGCATGACAGCTGCAGGTCAGTTGCAGGACAGCTGCAGGTCAGTTGCAGGTCAGTTGCATGACAGCTGCAGGACAGCTGCAGGTCAGTTGCATGACAGCTGCAGGTCAGGTGCAGGTCAGTTGCATGACAGCTGCAGGTCCTTCGTGGTTTCCACAGCTCGGTCTGCACACTTCGCTCTAGAGGTCAGTGTTTACTTTGTAGTTATAAACATAATGAGCAGGTTCGCAGAATGTGCTCAGGTGTTTGTGGTCCCGTCTGACAGGCACACTGTGGGCACTGTACAGTCTTTATTTTATGCATGTGGTAGCTGAGCCTGCAGTGTCCTGTTTTTAAACCGAAAATTGTTGAATATTGATTTCTGTTCAGTCTGTTGGTGAGGTTTTGTGGATGTTTACTGTCGCTTTGTTCTCTCCACAATTAATTGTATTGTCTCTTGATAAGTGATTTCATTTCAGATAATGACAATTGAGGGGTAAGTGATTTCTCTTTTGTTCTAATGTTTGCAAGTCTGTCCGCCAACTTTTTTTTTTGTATGCCACAGTCTGGATTTTACGAAATTGTTCGGTTCAAAACGGAAGATTTTTTTTTTTGACAATGCTTGTTGTACATACAACAATGTTCTTTACATTCGAAGATGCGCTGACTGTTAAATATCAACTCACTAATTATAATACACACAATCCCACTTGTAAGAGCCCAGACTGCCTAACTAATATGTAAAAATGGCATATGCACAAAATATACAACTAGTAAAGTAAAGTAAAGGTCTCTTTTCCCCGCCTTTAGGCATATAGGGCATTTAGGGCTAGACCTAAATTTTTATAGACCAATCGGCACAAGATGGGTAATGTGGTCAGCATCATGCCGGCTGCCTTTATTTCCCGGGACTGCACCTGGTACCCACTCAAGGCTGGGTTGACCTGGGAGTCAAGGTCATTTTTGAAAAAAAGTCGGGCTCCGCCCGGGAGCGAGCTTACTACCTTTCAATCCGCACGCGAGCGTCTAGCCGCTACGCCACGGCGAATAATATACAACTGTTCCTGTTTATTTCAGTTCAGAATAGTAAAAATTGAAAAAATTATAAACAAAAACGAAAAAAAAAAAAAAGTAAGTTTGTTGGTTGTCATCTTGTCATCATCCCAGATGATCGGATTATTATGTGCTATAGGGAGTCATCAGAGTCCAAGAGCAATCATGGCCAGGGAAGAAGTTCCTCCTTCCCACATCACAAAGCCTCGACACTATTGAAGACACAGTCAACGCGTTGACCAAGCAGCATATCTCTCTCTCCTGTCTTCTCCATCTCTGTGTGTGTATGTGTGTGTGTGTGTGTCACTTTCTCTCTCTCTCTCTCACTCTCAGCCTGATTGTTTACTCTAAACCCTACTATATTTAGAACAAAGCATGCTACAGAAACTGTTGGAACAGAGCACGCCTGCCTTGTCTGTACGCCTGTCAGAGCATTTCTCCTAGACCAGCTGCTGCCAACCAAGGGCACTGCCAATCAGTTCACAGGTTGAGTTCCCTTTTCCTGAGACAAGCCAGCTAACATCGGTCAGTTCTCTTCAGTGCATGTTTAAACTGTCCCATATGAGCTTAGGAGAACTTGCATAATAACTTTACGTGTAAGGAATGGGCAGCGGAGATCAATATGGTTAAAGCAAGAGGGTTGGTTTCATCGTAATAATTTGTATCTGACAGACTACGTTTCTGTCTGTCTCTCACACACACACACACACACATCCTCTCTCTCTCACACATATCCTCTCTCTCTCACACACACACATCCTCTCTTTGTCTCTCTCTCACACACACACTTCCTCTCTCTCTCTCACACACACATCCTCTCTCTCTCTCACACACACACATCCTCTCTCTCTCACACACACACATCATCTCTCTCTCTCACACACACACACACTTAATCTCACACACACACACACATCCTCTCTCTCTCACACATCCTCTCTCTCTCACACACACACATCCTCTCTCTCTCTCATTCACACACATCCTCTCTCTCTCAAACACACACACACTTCCTCTCTCTCTCTCTCTCTCGGGCTCTCTCTCCCTGGCTGGTAGTGCTTTCGAGAACTTAGCACTAAGCATGAACTCTGAAGTTCCAGTAACGACTCCACGGATAACTAAAACACCACACTCTGGAACCAAACAACAGTGTCTGAAAACAACTTCCCAACCTCTAAAAAGCGAGACACACACGGTAATCTAGTCCACTTACAGATTCTTGCCAAAGTTAGAACAAAAAAAATATTAATCTTAGCTATACTAGAATATAAATTGACGAAATTATTATTAAATTTTACTTCATTTTCAACGTTATTTTATATTTTGGCAGCCCTATTTACAAGTAATCAAAATCCATTTTTGCTAATTCAAGGGATATAAGTATACGATGATCCTTACTGGACTGCCTTTTAGGAGTTATACAGCACAAAGTTCGATGTAACCAATCGATTCTTCACAAAAACACGTGTTTCGTGTACAAAGACCACAACTGTTGCCCTGAATGTGTCGCAGGGGGCTATAAAGTGAGTGTGCTGGATTGTTTTAGAGTTTCGTCACAAGCCGTAGAGGCGTGAGTTATGTAATTGGGGTTAGGATAATTAACCTTTTATTACCTAAATAAATCATAGCAGTGATCAAAAAACAAACAAAACGTTCCCTTGTTGTTTTCGAAACAGCTAGGCAGTTTAGATAATATTTATTTATAAAACAATAACGTCCAGATTTAAAAAGAAAAAAGCAGTTCATACAAATATTCACGTTCCTAGTGTAAGTAATTACAGAGAAATTATTGAATAACAAATTCAACTGAACAAGTATGAACATATTTCGGACATCATTCATTCAGTAGCATGTCCCTCGCGGAACCTCGCTGCCATAACAACCCTCCGGAAAACCTTCCTATCCTGAGCAAGATGTCCTGCGTCTGATACACCCATCTGGAGATCATCTGCCACATCCTGCACCCATCTTCTCCTTGGCCTTCCTCTTCCTCTCTTCCCAGGCATATACCCCTCCATTATTGTTCTCTCTAGACTTCCATGACGTTTCAAGTGACCAAAATATTTCAATTTTCTTTGTTTTATTGTCTTTACTAGCCAACCCTCTTCAATATTCAGCTCTTGAAGTATGGATGCATTTGTTCTTTTCTTTACCAAGATATTCTTAGAACCTGTCTGTAAACATTTATATTCAAATGCATTTATGCGCTGTTCCGCTTGTTTAGTAAGTGTCCAGGTCTCACAGGCGTATGTTGCAATGGGAAAGATGCATGCTCTTAAAAATCTGACCTTTGTAATTCTATCTGTACAATTCCATAATTTATTCAGTTGTTTTAGTCTTTGAAGAGCAATTGATAGTCGCCGTTTAATTTCTTTCATTGTGTCACCATTGTTGGTAACCAGTGACCCAAGATATTCGAAATTTTCCACCACTTCCAATCTTTCCTCATTAACATATATTTCCTTCTCCATGGCAGTTTTGTTTGTATGCATTATCATTATTTCGGACATCAGTTAGGTATATTATCATTTGGGGATTACACGGCTTGTGATGGGACTGATCAGGTGACATACTTCCGAACACTGGTGCATGAGCGACATTCATGGGATATACAAAGGAAATGCTTCTCTCTATAAAGGGTTACCCAAGATGTTTTATAGAGTTAGAGAAGTCACAAATAGAGGAAGGTGTTTCTCTCTCTCTCTCTCTCTCTCTCTTCTCTCTCTCTCTCTCTCTCTCTCTCTCTCTAGAATGATAGTAACACTTGAACCACAAGAACGAAGGAACGAAGACCCTCTACCTTTAAAGGGTTAACAACTGGCCACGCAGCTTCGTCTAACATTCTACCCTTGCAGTCTCCCATCTTGCATAATGTTATTCATTCCTACGTCATTTCATAGGCAATAATAATCAGTATGGTAGAAGTCCCATCATGTTATAATAAAACAGTTACTCGTCAAAAACAAACACATACACAAACATGAACACGCACAAACAAAAGTCGTAAAAGTAGAAATGATTATGTCTTACTCGTTGACAAACTATGAGAATCTGTCGGGGTAAGCATATATTTTACATAAAACTTCAAAGTGCTGCAGGTAATCAAAGAAATAATACACAGATTTAACAGGTAGCCTGGACGTAAACATTGGATCAAATAACACGAGCTTCGAGGAGATCAGGCGTCGACTCGGATTTGGAGAGAACAGTGGAAAATGATGAATTATTCATACATGTTATTGTGCAGTGTAAGTAATTTGTTTATCAATTAAAGAAAATAATCCACGATTTGACATAACGATAATCAGATCGGTACAGATAATGAAACTGAACAAAATCAAACTTTCCTCCAGTGTTTCGGAAATTTTCACACACACACACACACACACATATACGCACATAAATATACGCACACATACGCACGCACACAAACAGACAAACACACACACATAAACACACACACATACAAACACGCACACATTTACACACACAAACACACAACAAACACACACAGACACATGCAAACACACACATACGCACAAACACGCACACGAACACTACACAAACACACACAAGCAAACACTACACAAGCACACACATAGATCATAAATCATTCTACTGTCCAAGCCTCGTATGTTTCATTAGAAACCAAAGGACCAGTTGGCCGACCTTAACTTGGAACACTTACAGAAGGAGAATGATAAACATTTTGGTTTATAAAATGTGGTCTATTTGACGAGGAGTGATACATCGGGGACTGCAAGAGGCTGCGGATTGTGGATTCTGAGATCCTGTTTTGTACCAGCTGGAGTGATCATTTGAGGAGATCCCCGAATGTATTATGTGGCCACAGGTTGAGTTGAAGGGGAGGGGGGGGGGGGGGGGGGTGAAATGAAGTGGGGATTGGGAGAGGATAGATCTACTGCCTCCATTACAAGCATGTCGTAGCAGGCCACTAATTAAGAGTTTGCTGAAATCGAAAGTGTTTGCCTGAAGGCGCAGATATCGTAGTCTGGCTTTAAACCACAGCAGAGCGTGTCAACTGCCCTATCAAGGGCAAACCCAGAATAAGAAGAAGTCAAAGAGTAATTCTTTCCTAGACTATAAAATCTTAATTAACGATTAAGCAAAAATAGTTTAAAATTAATGGGATAATTTAACAATATAAAAATCCATGTTTTCACGTTAAGCACATAAATGATTCGCTATCAAAATATGTTTCGATGTGTGTATGTCATGTTTCCGCAATAATAATATACTTACCTGTTTTTGCAGCACAGATTGTTCAGTAAAAACGTAAAGTAAAATAGCAAATTATAGCTGAATCTTTAAGATATTTTATTATTCTGCAAAGAAAGTTAATCTTGGGTCAGTTACACATCATTAACCCTCAAAAGAGAAAGGAAATTTCTCCTGGACTGACAACTTGCGATCAACTACGGTGTTTTTTATAAACATTTACGTGTTTAATTTAACTGTTTAGCTATTCCTGTGACGTCAGTATGGCAAAGGGTTGTATTAATCTAACAATTGACCAACTGGTGTTCTGTACATTATTTATGCAAACGATTGGGACGAAATTCGTGGAATCTAAGATGGCGATGGCGGGTAATGAATCGACTATTTCTGGAATATGGCAAACATCCACTGATGGTCAAAGATATGAAGATGTCAGTGTCAAGTTCAAAGGCAAGACTATGGAAGAACTGATATCTCCAACAGTTGACGGATTTTCTGATACAGGCAATATCAGCGCTGTCACGTCTTCCTGGGCATCAAAATTACAACTCGATACATTTAAATGGAACAAAACTACAATGTCTCCTGCATCATTTCAACACATCTACTGTAAACACACATGTGTAGATAAACAAGCAGGTGGCAGTAATGATACACAAATAGACTGCCAAGTTTTAAGCTGCTTCAAGTGTGATTGCATGAAACCTCGGTGTGAAGTTTACAACACTTGTTGCCCTGATGTGGCCACGCTGTCTTCTCAACAAAACAGTCCGAGGATGTTTCGTCGTTCTATCACATATGATACTTTACATTTAAAAACAATTGAAACGTCACAAAAAAGATTTGATCCCGATTCTTTAAGAAGAAGTTTTACCAAAAACCTAAAAGCTTACGATGATTTCAGCAGAGAAACAGATATTCACAGCTTCCATGAATACGGATTTTCAAGACGCGAAGCAAACAAGTTACAGTTAAAGGTGCAATGTGACAACAGCTCGTATGACATAAAATTCCTGTACATGAGATCGTGTTCACCGGATGTCCAAGTTTCCGATGAGGTCAAATCACTCTGTGAAATAGACATTGCAAACGATAATGTCAGCATGGAGTCCACTGCTCGAGTTGTGGATAACAGTACTAGTGTTGTCTATTACAACCAATTCTGTGCCATCTGTAACGGCGTAGATGAGGTGGGTAGAACTAAGATATATTCATTGTGCTAACGTTTCCCTTGTTACCAACACACCATCATCACTACGACGATCACCGCCACCACCAGCATCATTATCATCATCGTCAACAACATCAACAGCTGCAGTATTAGCAGAAGCATCATTACAATTTTCTATTCATCAGCATTATATTATTATAAATTAGCGTTTTCAGTTTACACTACGTTTCTTTCTCACGGTTTAATGCTGCTACGTCTGCATATTTTGCTTCTACTTCTACAACAACAAAAACAAGAACAATAACTATACCACCACCGCAACCCCACTACAAATACTACTACTACTACCAGCACCACAAACACAACTATTACTACTACTAACAACAACCACCAACACGACTTGCACAACTACTACAACTACCACCACCACCACATCTGCTGCTGCTGTCGCTGCTACTACTACTACTATTACTACTGTTGTTGTCTCGCACCATTTGTCTGGCTACAACATCCAGGTATTGATCTGTTTGCCTTCACTTTGCTCTCCAACCCATGAATGATTTCAGCCGTTACCAAGTTCTGGAGTTTATTCCTTATAATTGAATTGCATTTCCGTTTCCCAGACGATAGTGTTACCTTGCGCTACGAGGAGGCTTGGGACTCGAACACCCCCCCCCCTCCCCCATCCATGGCTAAGAAAAGTCTTCCACAATTACAGCATGGGATTTCAGGACCTCTGTTGTCAACATTTGTGTTTGATCTGGGTTTTTTTTTTTTTCAGTTTCTCGGCTCTCATTCCTTCTGCAATGATTTCTTCTTTAATTCTAATTCCCTTTCCACATATCACGGTCGATGACATTCCTTCTCTGTTAATTAATGTTTTCACGACGTCACTGCACATTGGGCATTTCCATGCGTGCTCAGTCCTTTGATGCAGCAGCCATTCCAAGGTACTTCTACTAATTGTTTCCATCAAAAGTTGTTTATAATGTCTCCCATCTCGGCCTCGAAGGGGGCCTAGACGTACTTCACCATGCTGTACTCCCATGGCACGAAATCGTATTACTGTCATAATCCACTAGCCCAGACCGTACAGCGTTGACGATATCTGCTGTGTCCATGCTTCTTCCTACATGCACTGTGCATTGCTTGTCAGCTGGTCCGCTCGTTTATTACCCTTTACGCCTGCAGGACCCGGTGTGTAGATCCAGGTGAGGGAGGTTAAGTGCGATTTTCGACTGACTGACTGACTTTCTACCCCACCAGGACATCACACAAGCTACAAACACCCGATGACACAAAGTGCCACCATGCGGATGAAGATCGCCGTGGAGAGGTCCCAGAAACCGTGTTCAGACAATTGGCCACATTTATGGCCTGTCTATATTGCGGCCCCCGGCAAAAGCCAGGGTGGAGCTTCAAATAAAAGATTTCATCTTGAAAAGGACGTTAGACAATGCTTTCTACCTATTTATAGGGCTTACCGCCACTCGCTATCTTACGAGGCATGTTCATGAAATCTAATACAATCACTGCCAGTGTGCTGTTTGCTCGGATTCCCATGCTAGTACTCTAGAAGCAGCGGCTATCTACATAGTCATTCTTGACGTTATTGCCTAGTAAACACAGCTGTCCTCTTGTATTGTTTTTTTTCCCCCAGTCTTTGCGCCGTGTGTGTCCATGCTGACCTAGATCCGCTCCCCACAGATCCATCTGTGTAGTTGACGATATCTTCAGGCTGTGAATGCTGATCTATCAGTGCTCTCATCTCTGTGTCTTCGGCCACACGAATCTGATCCCTGCGGTACCTCACGAATGTGATGACAAACATAGAGATGCCGTGCGTGTCTTTTAGTGTATTTGTCCATTCATTCCCGTGACTGTTCTCGTCTAGGTCACATACCTGTTGGGTCAAATCGCAAGCCCTGGCCATCCAGGAGCGTCCTCTTTGGAGGCGCATTCCTTTTGTGTCGTGTGATTGGTTAATAACTGCCGATATTCTTATGCACGCCTTGACCTGTGCGACTTTGTGTCTGTTAGCCATCATATGCAAACGCAGGATATATCGCATGGCGTTGTAGGAGGTGACTTTTGAAGCAGCCGAGTATAAGTCTCACTGCCTTATTTGTACTCGGCATAGTCTTTCTAGCTGGGTTTTGCTGTCAGAGAGCCCAACCATTGTCAATGACGAGTAAAACAATTGATACAATAATATTCCTTCTAAAAACATGTCCTAAAACACGGACTGTGTACGTCAATGTTTCTCTCAATCAATTTAGTTTAGTTAGTATTTCCTCTTGAGCATCGGGCAGTGCAAAGGGCAGAAATCATAGCTCTCCATGTCTGGCCCTTTGTTGCCTCCTGTTTAGGTCGGGCATTAGAGCTAGAAATCTGATTCTAAAACAAAGGATGTTTTAATACGGGTCGTCGCTCAACAGTCTTAAGCCAAGCTAGAGGGAAAAACCCGTTCCGCCATCTTGAACCAAACCAGAAATCAGTTTACGACTTTAATTTGTCTCAACGAACACTGCCTCGTTTCTTTTTCTATCCTTGCAATACTCTTTGCATTCTTCTCAGAAATGTGGGCTCTCTTCTCAGAAATCTTTGCATTCTTCTCAGCAATGTTTCTATTCTTCTTAGAAATGTATGCTTTCTTCTCAGAAATCTTTGCATTCTTCTCAGCAATCTTTCTTTTTTTTTATTAGAAATGTATGCTCTCTTCTTAGCAATATTTGCATTCTTTTCAGAAATCTTTGCATCCTTCTCGGAAACCACATCTTCGTTGCCAGTAAGTGTTGTTTAGTATACGTGCTTATTGCGTCTGTCTCACTCGCACATACAATCACAGGTTTTATTTATCACTTCAATTGTTTCTCATCTTGTCTGCCTATTATCTCAAATGCATATACCAACATAGGTTTTGTGTAGCACTTAAACTCTTCTACATTGTCTACTTTTATCTTCTACTTTATCTACATTTCGGCCAGCTTCATTGTAAAACCTGCTGTCAGAATAAGATTTTGTTTTTTCCATTTTCACCTTGACGAAGTATCAGTAGTCATAATACTTTCCTGTTGACAGTGGCTTCCTTGGGAGGTCACGGTGGACTGTCTTCACTTTATGCGTGTCTACACGGCCACCACCCAAGAGGAGTTCTTCAGACAGGCCAGCCGCAGTGATTCCTCCTGCAGCATACGACAGTATCCTCCTCCAAACGTGAAGCTGGCCAGCTGCGACCCGGACATGTTCAGGTACTGCAAGTATTCACACATTCATCCACATAAACCAAACACTCACACACACATGCACACAGGCACACACACACACTACGTTGAGAAATCCTTATGGCTTCTGAACCCCCTTCTAATTTTCAAGAGGCAGGCCTCAAGGGGCTTAGGCCTTGTTTAAGTGCGTACCATTATTATTGCTTTTATTTTGTGCTTTTTTTTTTCAGCACTCCGAGCCCTTGAAGTTCATTGCTGCAGAAATCACCCATTCCATTCATCTCTCTGGCTGGCCTTCTCTTTCCACTTGGTGACACCAAGTGTTTGCAGGTCTGTCTGGATATTATCTTTCTATCGTCTTCTTGGTCTGCCTTGTGGTCTACGACCATTCATCTCCCTCGTGTATACAGTTTTAACTTCTCTGTCATCTGACATTCTTTTAATATGCCTCAACCATTTGAGTCTATTAGCTCTCATGATGCCAGTGATCAGTGTTGATTTAAACAGTTTATGAAATTCGGTGTTGCTTTTCACTCTCCATTCACCGTTGTTTGCATCTTTGATGGGTTCAAAGGTTCGTCGTAAGACTCTGTTCTCGAAAACCTGTTTTTCTTTTGTGCTAAGTGGTAAAAAAAATAAGTTGCGTAGCATTCACAGTACGTTGCAAAACCACGCAAGCATATTTTTTTGGCTCTTGTGGTTTCTGTATGCAAATTTTACGTTCAGTAGTTTGTCATTAACATTAGATGCAGTAAAGCAAATCAAGTTTTGGGACAGCTAGCTCCCCTCTTACAGCATAAGACAATCCCAATCAGAACAAAGAGACATCTTATTCAAAGCATATTTATTCCAACTCTGTGCTACCAGTGCCAGACATGGTCACTCACAGCAAACCATAAAAGACAATTAGTAACCATGGAAATGAGATGTCTGAGAAGGGCTGTAGGAGTGACCATAAGAGATAGGATCAGGAATGAGATCATAAGAGAAAAAATCGGCACAGAACCAATTGTAAATTACATACAAAGACAGCAAGTGAAATGGTTTTCCCACTTAGAATGCCTTGTGACGCCATACCATACAAAGCATACATGGAAAGGGAAGAAAGACGTAGAGCAAGAGGTAGACCAAGAACCATATGGAAGGATAATATCAGAGAAACTCTACAATAGCACGACGTGCCTATGGTCGAGGCGGCCAGACGAGCTAGAAACAGAACCTTATATCTCCCTCGACACCCACAGCCGTAAAAGAGGAAGTGAAGAAGAAGAAGAAGTTTGTCATTGCTTACTGAACTGACAGCTCTTGGTACCACTGTCGAAACCAACACAGAACAAACCGTCCGCAGATAAGATCGAGCCGGCACCCCTGCATTATGAAGCTCGTTCGCAACGCCTAAGTCACACCTGCTGACGTGCGTCTGAGTGGTACACACTAAAGTAAAGGACCCTTTTCCACGCCTCCATGACACCTGGTGCCCATTTGAAGGCTAGGTCAACTTGAAAGTCTAGGTCATCAAAAATATCAACGACTTTTCAATGCGCATAAAACACATCATAATTATTATATCGTTCCCTTCAGTGGCTATGTGTTTCTTTCCTTTTGGGAAGTACATATGTATACAAATATATTTATTTATATATTCTCTGTCTCTAGTGACGAGCCAGTAGCTGCCTGCAACGTGACGGGGCTGTGGCCGGAGTACGACCAGGACGTGGAGGAGGGCTGCCACTCATTGACAGGCCTAATCTACAGGGTCTATGATGAGTCTAGATACCCACGCAAAGATCGAACCTTTCGACTATACACAAATATCTTCTGTGCTATATGCAATAGGGTAATTAAAAACATCAACTATGTTTAGAATAATTCCAAAATTATATATTTTTTTTTAAATTCTTGTTTATCGATTTATTTATCCTCTTGAGACAGTATTTCACTAAAGCCTAGTTATGTTTTGTATTGCTTTATGAATCTCACATTCTTGTTCGTGGCCTTCTTCTCATTCTCATCCTCCTTCTCTTCCTTCTGCTTCTGCTTCTTCTTCTGCTTCTGCAGATTAAACGTTGGTCAGTCATGAAAGTCTCGACCTAGTTCTCTATAGCAGTGCTGGTCTCACGAATTCAGTTCTTCTTTGGAGATCTGCAAGAATCGTTGCTGAAGCTACGGCGCTCTAGCTAAGTTATTTAAACCAGCTGCGCGGCGACCTGATGACAAACTCCTTGTGATCAAGTTCCAGCTCAGGGTTAGGCAAAAAAAACACACACATTTCCCAGATGTATGGTTAGTCACGTCTTTGTAGCCGGTGCCATCCGTTTTCTGTTACGCCGAATGTCGGGCGGCGTATAATAAACATGACATTCAATATTGTGCCAACGGCTTCGGGCGGAGGAGCGCATTGGGGGGGGGGGGGGGCGATACTAGCCTTATCCTAGGAAGAGGAAATGCAACCTGAAAACTTTGTGTTGTTGCAGGGCTGGCAGCTGGTCTAGGAGGGTAGCTCTGACAGGCAGACAGATGGAGCACTGCTCTTCTGATCCGGCAGCTTCTGCAGCCTGCTTTGTTCCAAACCTACTGGTGTTACCTTTCCTTTTGAGTAAACAAGGCAGGTCGAGGAAGGATCATGATGCATGGGCAACATTTTGTCTCTACAATACAGACCAGGCTGTGAACTATAGAGAGGAGGAACTTCGTTCCTGGCCGTAATTTAAACACAAAAGTTGACAACAATTGTCCCATGTGGAAGACTTTTCTTGACCTGCTAGTCACACTCGCCATCGCCATTGACTGTGAGTCCCACGTCCCCTCATAGCGCAATATAACACTATCGTCTGGAAAGACGGAAAAGTGCCAAACAACCTATATTTAAGGTTTTTATTATGGAATCAAGGCTGTAGGGTTACGATGTCCATAGCAGTGAGCCAAAGGGTTTACAACTCATGGTTTCTAGATTCAAAGCTACGGTTTCGTTGCTTTGTGCAAAGCTTTCTGCAGGAACTAAGCCCTTCTAGCCATTTGAGGTGAATCTAGGCACAATAAAGTCTCTTCTCTTTTTTAAAGTGCTTTCCGGTTGCAAGCTCCAGCGGAAATTTTAGTTATTCGTTTACTTCTGAATTTTGGTTTTGTGCGAGAACTTAAGTTTTTTGCTTGATCCTTCGTTTTATAGATGTGGCTTATTTGTATGCAGACTGTTGGTTCCCCGCCCCTCAGACAGACGCACTCTGACTTAAAAAAAACACCTATGATTTGTAACATTTTACGACACGCTTGTTAGAGGGCACCGGTTCTGCTTTAATGGGAACCGGAAACAAAACGGGAGACAAAACAATACAGCTTTCACCTTTAGGTCTTTATTTTCCTATTATCCCAACTATCCTACAGAAATAATGCTTTAATATCTCTCTAGACCTTTAATATATTTATCAGGACCCTGGCGATGGTAAATGTGATACCTGGGTGGACGTTAACGGCTCCAGACAAAAGGCGCCATTTTCTATTCTGTTTGGTGTGCACAACGAGCCTCCAAGACAGGAGAACGACGAACTCTCAAACAGATGTTCAAACACAGAATGGTTGAGCCCCGATGTAAGCTAATTTTCACTTTTTTTTTAAAGGTGTTATGTATTATTACAAAAATATTTTAGTGAGTTCAGTGCAGTTTATAATTTAGAGAACTAAGTTAGGAAATCAAGGAGTTACGGAGACGACGATGCCTAAAAGAAACACTAAAACAAACGTTAATGAGAGTGTCCAAACATGCTGGACTAAATTCCATTGATGATTTTGAGTTGATTGCACAGAATAGGAAGGAATGAAAGAATAGACAGCTACACCTAGGTGGCATATAAGGGCACAACAGTGCAATGAATGAAAGTAAAAGACTTATAGCACACACCATTGGGGTATCGACCATGTAGTCCTAGACCTGGGATATTATATAGACCAGACGGCAGTCGATGAGTGTTGTGACCGCATCTGTCAAGGTAGAGATAAAACGTATGGTATGGTCAGGGCATTCACGTCATGTCTTGTAGGCTGTCCTGTTTCGCGATCTCACACATTAACCAGAATCACATGATAGGTCAGTATTCTGGTCTCGCCCACATCCAAGCGCTGCAGGTATTTATCTGTTTGTCTCTCTACACCACGGCGATTCCTCCATTATTAAGCAAAGTTTAAAAAAAAATTTAGGCGTCTGTTTTTGTGTCTTTTGAAGGGACAATGCTTCCCCTTGTACTGCTCCCCTGGCAAGATTCTCGTTAACAGAACATGCGAGACGGGACTGAAGCAGATTACCGGACTTGGATATCACCTTCGGTTATGGTTCTTGCATCGGACAGACGAAATGAAGGAAACAAGGGACAGAATCACAACATTACCCGTTGATGTTATTGGAGACATATTTTATAATAAGGTGAGTTTTTAATTGTAGACGTTTCTTAAACGTTTCAAAATGTCCTTTGAGATTAACTGTGTGCCGCAGATTTATCTTGTGTGGTGTTATGGTTGTGGTGGTGTATACGTGTGTGTATGCACGGCGTCTGCGTTTTGAGTAAAAGATTGATATACTTAGACTAAGAGGACCCTTATGAATTAAACTGGTTATCTACTTGTGAGATGCCATTTTTCGTTATCTGAAGCCCTACTCTGGCTCTTGCCAGGGGCCGCAATATATCCCGACCATAAATATGGTCTAGTGGCTGAACGCGGTTTCTGGGACCTCTCCACGGGTGATCCTCATCCACGTGGTGGCACTTTGTGTCATCGGGTGTTTATCGCTTGTGTGATGTCCTTGGTGGGGCAAAAATCTACTATACCAAGATCGAATCTATGTCCCAATGTGGGGAGCAGTTTTTCGTTATTTTGAAACCTACCCCGGCTTGTGCCAGGGTTATATTAGCAAACTTCTCATTTCCTTGTAGGGTGCAATTTTTTTTTTTTTTTTTTTGTTATTTGAAGCTCCACACTGGTTCTTGCAAGGGTCCGCAGAATAGCCCAGTCATAAATATGGTCAAATGGCTGAACCCGGTTTCTGGGACGTCTTCACGGTGATCCTCATCGACATTGTAGCACTTTGTGTCATAAGGTGTTTATCACTTGTGTGATGTCATGGGGTGAGGGAGGGGGGATGTAAAAGAAGATAGATGGATAGACTGAGTGGACGGACTTCATTACACCAAGTTTCATTCCAAAATGCTCAGCATCTGTCAGCAGAACAGCTAGCCGGGTACTCTGCCGCTCTGGCGACGATCCTCGTGGATCACCATAAAACTGCTCTCATCAACTGAACGACCTTCAGAGGGCGAGGCAAATGGCTTGATCCCCAGGAATCTTACAAAGGACATTTAAATTGTGTTGTTCAAGTATCTTGGCTAGAGTGATATAATGTGAGCTCTTGCGGATCCTCATATTCTGCTGCATGTCACGATTTAACCAAAGCCGTGCCCTAACATAACTGTATTGTGCGGTTACACAGTGTCTCTGAGATTTGCTCATGTTGAATTGTCATCAATGATGTGTTAATCAGACGGACATAACTGTATTGTGCGGTTACACTGTGTCTCTGGGATTTGCTCATGTTGAATTGTCATCAATGATGTGTTAATCAGACGGACATAACTGTATTGTGCGGTTACACAGTGTCTCTGGGATTTGCTCATGTTGAACTGTCATCAATGATGTGTTAATCAGACGGACATAACTGTATTGTGCGGTTACACTGTGTCTCTGGGATTTGCTCATGTTGAATTGTCATCAATGATGTGTTAATCAGACGGACATAACTGTATTGTGCGGTTACACTGTGTCTCTGGGATTTGCTCATGTTGAATTGTCATCAATGATGTGTTAACCATACGGACATAACTGTATTGTGTGGTTACACTGTGTCTCTGGGATTTGCTCATGTTGAATTGTCATCAATGATGTGTTAATCAGACGGACATAACTGTATTGTGCGGTTACACTGTGTCTCTGGGATTTGCTCATGTTGAACTGTCATCAATGATGTGTTAATCAGACGGACATAACTGTATTGTGCGGTTACACTGTGTCTCTGGGATTTGCTCATGTTGAATTGTCATCAATGATGTGTTAATCAGACGGACATAACTGTATTGTGCGGTTACACTGTGTCTCTGGGATGTGCTCATGTTGAATTGTCATCAATGATGTGTTAATCAGACGGACATAACTGTATTGTGCGGTTACACTGTGTCTCTGGGATGTGCTCATGTTGAATTGTCATCAATGATGTGTTAATCAGACGGACATAACTGTATTGTGCGGTTACACAGTGTCTCTGGGATGTGCTCATGTTGAACTGTCATCAATGATGTGTTAATCAGACGGACATAACTGTATTGTGCGGTTACACAGTGTCTCTGGGATTTGCTCATGTTGAATTGTCATCAATGATGTGTTAATCAGACGGACATAACTGTATTGTGCGGTTACACTGTGTCTCTGGGATGTGCTCATGTTGAATTGTCATCAATGATGTGTTAATCAGACGGACATAACTGTATTGTGCGGTTACACTGTGTCTCTGGGATTTGCTCATGTTGAATTGTCATCAATGATGTGGTAATCAGACGGACATAACTGTATTGTGCGGTTACACAGTGTCTCTGGGATTTGCTCATGTTGAATTGTCATCAATGATGTGTTAATCAGACGGACATAACTGTAGTGTGCGGTTACACAGTGTCTCTGGGATTTGCTCATGTTGAATTGTCATCAATGATGTGTTAATCAGACGGACATAACTGTATTGTGCGGTTACACAGTGTCTCTGGGATTTGCTCATGTTGAATTGTCATCAATGATGTGTTAATCAGACGGACATAACTGTATTGTGCGGTTACACTGTGTCTCTGGGATTTGCTCATGTTGAATTGTCATCAATGATGTGTTAATCAGACGGACATAACTGTATTGTGCGGTTACACAGTGTCTCTGGGATTTGCTCATGTTGAATTGTCATCAATGATGTGTTAATCAGACGGACATAACTGTATTGTGCGGTTACACAGTGTCTCTGGGATTTGCTCATGTTGAACTGTCATCAATGATGTGTTAATCAGACGGACATAACTGTATTGTGCGGTTACACAGTGTCTCTGGGATTTGCTCATGTTGAACTGTCATCAATGATGTGTTAATCAGACGGACATAACTGTATTGTGCGGTTACACAGTGTCTCTGGGATTTGCTCATGTTGAACTGTCATCAATGATGTGTTAATCAGACGGACATAACTGTATTGTGCGGTTACACAGTGTCTCTGGGATTTGCTCATGTTGAACTGTCATCAATGATGTGTTAATCAGACGGACATAACTGTATTGTGCGGTTACACTGTGTCTCTGGGATTTGCTCATGTTGAACTGTCATCAATGATGTGTTAATCAGACGGACATAACTGTATTGTGCGGTTACACTGTGTCTCTGGGATTTGCTCATGTTGAACTGTCATCAATGATGTGTTAATCAGACGGACATAACTGTATTGTGCGGTTACACTGTGTCTCTGGGATTTGCTCATGTTGAACTGTCATCAATGATGTGTTAATCAGACGGACAATCCTGGAGGGGAACAATGGCCCCTATCATTGCGAGATGATACAATCAGTGTACAGTCAGTCAATCAGTCAGTATCTTTTTCAATCAATCAGTCAGTCAGTCACTCATTCAGTATCTTTTTCAATCAATCAGTCAGTCAGTCACTCATTCAGTATCTTATTCAATCAATCAGTCAGTCAGTCACTCAGTATCTTATTCAATCAATCAGTCAGTCAGTCAGTCTATCAGTCATTCAGTCAGTAAATTAATAAATAAGTCAAATAGTCAGCTAGCATGTTAGTCAATAAGTCAATCCATTAGCCAGTATGCCAGTGAGTATGTAAGTGAATCAGTCAGCGCCAGTCAGTCAGTAATTTAGTAAATCAGTCAATCAGCAGGCAGAATGTAAGTCAATCCGTTAGCCAGTCAGTCAGCCAGTCAATCAGTCCAGTCAAAATTATATTTGCTGTTGAAAACAGCTAATAGTCCACTACCTGTAGGCAGGCAGTTGATAACGTACTCAAATCTTAAAACACAAAAGAATACAAAGTGAAATCTCCGTCGACAGACAAAATGAATTGTTCTGATCACTTCAAGCATATTTCCTTGAACAGCATATTTCCTTAGTGCAAGTTTTTCCAGTAAACTGTTTTCTATATACTTTTGCATTCTATAATGACATACTCGGCTCTCCTTTAAATACCGATCGTTAGCTGGAAAGCCGACAGTCGCTTAGTGGGAGTTCACTCCCTTGGCTGCATTGCAAATACGGAGCGGAAAACTCACGAAACAAAACAGACAGTGGGGTCGACATCAGGCCTGCCAATGCTTGGGTGTTTCCCCCTAGATCTGGGTGTTTATTTAAAGCCTTGGGGAAATCTGGGTTGTTTTTTTTTTTAAATAGTAATATAATATATATATATATATATATATATATATATATATATATATATATATATATATATATATATATATATATATATATATGTGTGTGTGTGTGTGTGTGTGCGTGTGTGTGTGTGTGTGACTCCTGCAGATCTGTATGCCTTAATTACCGATAAATTTGCGTGGTTAGGGTTAGGGGTAGGGTTAAGGTTAGGGTTAGTTGTGACACTTTTAGTCACTTTTTTTAAGGACAATTCGCCATCAATTGGGCACCAGCCGCGCGCTATTGCCGTCATATTTAGGAGACTTCCAGTGGCGCCACTCCCACAAGCATCACATTGTCGGCCATTATTTGGAACTCCTACGTCAAAATGTTCATATTTTCGAAGGAAATATGCTGTGCAAGAATGCCTGAGTTTGGATTTACAAGTGAATCCGGCATGAAGAACAGCATGAATGAAACGATTCCCACGTGTTTACGAGCGCGTCACGTAACAGTCGAGGAATTCCAGTGAAATGTGACTAAAAAGTTAAATGAAACGGGAAAGCAGAAAAATCTGCACAAAAAAACACAAAACAAATTTATGCCGGTGGCCTTTCTCAAATAACTAATGAACATTGTGCATGTTTTTCTGTTTCCCTGTTTCGTTAAGCTTGGAATTAGCTTGACTGGAGTCACTTCCATATTTTCACTTTACAGTCAGCACACACAACTTCTGCCATTTGTTGAATGAGACGAAACGTATATAGGTGTATACAAAGTGCTATGGGAGCCTTTGTGGTGTAGCGGCTAGATGCTTCGTCTTCCGATCTGAAGATTGTGGGTTCAAATCCAAACGAAGTTTGGCTTTATTTTTAAAAAAAAACGACCTTGGCTTCCAGGATGACTCAGTCTTAAATGGGTACCAGGTGACGTCCTGGGAAGTAAAGGCTGCAGGCGTGATACTGACCACATGACCCATCAAGTACCATCTCATCTTATCTCATCTCATCTCATCTTATCGCATCTCATCTCATCTCATCTTGATTCTTTGGTACCTTGCAGTGTCGAGCTGAAGTATAATTTACGAGAAATTGCCTGTTTGAGAGAGTTTCGTAAATGGTGATTCCCAGGGACAAACAGTGATTTGAGTACTAGCATTATATGCCCAATACATCTCAAAACAGGAACAATTGTGTTCAGTTTTACTCAACTCACAGAGTGCTATGATAAATAAGTAACAATGTGAGCGTTTTTATAATTAACACCACTGAAATAATAAAATAATTCACTTTTCCCGAACTGGATAGAACTTTCCATAAAAGATTTTTTCTTCTTTTTCCGGCTGTGAACTCCGGCGGGAGGTTCTGGGTGTTCAGGCACTTCTTGACTTTAGTCTTTCTCCAGAACCTGAGTGTTGTGTGCTCATCCGTTTCACAGATTTGGCTTATCTGTATGCAGACCTGTGGTTCCTAGCCTCTGAGGCAGATGCATTCCGACTTCGAAAGATGTCCCGCAATTAGTCGGCTCGTACGACATGCTCTTTGAGTCGTTTCTTGCTTTCCCTATAATGGAACCCATACGAGACATAACATATATCGAAATCCTGTTTTTCAGATTTTCATTTCAAAGTCAGTCAGCAAGTCCTTTAAAGAAAGTTTGCTGTCTTCTCGGCACTCCGGAAAGTCTTCCTGTAGGTAATTCGCCAGCCCAATGCGCTTTCATAACCATTCTATCTTAAATGTCTTCTACATACTCTGGTGGTGGTCGGCCTGTGCCTCGTTTGTCTGGATGTAGATTTGCGTCAGTAAAAAAATAACGGCGAATGATCTCTATCCCGTCATGAGTTATACTCGTGGTCGGTAAATGCAGACACACTTAACAGGCACTCTAAGGGTAGAGTGGTCAATTGTCCACTGTTCTTGTTTACTTTCTAGAAAAGGTTCTGCTGTCTATCTGAGATTAGTCGTACCTAGAAGCCCGGGTAAGTGGGACGCAAAATCCCGATATCAACGAGATTCAAGAAGATCACCATAGAATCAGACCAGCACTAAAAATGTTAAAGAAAGTAATGCAATCGTGGACACAGAAATCGTTTGTGGAGCCATAACCAGTCTCCTTTTTTGTCCACAGCTGTACTCGAAACTATCTCCATTAATAAACAAAACCATCCTCACGATCACGGCTGTGGTGAACATATCCGCTCTGACCTGCATTGGAATACCCACACAGCCAACGGACGTCTCGCTGACAGTTAACGAGACATACACGTGGGAAGGGTCAGAAAGAACCACTCTCAACTCAATGACAACCACCAATGAGGAAGATAAACCCCTGAGACAGTTTGACTTCCAGGTTCCATTTGGTTATTTGGTCACTGGAGATGTTGTAGCTTCCGATGCGATAGGCAGAGACGAGTTTGAGGAAATGCTGAGGCAGGCATTTCTTTACGAAATCTTGGAAGTAGAGTTCGATGATAGCGTAAATGAAAGTTTTCAGCCTGTTGTCATGTGGACTGATCATAGTCCGGAAGTATACTGTGCGCATGTCAGAAAGAGGCATCAGGAACGCTATCAAGTTAACAGTAACAAAAATGAAGACAATTTCTGTTTGGTAAATATATACGACGATTATAATAACAATCCCTTTGAGGGCCATGACTATTTCCTTAACTACTCTGAACTATTAACGTGTAGTTATTTAGTGCTTCAACCTTCCACGTATATCGTGGAACAAGTAGAGGGAGATGTTGTACCAAGTATACAGGTGAATGTTAACTTCGGTGGTATTAATGCTATTTTTACTAACACATCGGATCTCAACAAGATATCCAAAGGCATCAATGGGACGCTGCATATTTGTCTGGAGCTGTTTGAGAGCTTTAGACCAGAGTTTGTTTCTGATCCAGCCAGTGATAGGTTCTTCGTTCAGTACATTCTGTCCGTTGTGTGTTTGGCTCTCTCCATGGTATGTCTTCTGCTGGCTCTGGTGACCTACGCCATGTTTCCCGCCCTGCGTAGTGTGGCGGGAAGGAATAATATGTGTCTCTGCACAACTCTAATGCTGGCCCAGGCGATGATTCTTGCAAGCTCCCATATGTAAGTGATGTTTTGTTGTTTAATATAACATAATGTAACAATTTCTGTAGCTGAGACAAAGCAATGTATCCTTCTGTCATCTGTGCTATAAAAAAACAAAAAGCGTGCATACAACCACAGCCGTCTCAAAGATCCAGGTGACTATGGACAAAACAATGTGTAATGACCAAACCAGTTAGTAAAGTAAGGAACCCTTTTCCACGCTTATGTGCTAATTAGGCATATAGGGCTAGACCTATATTTATAGACCAGTCGTCACTTAGAGAGAGAGAGATAGAGAGAGATAGAGAGATGTATATAGAGATTTATAGAGAGATAGAGAGATAGAGAGAGATATAGATAGAGATAGAGAGATATATATATATAGAGATTTATAGAGAGATAGAGAGATAGAGAGAGATAGAGATATATAGAGATAGAGAGAGATTTTTATATATAGAGAGAGATAGAGAGAAAGAGATATAGAGAGATAGAGAGAGATACAGAGAGAGATAGAGAGAGATATATAGAGAGATAGAGAGATAGAGGGAGATAGAGAGAGATAGGGAGATAGGGAGAGAGAGGGAGAGATAAAGGGAGATAGATAGAGAGATAGAGAGAGAGAGATGTGTTCAGCATCACACCGGTCGCCTTCACTTCCCATGACAGTTAGCTGGTACCCGCTAAAAGCTAGGTCAACATGGGAAACAAAGATCTTTTTTTTTTTCTGAAAAAAGTCTAGCACCGTTTGGATTTGAACTCACAATCTTTGGACATGCATGCGAACGTCTAGCTGCTAGATCACGATGGATCCGCAGCCAGTTAGCCAGAGGGATACATGTAACAACGGTTGCATACATATTCACTGCTTTTTATTTGGTACCGAGTGGCAAACATCGCTTCAGCGGTCCAGGGTTGTCAGCGTCCTTTGTACATTCTCTCCACATATGCCTGTGTTTAGGGAAATGAACAGGGAGATAGACAAGCTGGTGAATTGATGCATGGCGTGCTAAATGTTGTAAGTGTACTTTGGAAGCCAGTGAACAGAACAGAGGCACACAACAACAACAAAATCACCACGGTCTGCGGAGAAAGGTGCTGAAAGATGTGATCATGGTCGACGCTCAAAACTCCAGGAAAGGCGAGACGGACATACAATCAAATTGTTTCTAGTGCCCTAGAAAGATGGAACTCTGTGCTCTGCTGCTGAGAACGGGGACGTAGCGCTTATGGAACTGTCCTAAGTGTTGTGATGTCGATTCTTTTTTCAGTATTTATTATTTATTCGGTAAAGGCAACTGAATGGTTTCTGAGTTAACACAGCGAATAAATCTATACTAAAAAAAAAATAGACAATATGAACCGCTGAACAAATTTCAGTAAATAAAAAGAAAATTTATAACGTAAATCAGTTTCAGTCAATGACACTTTATACTATGACGGGGTCAGATGCTCAGTTGTTAACCATATGACAACTGACCGATGTGTCCATGATTGAAGAAATTGTTAGTGTCAAGAGCACACTACATCAAAGCTAAACACACATTAAACAGAAACTTAGATAGTATCGATATGTGCTGTTCCTAATCGTTAGCCAGCGCAATTAAAGCAAATATTTTTTTTAGACCAGTGTCCTCCCCGTGTGGGTTCCGGGGCCCTATTATAGGGAAAGCAAGAATAAACCCACTGCCTATCCAGAGGCATGTCGTAAGAGTTGACTAATTAGGAGCTTCTTCGAAGTCGCAGTGCATCTGCTTGAGAAGCCAGGAAAAAACAGTCTGCATACAAATTAGTCAGATATGTCAAACGGATGCACACACAACACTCAGGTTATGGAACAGGACTACGGTCCAGACGCGGACGATCAACCAGAATTTTCCACCGGAGTTTACAACCGGCGAACACAAAGAAAAAAAAAGAGGAAGAAGATCACTGTGCAATTCATATGAGTTTTTGTCTGACATAAATACTGTGGTTCTTAAGAATTCGAACATAATCCGTTACCAGCGGCGTTCGAATTCCAGATCGTTCAAGTTCCAAGGAAACTCTTCAGATTGAAAATTGTAGAAACGAAATTATTCTCTTCTAAGGTCCGGCAAATTCCAATTGTAAAATGTATTTACCTGAATACAGCACACCGTAAACATTGTAACAGATTTCGATCGTATTGAACACAAACAAAGGAATTTGGGGAGATAATTAACACCCTTTCCTATCGTTTTCATATCGTAGTCATTCACCACTGGTAGAATGTTTGGGTTCACTAGTTTGTCTTGACAGCCAGCGTTCCAAAGTGCTCTGTTGTAGGCGACCACCATTTGAATTTTTTTCATAAATGTTCCACAAGGTTATCATTGAACTGGTTAACAAACCTTTGACCTCGGGCTCCAACAGAGTGCTGCATCTCAATAACTGCTTGCGTCTGGACCACATGGTGAACAAAAACTTGGGTTTCAGAAGTGCTAATCATTCCATCACTCCCTCCTTCGAATAAGCTTCTTCTGTAATTTCTTCCTTTTGCTGCTGGTGAAGATGGGTTGCCAGCTCAGTCGCGTGATTGGTACATGTAAACATTCCTTTTCCAAAACCGTGATCGTGTCTGAGGTAAAATTCACTTCAAAATTTATTTCGGATTCCGAATCGCTCCAGTTTTGAGGCGTTCGAATACCGAGGTACCACTGTATAGTCATTTACTGTGTACAAACAATTTTAGTACTATTCAGCTGCTGCAAACATAGGTACTTCTATTTTATGAAATAAGGGGAAATTGTTTGCAGGTCGCCGGACCTTGGAGTTGTCTGCGTGGCTGTGGGCGTGGCCACACACTTCCTCTGGCTGTCAGTCACGTGCTGGAGCTTCCTATGCTGCTTCCACATGTTCCGAGTGTTCACGTCCAAGACCCGCAGCTCTTACTCCACGACCAGCTCCAGGAACATCCTTCTGGGCAAAAACCTGGCCTGTTCCTTGCTGCTTCCAGCGGTGGTCGTGGTTGTTGTTGTGGTTACCATGCATACAACGTCTGATGCTCGTAGTCCTGGGGTATGGAGGCAGTGTATGCTATTTGAACTCAAACATTCTTGTAGGTATGTACCTAAATATATCCTTGATACTCAAAACATTTGAATATACAGTAGTTTGTATTTCTAGTTATATCCTTACTTCCACATAAACATCAAAAGTAAACGGCTATTCTCACACTACTGGTGCAGGTGGCATAAGGTCGTATACCCTATGTTAGATAAACCTGTAAACACTTGACGTTTGATGTAGCCACACAACGATGGTCGTCTTTACTTCCCAATGTAAAGGTATATCTTGGTATCCAGGGTAGTTTCGGTTGGCCTGGCATATCAGATCAGTTATTTAAAATGTCCTTCAGGACCTTATGCTTGACTAGCTTTGTGTAGCATTTGAGTTATATAATTGTAACGCCTTTGGAGGTTAAACAGAATATTTGAGATTAGCCCTGTTTGCTTGCCACCCTGACTGAGACTTATTAATCTCATGAAGATCAAACCCTTGGATACCAGCCCTTCAGGTAGAGGCTCTCATGGTGGCCAGAAGAAGAAAATCACTTCAAAGACATCTTAAAGGCATCACTTAGTCACTTATGCATCATTTAGTATTACCCCTGACACTTATCAAGCTTAAGATATTCAAAACAATGTTTTCCCGTAATGAATTTAAATAATGCGGATACAAACAATACATTGCACAATTTATTGCCAGGCATATTTCGCTGTATCTCATCAGGTGCGTTACTACAGAGTTACATCAACATAAAATAAAGTTTAAAACTGAATAAATTCAACTGAAATGCGAATAGTTTCTTCCAAAACAGTGCGTCTGTTGCATGGCCACTGGAAGGAAGCTCACCGTAGTCGTGTGCCTTACCAGGGTAACTTCAAATTTACGATAAATTCCGTCTGCTTACAAAGGATGGGGTCAAATTTACGATAAATTCTGTCTGCTTACAAAGGGGGAAAAAAGGGGGGGGGGGGGGGGGGGGGGTTCGTACATTTGAAGTTCGCATTTCAGTTAAATAAATTCAGTTTTGTGCTTTATTTTTGTTGATGTAACTCTGTAGTAACGCACCTGATGTGATACAGCGAAATATGTCTGGCAATAAATTGTGCAATGTATTGTTTGTGTCCGCATTATTTAAACTATTGAGCTGCTGCACAGGACTGAGCTCTATGGCGAAAATATATCCGTGGAGGAACAGTAACTGTCGAGGCATTTAGAAAAAAACTGAACAGTAAAGACAGACTAGAAAGACCTGCATAACAGGCCTTTTTTCCTACGGACACTGTTACCCGTCCTCGTTGTCTCGGATGATCGCTGGTCCGATATGGGGTTATAAGTTACCTACAGACTCACAAACAACAAACTGTAGTATAATGACGGTTGAAAGAGTGGTCCTTATCGCTTGTGATTGACAAACAGTGAACAACCAGCCAGCAGGAGAAAAAAAACTGAAAGGATCTGTGCGTGTATATGTGTGTTATACATGATTTTGTATATTTTACAGGAACAGCCATGGTGCTGCCCATTTTGTCTGTGTCTTTGATGAACATTGTCTTCTTCCTGATCACGGTGGTGCACATCCATCGGGTGCGCAAACTTCAAAAGCACGAATCTTTCAAGAAGATGGACCTGCAGCATCTGTACGTCTACATCAAGCTCTCAACAATGACCGGGGCATTCTGGGTGCTGTCTGTAACAGGCGAAGTTCTCGACCTCGATGCTTTAAGGTAGTTCGGGTTTTTCCTGAAGATCGATCATTTCATTGCTACAATTTTGACGTCAATGCAAGTTCTTAGAACACTTGGTATCATTTTATTTATTGTTTAGCGAGCCCTTTTTCCTGTTTAGACTGCGGGTGTGGAAAAAAAAAGGGTGGGTGGGGGGGGGGGGGGAGGAAAACTGCACCGCTATGGGTACAATTCAGTATCGTTTGTCTGTTGGCTTATTTGCTGGTTGGTTTGAAAAACTATTTTATTGCTTCCTTATATTATTGATTAATTTAATAATTGGTACATGGTTCAGTTGGTTCAGTGAGTCATTTACTAGTTGATTTAGTTGATAGCTTGTACTGGCTAGTTCGTTGATTGATTGACTGCACTATTAATTGATTGACATGTTTGTTGATTCAATTATTGGTTTAAGTAGTTACGATGAGTTTTCTGTCTAACCACCTTTACTCCTCTAGCAAATCTCCTAAACTTTTGATAACAAAACCAATTGATACTTATGAAGAGTAATAGGTACAGTAAAACCTCGTTAACACACACTTGTGTCTGAAAAAAACCGGTTAAATTTTGACCCCAGCAAGAGTGTTTTAAATATAGTTCCTGGTTAGCAAGCATTTTTAACATGAACCTTCCACTGTTTCGTCTTAATTCGAATCAACGAGGTCGCACGTCAGGCGATAAACACACGGTGACACAAAGTGCCATTATTCGATTGAGAAACACACCCGGGCAAAAGTTCCAATCATCCCGTTCAACCGTTAGGTTATGTTAGGGCCCACAGACTACAGCCAGGATGGGACTTTAAAATAACGAAAAAGTGCGTCCTTCATTGGGATGGTTAAACCACACTATATTATCTTCTAAAAACAAATACAAAGAAGAGAAAAGTAAGTTAGTAAATTTTACCACACCAGGACATCACACAGAGGGATAAACACCCGGTGACACAAAGTTCCACTATGCGGATGTGGATCACCCGTGGTGGGGTCACGGAAACCGCGTTCAACCGTTAGGTTATATTACGGCCCCTAGCAGTAGCCAGGTTGGGGCTTCACAATAACGAAAAATTGCATCCCACAAGGTGGATGACGAAGGATAAGCGTAAATAAAGAAGAAAGAAGATTTGTTAGTTAGTTAATAGACAGATTATCTTCATTGCACTTCGAACCACTCAGTCCATAAGTGCTCGGATCCCCTCCTCAGTAAATCCAGCAACGTGTAGCGGCTAACGATACCAGTTCTGTGTTGGTTTATTATTCTTCTTAGGCTACCCGAGTAGTGTTCTTGTTTGGCGACACCTCGTTTATCATGTTGTTCTTGCAGTCTGACCATGGTTGCAGATTCACAGTTCACATCTGGTTCACGCAAACGTCTTAACTCTCTTAGCGCATTCAGTATATCAGCCTGGTCCATAACTTGTCCGGCTTTCACAGTAGCCTTACCTGCAAGTGTACCAGCTTGCTCATTTCCTTGTACCCCCACATGTTCTGGCACGAAAATGAAACTAATCCTTGTCAGCCGTGAATTCTGTAGAGCCACCAACCACTGCCTTCGGAACCAGCAACCCAGAAGATGAGTATAATTATTAGTGGGCGCAGGTTGGGAAGGTAAAAGTTGTACCCCACCAGGACATCACACAAGCGATAAACACCCAGTGACACAAAATGCCAACATGCGGTAAGGATCACCCGTGGAGAGGTCCCGGAATTCCCGTTCAAATGTTAGGCCATGTTTCAGGCCTGGCTATGTTTAGGGCCCCTGGCAAAAGCCTGGGTGGGCCTTCAAAAAAACTGACTGACTGACTTTCTACCCCACCAGGACATCACACCAGCGATAAACACCCGATGACACAATGTGCCACCATGTGAGTTAGGATAATCGTGGAGAGGTCCCAGAAACCGCGTTCAGCCTTTAGGTCATATTTATGGCCAGGCTATATTGCGGCCCCTGGCAAGAGCCAGAGTAGGGCTTCAAATAAAAAAAAAATTTCATCCTAAAAGGGATGGGAAGTAGCAATGAAGTAACTTCAAAATAACGAACGGTTGCATCCCACACGGGGATGACTACCATAATGAATGAAATACTTACATTTATACTTTAAATAATTCCAAATTTTACTGATAAACTGGAAATTATACTGAATACTGTAAACTACTTACCACATAACTAAATAAAAAATACGTGAGTTTCATGTATTTTGAATGAATGTATGCTAGGTTAATTTATTATCCAATGTTATTTTTTTTTTTTTTTTTTTTTTTTTTTTGCAGGATTGCTGGAATACTGCTTAATGGGCTTCAAGGCCTGTTTATCTTTGTCTCCTACACCTGCAACAAACGAGTTATGTCCCTTTATCTGCGCGGTCTAGGTATCCAAAGCCCTACCACCACAACTACCACCACCACAACTACAACCACAACTACGTCTTCGAACCAAGCAAGCACTACAATGAGGCTCCCAAAAAGAATTAATCAGCAGACGCAACACAGTCCCAGCATCAAGATAGTTGCTGCCTCTGAAGAGGAAGGTACACAAACTCTTCAAGAAGTACGTAATGCTGAGACAACCAGACAAGAACAAGCGACTAGATCTGACGGTGATTTTCAAGAAGACACCATAGATCTGACTGAGACAGATTTTAATCGTGATGATTCTGGAGATAGTGGGATTGTAAATCCCATGTTTTCAAGCGAAACTGGTATACTACCGTAGATTTAACTGTATGTGTCCCTGTCTGTCTAGTTAATGTTGCATAGCTTTTGAAAAAGAAAAAAATACATTTCACATCTAGACTTTCGAACATCGATCAGTTTTTAGAAGAGATACAAGGAGATGATCATCCCTAGATTTAGGATTATGCTGCCCCTGTGTGGTCATTTATTATACGCCCCTCTTTTCTCAGCTAAACTTCAGCAGCGCTGTTGCCTTCCCAACAAAATTCCAGATCGCTCATCTGACATGATTTTGAATTATACATTTATTACGTCTAGCTATATATGATGCCTTCCCAATGTTGGCGCTCTAAAATATTCTGCCACCCTGTGGAACTGCACATGTTGTTAAAATAAGGCCCGGGAGCCAATACCTGAACATTCCTGGCAACCTTCTATTATGGCATGTAAATCTTTTATATATCAGCACGCGAATTAGCGCATAGTTTTTGAAATTGCAGGATATGGAGAAACATGATCACCCACACTGTCAGCAATGTCCCTAGTCATGTGTTTGCTCATGTGTAATCTGCGTTTTTTTTTTTGATTGATATTAACAACAACAACACCAACAACAACAACAAAAACAACAACAACAACATACACACAGACACACACTCACACACACGCAAAAAAGCTCATAAGCAGCGGGAGCAGGATATGTATACGTTCTCAGTCTCATTTTCTGTTACAAGAATGAAGATAGAGACTTTGATAGCTTGTCCTAAAAGTTTTACTGTAAGGATAACTGCTGCGTCGAGTGGGATAACAGCTGCGTCGAGTGGGATAACAGCTGCGTCGAGTGGGATAACAGCTGCGTCGAGTGGGATAACAGCTGCGTCGAGTGGGATAACAGCTGCGTCGAGTGGGATAACTGCTGCGTCGAGTGGGATAACTGCTGCGTCGAGTGGGATAACTGCTGCGTCGAGTGGGATAACTGCTGCGTCGAGTGGGATAACAAGATTTACCAGGCTAGTACTTCGTGTAGCCTTTACAGATGCCATAATTATAACTCTTTCAGGATTTAAACAAGGTTTTTTAATTGTTGATGCTGTCTGTCTAGCCTCCGGAATGTTTCTCTTGAGTTGCAGAAGTGTCTGGGATAGTTGGTTCTGTCTGACTGCCTCCTGAATGTTTCTCTTGAGTCGCAGAGGTGCCTAACCTTTAGGTAGCTGCCTGCAAGGTGGGAGGGGATGGGGGGGGGGGGGGGTTGAACAGAGTATTTTCAAAATATCTGTTTTAATGTTTGCGTTCCTGGATCGCAGTCTGTATGATTACTAACTCAAAGATGAGAATCACACAGGTACAAATCTCAGAAAACCTGTTCAACCGTACAACCATATAAAGCAAAGTAAAGGACCCCTTTCCACGTCTTTATGCGTAATGGGACATATAGGGCTCAACCTATATTTTATAGACTCAATCTGCACTTGGTGGGTAATGTGGTTGCATCACGCCGGCTGCCTTTAATACCTAGGACTCTACCAGATACCCGTTCAAGGTCAGGACCCTAACCCAGGACTTTCTGATCCGCAGGCGAGTGTCTAGCCGCTACACCACTGCGGCTTCAGTGTAGTCCTTTAACACAGCTATATTGCTGTCCCACAAAACTGTTAGGAAGTAATGTGTGGTCCAGTCTGGGTAGCTTGTTGTTTTCTAGTAAGTAAAGAAAAGATCCCTGTTCACGCCCTAGGCGCATCGGATATATGGAAATAGCGTCCTATATTTTTACAGACCAATCGGCACTGGATGGGTAATCTGGTCAGCATTACACCGGCCGTCTTTACTTTCCCATGACCACCATCCTGGTAGCAATTTTAGGCCGGGTCGACCTGCGACACATCATACGCGATCTAAATTTAAAAAATCATCCGCGCAGCCAGCAGTGGGTTTCGGTCGCGGTACGTTGGATTACGAGTTAAGACTCGCAACGCCTAAGCCACGGATGCTGCGATTCATCTAATTAGCGTTCAAAAACCGTCTATCTGTATAACAGAGCGTGCAGTTGTGGTTCCCAATCTGAAGTCTGTGATTAAGAAAGATTGCACAGGCAGGCAATATACACAACATCAACACATGCAGGAACCGAAATACCGGCAAACTTCTCGGCATTATGTTGCTAGTGAAAGCAGGAATGTATGTTGTTCAACCCCACTAGGACCGTACCACGAGCTACCAACACCCAGTGACTCAAAGTGTCATGATTCGGATGAGGATCACCCTGGCACACTTCCTAGAAATCCCGATCAACCGTTAGGTTATATTAGGGCCCCCGACTTACAGCCGGGTCGGGGCTTTCAAATAACGACAAATGTCGTCCCACAATAGGACGAGTTCACTAAGAGTTAAGATGGAAAAAAAAAAACATGAATAGTTTTTCCCCAGCCTTTACAGCAGGGAAAGTTAAGGGAAGTAGCTTTATTGGACAATAGTAAAAGGATTTGTTTCGTTACCGCCCTTTATCTAGTACGCCTTGTGTCCATTTTATCAACGTCCCTGCACGCATTAGACTGCAGCAATGGTTCTCAACGTTCGTAATGCCGCTACCCTATTATTCAGTTCCTCGTGATTTGTTGACATACAACCTATAACTGTTTTTTTTTTTTTTTCGTTGTTTCTTTATACTTTCAGTGAATATGTGTTTTCCGATTATCTTAGACGACCGATGTGAAAGACTGGTTCAACTCACAAGAGGGTCGCGACCTATAGCACGAGAACCGCTGGACTACATATAAACCTGGCTGACGTAGCCGTTAAGGGTGTCCTCATGATAAATTCTATAGTGGTTGAACAGGGTATCTGGGATCTACCTTGTTGGTCTGCCGTCCAGCTTGAAGTTTTTCTTTTAATTTTTAGGATCGTATGGGCAATCATTAGTTAGCAGGATAAAGATGACAAACCGATCGATCGATCTATCGATCTCTTATCCTGGTGTGCTGAGACAAATAACACAAGCGGGAGGGGGAGGAAGTGCCGCCGCAGGGCCCCTTTACAAATCTCTAGGCCTGATAAAGGTGTGAGGGGGGGGGGGGGTGGTGTTGTTGAGGTGTCTAGACGCTCATGTTCTGGACTTATTTGATATTTCCTCATACGTGATCTGTCATCATCATCTTCGTCAG
The DNA here is from genome assembly GCA_905116865.2 of Candidula unifasciata. Classification (NCBI taxonomy): domain Eukaryota; kingdom Metazoa; phylum Mollusca; class Gastropoda; order Stylommatophora; family Geomitridae; genus Candidula; species Candidula unifasciata. The sequence goes on from CAJHNH020004968.1 coordinate 630,613, forward strand.
TTCTTTTTATGCCTAGTGGCACATAAGGCTTCAGAGAGGACTGTCCACGCTTTCCTGTCCTGCGCAGTTTTCAGTGCGGTTTACTATATAAGAGATACAGCACCTAGTTCACTTTCCATCGTTCGTCTCCCTGTTGTTTTTGGGCGCATCTTCTTTCTCTTTCCCTCTGGTGTCCATTTGAGAGCTGTTTTGGCAGATATATCAGGATTCATTCTCATAACATAGCCATACCAATTCTATTTTCTCTTGGTTATCACACTGTCTAAAGTTTCTTGGTTTGTGACTTGAACGTGATCAGTCAGCTTACACCAGAACGTTGCGGCTTTTTTGCTAACTCCTGCAGATTTCTATTTATCATCCCATTTGTTTGTCTCTAATAAAATCTCTTCTCTGTGCCCTTTACGGCGCCTCTAGATTTCACCTGTGTACTACTTATAATATTATAAGGTTTTTCACTGACCATTTTGCTTAATTTTTAAAATTATCGAATTATTTTAATCGTCTTGATGGATATTTCCGGTCCAGTATGGAGGACTAGGCACGGCGGAATGCTTAGTTTCGAAGTTATTTTTGCTTTTGACAACAACAGCGCTTTGCTAAATCAGTTTCCACATACAGACGGAAGTTTACGATTTATGATGCTTATTTAAGAGCTTGATGCAACACTGTGAGCTTTTTGAAAAGTTGGACCGTCTTTTATTTGTGCAGCGTTTGAGTTGTGTTTAATTTGGCCGTTAGTCGGTTTACGTGTGGGCTTGCGAAAAATATTTTGTAATAATTTGACGTGTGTATAATGATGCTATAAATAGGTATAATGTAAATGGTTTGACTCGTTGACAGAACGGGTGGAAGTCTTTAACTTGAGAGACATAAAGTAGACGTGAGAATGGCAAAACACGAAATTGTGTGAGCTCACTTAAAAACACGAGGTCTAGGGGAAGTGTTGACCGGAAAGGCATTCTGTGACAGGAACCGACAGAGATAGGAGCGAAAGTAGATCCAGAGTGAAAAGAAGTGAACGTTAATCCTAAATGGCAAGGAGTGAAAGCTGTGAAGTGGTTGCAGCAAACGCTACGTTAAAGTATAGCTGAGGGTAATGGAAGTGTCCTACTGACTGTTGATTGTGCCAAGTGTGTGTATGTCAGTGTCGACCATGGAGTGGCCGTATACCAAAAGTGCGAGCAAGTGGACATGCCTGGGTGGCGTGTGTCGTAGGTTGCAACATTGATTCTTGTCGTTTGTGTGTTATTGCGAATGAACATGGAACTGCAGATAACCATCGTCGACTGTCATTTGGACATGTGTGGTAGTTTGTTGGGGAGAAGTCTGCCTGGTCTAACCTGTGATTCTGACCCCTAGACAACAGCCCGTGTCCACTGTCATTTGGAGACATGCGGTAGTTTGTTTGGAAGAGAAGTCTGCCTCGTCTAACCTGTGAGTCTGACCTTCTTGAGGGATAGTGCGAAAGAGAGACACATTTCACTTTGTATAGCCAACTTATCGTGACCGACTACTTTCGTCAATGAAAACCTCATTTCTGGTAGCGAATGTTGGTGTTGGCCACTCAAGCAACTGCCTTGTGCTTTTTTTTTTTGCTTGCTTATATTTCTACATTGTGCCGGAAATAATTGTTCACTCCTTTTTTCAAATGGAACAGGGACGTTTCGTGTGATTTTCACTGGCACATCTGTCATTTACCAGCTGCCAACCAAGGCTATGAGCTCTATCTACTCTACCATAATTGTTTTCAGATTGTATTTCCTGTCCTAGCAAAAGTCAAGCTAGTTCGCTACCATATGTACTTCCCCGCAGAAATTCTTCTTCCATTGTATCGTTAGTGTACCCCCTCCCCACCTCCCTTTTTGTTTTCACCCGCTGAATTTGTTACAAAGCTGTTATAGTGGCCTCCAGTTGGTGCATTTAATGTCTCAGAGCAATAGCTTTGAACTCATCAATGCAATGATAAAGATAAAACTATCTGAAGTACCCTCTCTAAAGATGCAAGCCATTTTCGTAGTTAACACTACCTGAACGTACTTGACTGCAAAAAGCAACATAGCCGACAGTTGGTCACAAAATGAGCTGTCTGGAATTTCCAGCAAATGCATCTTTTTTTTTTTTT
>CAJHNH020004968.1:635234-668050 GCA_905116865.2 Candidula unifasciata
AGATGTCTAGAGACATTTGTTTTTGTCGAAGCTTCAGAATTTCGCGAAAATGCAAAACAGCATTATCATTAAATTTGCAGCGCGCATAGGCACTTCCTTATTAGGGTGATGCTTCTCAATGTGAGAAGCATAAGTTTCTCATGTTTTAAAAAATTTTCTTATTTCGCCAGAATATTGTTGTTTTTCTGTTACCTTCTCCTCCTCCTCCTCCTCCTCCTCTGACAAACTTTTCTCCAAAACGTTTTGCTGTAAAACACAATGCAACGCCATAAGCTCTTCGGTGGTCAGCTCTTGGCTGTGCTTTTCCACAAGCTCTAAGATATCACTGTTATACACCTACAATCCCATCATAGTGGCCAAAGACACAATCTCGTTGACTACAGATTCCACAGGTACTGTCTCGAACCCCTCAAAGTCACAAATCGACAATACTCTCCGGCCAAAGCTTCCTCCAGAGTTCTCTTGGTATCCCCTTGTCTGTCATCTTGAGGCAGCAACGATGTGGAAGTGATTTTTTCAAAACTCTTTGAGAGTGAGGTTGGTCCCTTCAGTCACCTGAAAACAATGCTCGAAGAGTGCTTTAGTGTAGAGCTTCCTAAAGTTAGAAATAACTTGCTGGTCCATGGGCTGGAGTAACGGAGTGGTGTTGGGAGGCAGAAACTGGATCTTGATTAACTTAAATTCAGCAGGGAGGTCCTCCTGTAGGACTGGAGGATTCATGTACATATATCACAATATAACACAAGTTTGAGAAAATGTGTGATCACAAGCGAGACTGCGATGCTACTAGAACGAGTGCTAAACACTGATGTAACATGCGCAAAATCCGGGACTTCCTCTCTCCTCGCCACTCGTCATGCGAAACGTCACTCGTTAAGCGAGTCATGTTTTTACATTTTGTTTTGCTCGTTATGCTAATTACTCGTTATGAGAGGTGCTCGTTAAGCGAGGTTCTATTGTATAAGGAGCAAACAGCATATGTTGGGCAACGCCCCTTCATTGGCAAACAACAGCATAAAACCCAAAAAGGCACTTAGTGAAGATATAACGTTAAAGTAGCCATGCTAGGGTATCTATTATGCTTTACTAGAAACTTCATAATTTTTCGGTCTGCTGGTTTTTTGTTTCTGGACATAACGAGTGCAGCAACGCCTTACAACCCAGCTCCACTCTCAACTTCACAAGACTCACCGTTACAAGGCAATAAAAGACGCTTTTGATCATATTTCCGAGTGAGTACCTACCAGTGTGTGTGCAATCATGCACCCGGATAATGCCTGTAACCTGAAAACGCACTTAACCTTTAAGCTCGCCAAAAAAAAAAAAAAAATGTTTCAAAAGAGCCAAGCCTCGGGGAAATATTGCGTCACATAAGTGGAATCAATAAATACATAAGTTTGCTATATAATGAATAGAGTCATGAATAAAGTTCCATTTATCATCTTAAGACGCACCGAATTTGTGTTCCGGACATCGGCTGTGAATTAGAGTAATAACTTTAGGTTTATAGAGGGTCAAAATTGAAACTGGGATACAAAGGTATGAAGTAATTAAACTAATAAAAATAGGGAAAAAAAGAACGAAAAAAAGTGAGTTATTGTAACAGAGAAAACATAAAGCCAGTTACACGCAAAGGGAACGGGGAAACTGAATTATAGTAACAGAGAAAGGATAAAGTGAGTTTCACTAATAGAGAACGGGTAAATAATTGTAACACAGACAGGAGAAAGTGCGTTTCGGTAATAGACAGAGGATTATCTCTGAAAAAGAGAAAGGAGAAAGTGAGTTTCATTAATAGAGAAAGGATGAACTCTACAAAAAAAAAAAAAAAAAAAAGAAGAAGAAAGGAGAAAGTGAGTCACATTAATGAAGAGCAGAGAAAGTAACTGTAAAAATGAAAGTATCAAGCGATTCATTCTAACAGACAGCAGAGAAATTGAGTTAATGAAATAGAGATCAGATACAGTGAGTTGCAGTATCAGAGAAGATGTACATTGAGTTAATATATCATCCTTACGTCCTTTTTAGGACGTAATTTTTTGTTATTTGAAGCCCCACTCTGGCTTTTGCCAGGGGCCGCAAAATAGGCAGGCCATAAAAATGGCCAATTGTCTGAACGCGGTTTCTGGGACCCCTCCACGGTGATCCTCACCCACATGGTGGCACTTTGTGTCATCGGATGTTTATCGCTTGTGTGATGTCCTGGTGGGGTAGAAATTCATTCATTCATTCGTTATGGTAACAGAGAAGAGATACAGTGAGTTGCAGTAATTGATAAGAGATACAATGAGTTACAGTAACAGAGTAGAGATACAGTGAGTTACGGTAACAGAGAAAAGATACAGTGAGTTACGGTAGCAGAGAAGAGATACATTGAGTTACGGAAACAGAGAAGAGATACAATGAGTTACAGTAACAGAGTAGAGATACAGTGAGTTACGGTAACAGAGAAGAGATACAGTGAGTTACAGTAACAGAGAAGAGATACAGTAAGTTACAGTAACAGAGAAGAGATACAGTGTGTTACAGTAACAGAGAAGAAATACGATGAGTTACAGTAACAGAGAAGAGATAGGATGAGTTACAGCAACAGAGAAGAGATACAGCGAGTTACAGTAACAGAGAAGATATACAATGAGTTACTTTAACAGAGAAGATATACAGTGAGTTACAGTAACAGAGAAAAGATACGATTAGTTACAGCAACAGAGAAGAGATACAATGAGTTACGGTAACAAAGAAGAGATACAGTGAGTTATGGTAACAGAGAAGAGATACAGCGGGTTACAGTAACACAGAAGAGGTACAATGAGCTACAGTAACAGAGAAGAGATACAATGAGTTACGGTTACAGAGAAGAGATACAGCGAGTTACAGTAACACAGAAGAGGTACAGTGAGTTACAGTACCAGAGAAGAGATTGTGGGGCTGTGGACAGATGATAAAAAAATATCTGCCTGTGTCGCCATCGGCTCACAACTCCGTAGCTACAGCGACGTTCCGCTATTTACCCCAGATTGTTAGATCTGGAACACCGGAAACCACGGTTTCAAACACCGGCTGTGGGTTGCAGCGAGTCGCACTGGATTTGAAAGCGAGTCTTCTATCGACTGCGCTAACGTAAAAGATAACAAATTAAAAAAATATCCACTTTGAATATCTTCACCTAATCTTTGCGAAAAGTATAAAAATCAGTCTTTTGTAAGGTGACCATAGAATCTTTAGCTGAAAATAGGACATCCCACTTTTGAATTGAAAACGGGACATCCCACTAATATGTTGAGCTGAAAACAGGACATCTGGAGCTACTAAGTTCAACACCCCCCCCCCCCCCCACACACACACACACATACTCCCCCCTTCCCATAAGACTCCCCCTTTTCTTTCCCATATTCTCCATCACCTTGGTATAAGGGTTAATTACTGGCTAAACAAAGGTATCAAAACCAAGATCTGTTGTCTCCTAGAAGTACAAGAAATAGTATGCTCTTTAACTGCACTGAAACAAATGCCAGGTGCTACAACAATAATTTCTGACAACACAGTTTAGGCATTATATATATCTAAAGCCATGACATCTAATAAGGTCTACATATACAGCTATACATGTATGTTCTGTTAATGAACTTATTCCTAGGTTTCTATAAAACGAGACACTTTGCATGTTCATGGAGAACCGACCAAACAGCTGGAGCATACCTGAAAACGTCCTTCTGAGATCTGGAAGTATGTTCATCTTAGTCTTTTTGGAATGTTTGCCGTATTTAAAATACTAGGCCCATTCAGAAAGCAATCTCCAACATTCTTGCACTCTGCGATCAATGAAGATAGAAAGATTTAATTTTTGCACACTTCGAATTTGAAATATGAGTACTGCAGTTTTGAAATGGCAACTCATTTCAACAAAAATTCATTAATTCATTGAAACGGAGGATAAGATAAATTTCTGTTACAATCACAGAATTGTTGTGAATTTCTTTTGCGTAGAAATATTTGTTCATTGAATATTTTATAAACATTTGTGTGCTACGTGTGGAAGTTGTCCAGTCGATAGGAACACTGTTAGTCACCGGGCTCACAGTGTACGAGGGAAAATATGTGCGCCATTACTTTATCAATGTTTCATGTAGCATCGTGTAGCATCATGTAGCATCATGTAGCATCATGTAGCATCATGTAGCATCATGTAGCATCATGTAGCATCGTGTAGCATCATGTAGCATCATGTAGCATCATGAAGCATCATGTAGCTTCATGTAGCATAAAAATAAATGACAGGTGTTGATTGACATTCAAAGAAGCAGATGACAGAACAACTGCAAATCCTAGCAACATGTGAAACAGAGCAACAAGAAATCTTAGCAATATACGAATCAAATCAGGTAGAAATCCTTGCAGCAGATTGAGAATGAACACCTCATATTCCCAGTAAGATATGCAATCTTTCTATCTAAGAACTTCAAAAGTTCATAGCAAAGTTGTTCGAATGATCTTCAACAAATAAATCTGAAAAACTGTAATTCTAAGTAAAACATAAAATGTAACTAAAAGCTTAATAAAGGAAATGGAGCAGACACGAGCAAATACAGCCATACCTTTCAACAAAAGTTTTTTATAATTAAAGAACTAAATACAACAAACTGACGGGAAAACTCAACAACAAGACAACAGAAAATGAAATGAAATGTAGATTTGTTGCATATTGAACTCTGAAAGACTGAGAGCCCTAAGGCTGTGAATAAAACGATTTTTAAATGAGTAAGGTCTGCTTTGGTCACCGGGGCAAGATTTTATAGCAGTAAATTGGACATAACGTTTGTATTGCTGGCCATGACTGAAGAAGAACTGTTTAAAAGCCACATTGTGAATATATATAAAAAAAAATTTCCTAACACTCTCTACTAATTTCCGCCGGTTTCCTCTGCGCATTTATAACAACTAAGCCACAAAACCACAGCTATAAAACATAAAATAGGATAGAACAATACGAACGATTTAATAGACTTTAATAGACTGATAGATTTAATAGATTTATTACTTTTTTATGCAAACAGCGCGTGGGGAAAGACCGGCAAAACGCTTCAAATACTGAGCTATCATACAGGAGACCAGGATTCGAATCCTCCTTAAGGTTGTGGATGTTATTTACTGTCAGGGACACACACACACACACATACACATACACACACACATACATACACACACACACACACAAATAATAATCTGCACAGTCCGTGGCGATAGCACCAGCCTTTAGGCCCTAAATCCTCACTCTCGAGGAACCTAGTGTCTCCACCACTTTTTTAAGTTAATTTTAACAACGCTTAGAAATATCTCTGTAATTATTACCTTTTTTTTTGAACATTGATTTGGAATTTGTTCTTTGTGGGTTGTCTATCAAATAGGGACCCTTACTCATCTATATATATAAAAATCAATGTTTGTGTGTTTGTTTGGTCTCTATAGACTCGGAAACTACTGAACCGATTTAGCTGAAATTTTCAGGATATGTTTGTTGTGATACCGGATTTTGAACCGTCGTGGTTTGAAATTCAACCTGTCACTGTTAGAGATAGGTGACCACAATTTATGCCAAAATATACGCAACTAATATTTATAACTTTAGTAATTTCTAATTATAGCCACGTTAGTAATTGCGCATGCGCCGTATTTACCATTCGCCGGCGAGTTACGTGCAGCCAACGCCTTCTCTAATACTAATACATAGTGTAGGTCGTGGTACAGCAAACAAGACTATCTCTATATTTGCCACAATAACCATATTAAACACGATTTCTATTTTCTCGTTTTTTTTTTCAAACCTTCGATGGGGGGGGGGGGGGGGGGGGCAATCAAGGACTATCGCGACGTCGGCGCAGACATTGACTGCGTCATTAACTTCATTAGACAGGTGCGATTTCCATTGTCTTTCTTTTCTTAAAACCTTTGATGAGGGAGAGGGTACTAGGTGGATTTAGTTGTGGGGGGGGGGGTGGGGGGGGAATCAAAGACTATTTCAAATTACGCCACAGCAACGCGTGGCCGGGTACAGCTAGTTAATTATAATCTTGTGCAATGATCGAACAGGGTGATCGAGTTTGTTGGAAAGACATCGTTGAAATATGGTCAGTCGGGTTACAGTGGTGCCAGACTATCACATAGTAGACCTGTCTCCGCCAAGAAATATAAACGTGCCTCAAACTACAGCAACAAGGAGATGAATGTTCAACAGCACGCACAGGAATCACCTCTGAAACAACAGTTGGTTAACAAGCATGGCTGCATTGTGCTTTCGGAACTTCCAGGTCACATTTGTTGTCATTACGTCGAGCACAAGCATTAGTGACAGGCACAAAATAGCTTGAATTATTGATTGATGAGTTCGACAAAGAAGATCCTACACATCCTAACGTTTCGATCTAAATGTTTAACAGCTGAACAAGACCCTAACAATTTATAGATCATTATTTATGTTTCGAGGAAAGTAAAAGACCAGTTGTCACGCCGCTTGACTTCCCGTGACTGCACCTGGTACCCACTCAAGGCTGGGTCGACTGAGAGACAATATCATTTTTGAAAACAGTCCGGCTACGTCAGGACCCGACAACCTTCCAATCCGCATGCGAGCGCCTAGCCGCTAGACCACAGGGGCTCCCCAAAAGCGACAAGGGCTAGAATATAAGAAACAGGCTAAGCAGGCTAAGCATTTGAACACTGTCTCGGTGAGTAAGCTCTTTAACCTCTATCTTATTGTGAAAATAATTATTATTATTGATATAAGAAGTGTGTGTGTGTGTGTGTGTGTGTGTGTGTGTGTGTGTTGTCCATCAAGATGATCATGACCACTCTTTTTCATCAAGTATGATAACGAAGATGACTGATGAGGCCGATGAGGGCCCGAAATGTTCTTGGACAGTGAGGACAGTGAATGAGCGTTGTGCCAGGGAGGAGATCTCCTGCAGTCGCCTTTCTGTCCATTCTTTTCTTAACTCTTTGAGTCCCAAGGAACGCATCATACGTTCATAGGTTGCTACCTAGAAGCCTAATGAACGCATGGTGCGCCGATTTTATGACTCTCTTCAATACCCCCTGGGCCTGTGGTGCAAAACCCCCTGAGACTCAAAAAGTTAATCAGCCTTGCTGTTCTGTTTGCTTCACATGTAGCCGCGCCCTTGTGTAGAGCTGCACGCCATGCATTTCGGTCTTGAGAGGCAGCCTCCCAGTTGGTGTCATTCATCCCAAACGCTTTGAGTGAAGACTTCAAGGTTTCCTTGAAGCATTTCTTTTGCCCGCCTTGGGAACGTTTCCCATTTTGCAGCTCACCATAGAAGAGTGTGTGTGTGTGTGTGTGTGTGTGTGTGTGTGTGTGTGTGTGTATGTGTGTGTGTGTGTGTGTGTGTCTGTGTCTGTGTGTGTGTGTGTGTGTGTGTCTGTGTGTGTGTGTGTGTGTGTCTGTGTGTCTGTGTGTGTGTGTGTGTGCGTGTGCGTGTGCGTGTGTGTGTGTGTGTGTGTGTGTGTGTGTGGCCTGTGATCTGGCATGCGTGCCACATGACCAGCCCAACGAATTTGATACTGCATCAGTAGAGTGTGGATGCTGGGCATGTCTGCTTTCTCAAGGACTACGGTATCAGGTACTTTGTCTTACCATCTGATATACATTAGTTTTCTAAGGCAGGCTGTGTGACAGTGGTTTAACTTTCTAGCCTAGCGCTGGTATACAGTCCATGTTTCGCATGCGTATAGCAGTGTAGTTAATTCAACTGCTCTGTATACTTTAAGCTTTGTCTGCTGGGCTATAAGAGGAAGCGGAAGCAATAGTAGTAGTAATAATAATAATAATAGTAGTTGCAGCAGCAGTAGAAGTAAGATTAGTAGTAATCGTGGTTGTAGTAGTAATAACGATTGTGTTTAAATAACGTTTAAATTTAAGGGAATTTATTTCATCGTGCTGGTTTTAAATTCCATGTGGTTCGATTTCTTTTAGCAGGGAGGCTGGTTGCCAGTGAAAAAGTTGTATAATGTACAAACTCCGTCACTCCAGCGACCAACCCAGCGATCTCAGACACATCTACACTCGCGAACCGAAAGATGAGGTCCGAAATCCATCGCACGACCGTCAGAGAAGCAGGTAAACGCTCTATTAACTTCACAATAATGGTCTTTATTGTGTAAAATCTATCTTAATTATGGTATATTGTTACGTAAGTCCCTCCACAGTCAAAATGTTAAAATAATTATATACCGCGCCACAAAGGTTGTCCACCCACACAGGAAAATAGGTAACTTTTTAACCAGTTTGTGCTGCTTCAGTAGAGCATTCTACTGATATTTAGTTGAATGGCGTTTCGGTGATTTGCAAAACAAAAACAAAAACAAAAACCCAAAAGATTGAGAGTGTATTATTTCAGACTGGTACACCTTTCGGTAGAAGCCCTGAGGGGACAAACGATCAATTCATCAAATCTTTTTACTATGCATGTACATCCTCTTAAATGTAGGTAGATAGGTAATTGTACCCCACCAGGTAATCACAAAAGCGATAATCACCCGGTGACACAAAGTGCCACCATGCTATATTCAGGGCCCCCGGTAGAAGTCAGGGTGGGGCTTCAAATAACAAAAATTTGCTTTCTCACATGGGGACGACATTTTTGTCAAACTCTAGAACTTGCTTGTTGTACCCCACCAGGACATCACACAAGCGATAAACACCCGGTGACACAAAGTGCCACCATGCAGATGAGGATCGCCCGTGGAGAGGTCCCAGAAACCCATTTCAGCTGTTATGGCCACATTTGTGGCCCAGCTATATTACCAGGCAAAGGCCAGGGTGGGGCTTCAAATAACGAAAAATTGCATCCCACAAAGTGCATAGTTCATGTAGATGTAGTTAAGAATGCACTATTAAAGATAAGCAAATATGTTTATTGCACTTAACTGATTATACAAGATGTACATACACAATATCCAATGTGATAACCCAGGTTAGTGAGTGTAAATTAAACTTTATATAGGAATCTGTACATAACGGTCTCTGCGCAACATGCGCAAAAACGCAAACACATTTTCTCCGGCGATCATGTAAATCTTCCGTTATGGAGACGTGTTTTGTTTGGTTTAACCTTCCGAGCTTTCTGGAGAGTTGTTTACCCTGATAATTGAAGGCCGTGAAGGGTGATTGCTTGTTTACGTCCGAAAATAGCCGCAGCGATCTGTATTCCAGATCATTCCCTATACAATATCTAAACATGGTTTTGATTCTATTAAATTCAAAGGAAGCAGACATTAGTAGAACAATGGGTTCAGCGTGGTTCATGGGGCAGATCTGCCACAGAAAACTTTCGGTTTAAGATTCAAATTGTTAAAGCCCTTTAACACATCACAACCCAACCACGCTGGACTAAAGGTTATTTTACAGTCGCTTCATGTCTTTATATGTTGCCTTTACTAAGTTAGTTGATAATTTTCTGTGGGATTCCTCAGTGCCCCATCAATTTCCAGAGAGATTCCCTATCAATGTTCTCAAATGCTTGTTCATCTATTTTAATACATGTGGTTGTATTATTTCCTCGTTTGGTTGTGTGTTTTCTACGTGTTGTTGTGTTTTCTCTGGTAAATGTTAATTCTCAGATGTTGTTAACTAAAAACTCGGAAAATACTGAACCGATTGCTTTCAAATTTGCACACAACGTTGCCTTTGACCCCAAGAGTGATTTTTCGTCAGAAAATCGCACAAACCACAAACGTCGTAGCTCCCTAAAGGGTCAAATCATTATTTGTTTCGTTGCCGGCCCGGATTTGTTTTTAGTTGATCGACCATATTCGACTGCTGAGCTCTTATTGCACTTTACATTATTATATAATTTCATTCCCACTATCTGCTTGAGTGTTTGATAGCGTAGTTGGTAGCTAATCTGCCTATCATGCGGATGACCCGCGTTCGATTCCCCGCTAGGGGATATAACTTTTTTAGCTCTTAACTAGGCGGCTGGCACGTTGGGCTGTGGTTTATGGCTAGGCTGCGATATCTTCGCCTTTTTCGGTTTTGGGATTTACAACTAGCCTGCGACAGCGGCGACGTGATGTTCAATGGTCATGTCACGGGTAATCTTCGTTCGCCCTCGAAAGGGCCGTTGGCACGTTGTATTGTGGTTTACATCTAGGCTGCGATATCTGACCTAAAACTCTTCAGTCGTCGGTAGTATAGTTTTAAGTATGTCATCCTTCACGCGGGTGACCGGTGTTCGATTCCCCGCTCGGTGATAATTGTTCTTTTTCCATTTAAAGGGTGGTTGCCACGTTGTGTTGTGGTTTACAGCTAGGCTGCGATATCTGAGCCTTTCGCCCTAAAACAACCATTTTCAGTGAGGTCCTAATTAGCCTCCCCGCGACGCTTATCGATCACAAACTATTCGGCGATGACAGAAACTGTTAACTAAGACGGCTTACAGTCCAGTTTAGTTTGGGTGGACACGGATGCCAAGGTCAGTTAACAATCGTTCCCTCGGAGAGGATGAGATGATGGGTGCGGGGTAGTTTTCTCCGCTGTTCGTGATTATAGTGTACTTTTCACTGTGGGTTCCATCACTGGTTACGTGATGAAGTTTTCTTTTTTCCTATGTCGGGGGCAAAATTAAACTAAATAGTCCGTGGCGACAGCATGCGGAGCTAACTCCTCTTTTCTACACCGACCTACACAGACCGTAGTGACAATTTTTGTTGTTGTTGTTGTTACGGTGGTGGTTGTAGTGGTTGCAGTAGTACTGGTACTGGATAGGTGATGTGGTGGCTTTTGCACTGGCTACATTTAATTCTCTGTGCAAGCTAATGCTACCTATTTAAGTCTTGGTGGACACGAATGCCAAGCTCAATTTAGTTAAAATTTTTCGTTACACGGTGACTTTCCCATCCTTCACAGAAGATGGTATGCAGGGGGTGGACAGGAGAAAGGGGGATTATGCCAGACACAGTTAGCTGAGAGAGCTTAAAATATTTTTTTAAAGTTCTCATTTCTCAACTATTTCTGTTTTAATAATTTCGCCATGGATAATTTTACAGTCCTTCGGAGTGAGAGATATGATTAGTGGTGGGAAAAAAAGGGGGGGGGGGGGTTATGCCAGACACAGTTACCTGAGAGAGCTTAAAATTATAATTTAAAGTTGTCATTTTTCAACTATTTCTATATTGATAATTTCGCCATGGATGATTTTACATCGGAGAGGGAGATATGATTGGTGGAGGGTTGGGGGGGGGGGGGGAGGGGATGTATGCTAAACACAGTTAGCTGAGAGAGCTTAAAATATTATTTTACAGTTCTCATTTCTAAACTATTTCTATTTTTAATTATTTCACCAGGTGATGATTTTTTTCAAGAAGGAGATATGATTGTTGGAGGGGGGGGGGGGGGGGGGGGGTATGCTAGATACAGTTAGCTGAGCGAGCTTTCAATATTATTTTAAAGTTCTCATTTCTCAACTATTTCTATTGTAATAATTTCTCCATGGATGATTTTTCAGTCCTTCAGTAAGGGAGATATGACTTCGCCAGGTTATGATTTTTCAATCCTTCGGAGAGGGAGATATGACTGGGGGAGCGGGGGGGGGGGGATTTATGCCAGACACAGTTAGCTGAGAGAGCTTAAAATATTTTTTTAATGTTCTCATTTATTAACAATTTCTATTTAGATAATTTCGCCAGGTGATGATTTTCAATCCCACGGAGAGGGAGAAATGATTGGTGGAAAGGGGATTGGGGGGGGGGGCGGTTTATGCCATACACAGTAAGCTGAGAGAGCTTAAAATATGATTTTAAAGTTTTAATTTCCTAATTATTTCTATTTTAATAATTTCGCCATGGATGATTTGTCAATCCTTCGTTAGGAGAGGGAGATATGACTGGGTCGGTCGGAGGGGGGGGGGGGGTATGACAGACACTGTAATCTGAGAGCTATTTTCTTTCCTCTCTATCTCACCATTCTGGGCCACAGCAACGCGTGGCCGGGTACAGTCTATAAATCCTTTGTAAAGTGGTGAGTTCAGTTCAATGTTTGCTCTATCAGAATACGCAGTGTGGCTATCTAGACAGTACATGATCTGTTTGGCCGAAAACCTGCCTGTTCATCTCTTAGCTTTTTATCAATAGCATCTTTTAGTCTTTCCAAAATAATTATACTTACTATTTTTCAAGGAACTTACAGCAACATAATTCCTCTATAGTTTTCACATTCCTGTAGATCACCTTTTTGGGGCAGTTTCACAAGATATCCTTCTCTCCAGTCTGCTGGTATTTCTTCGGTCTCCGAAACTTTAATAAATAATCTATGTAGCAATTCCGTTGATGTGTTTATGTTGGCCCTAATGGCTTCAGCTGGGAAACCATCTGGACCTGCCGCCTTTTCTTCTTTGAGAAGATTGATAGCTTTTCTAATGTCCTCTTCAGATGGTATCTCACAGTTGATATTCAGTTCTATTTCTAACGGATGGCTATATGGACGAACCTCTGGGCCTCGTCTATTTCAAAATATTGAACCCATCTATCCATTTGATCTTTTGTGTTAGTAAGTACCTTTCCTTGACTATCTGTGATTGATCCAGTTGGCTGACTATATTTACTACTAATTTTCTTGTGTTACTGTAAAGTTTTCTAAGGTTTTTTTTTTTTGGGGGGGGGGGGGGGGGCTGCTACTGCTGTCTCTGCTTCTTATGCTAGATCATTTAAATATTTCACTGATTAGATAGATAGACAGATAGATATATAGATAGATACGCATGTGTGTGTGTGGTACTTGGTACTTGGTGTTGGTTAAAAAAAATTCGCGCTTCTTTCAACGGGCTCCTAGTATGAGCAGTGGTTATACCGAAGGCTGTGTTTAGTTGTTTGGAATTCGTTTTCCAATTAGCGTCAGTTTTCTGTTGTGGCGTTTATATTACGCCTGAGGTTGCTGTTGCTTTCAGAGTGTAGGAAGGGATCTCGGTCTGCCCTAAAAAGGACAGACCATAGCCTGGGACGGCCTGGATCGGGTAGGGTGGGAGTCAGGCACCCACGGTCGGGGTTCAGGTCTGGACATGAGAGGATTCCCAGCCCCTAACCAACATGACTACAATATCGTCACTGTGTCATGGACCACGAATACACAACAGTGTTGTGTTGTGCAGAAAATTTTCGGGAGAAGAAAATGCTACAACCAAGAAGACTTATCTGCGTATCTCGTGTGTACAACCAAGAGGACTGATCTACGTATCTCGTGTATACAACCAAGAGGACTGATCTACGTATCTCGTGTGTACAACCAAGAGGACTGATCTACGTATCTCGTGTGTACAACCAAGAGGACTGATCTACGTATCTCGTGTGTACAACCGAGAGGACTGATCTACGTATCTCGTGCGTACAACCAAGAGGACTGATCTACGTATCTCGTGTGTACAACCAAGAGGACTGATCTACGTATCTCGTGTGTACAAACAAGAGGACTGATCTACGTATCTTGTGTGTACAACCAAGAGGACTGATCTACGTACCTCATGTGTCAGGACCTGGACTTTGTAATGATCTAACACAGCGGTTCTCAAACTATGGTCGCACCTCTTTTTTTTGGGGGGGGGGGGGGTCTAACGACTCTTCCCCATGGGTCGTGGCATTAAAACGGTTTAAAACCATTGCTCTAACCACGTCCGGCTGTAAATTCAGTCCTGACAACTGAATCACGGTACATTTTGGAGGAGTCTCCCTCGAAAATAGGTTACTGGGAGCGTTTTCATGTTGCATTGTGTGACATATTAATATGCTTACAAAGTCCTGTGTTCTAAACGTATTCGTATTACAAATCTACAAATGGATATTGTGAAGTGGATGTACAGCAATTTTAATTTTAATTTTAATTCACGGAAGACAATCGTGTTGTGATGTGTGTGTCAGTGTCACTGTTTCTAGTCAGTAGTTCGGATTTTGGGGAACTGGCTATTTATTACTTTTCTACTTTAAATGTAGAAATCTTACTTTTAGAGATAATACAAACAGGTAATTTAGAAGCAATATTCGGAGAATATCGACAGTTGTCAGGTGCAAACTATCTTGTGTTTGAAAAAAACTATTGCTTTCATATTGACTGTGCATAAATGGTGCAACCACACTGTGGATAAATTGTGTCAAGATATTTCGGAGCTCTAGGTAAGTGGATGAAAATAATATTTAATTTACTTACTAACCTCTCACAGCAAGTCACTCCATGCTTCTTTACTAATTGTTGACTAACAGTATAATTATGTGTTGTAGCAGTACACTAATAATATTAATCCTTTACCATTTGACTTATGCCTCGCGAACACTGGCTGTAAACTCTTGCAAAAACTTCTGGTAGTTCATCCACTTCTTTTGCATATTTGCAGTTCCACGGTCTATGTTAATTTTTGTAAACTGGCTTTTGCTTTGCTTCGCGAACACTGGCTGTAAACTCTTGCGGAAACTTCTGGTTGTTCATCCACTTCCTATGCATATTTGTTACCAAACAATTCTCAATGGTAAGGAATTCATTTCATCCAAAAATGCGGGTGATCCTGGGATGTACAAGAGACAAACAGATCGTGTGCAAGCGATACATCTTTGCATTGCCGACTATTGCAGATAGGCTGAAGGTTCTGCAGGCTAAGTTATATCTCAAAGTAGCTGCTGACAGAAAACAGAGGCTGAAAAAAAGGGAAAATTGTGGATAGCTTAAGCAGAGGACACAATAAGACAAGTATGCATGTTTGAGAATGCTGAGCGAGGAGAGGAGTGGGTCAGAGTACCAGAGGACAAGTCTGACATGTGTAGGGTTATGATCACAATGGACCGGGAGTGCAGAGAGTGGCCAGAGGGCGCTACGGAGGTTGAAGTCCAACAGTTGATTCAAGACAATTCACGCCCAGGTGATCTGATTATCTATACATATAGTTCAGTGCTGATTGAAAAGATAAGTGCGTGGGTGTTCGTAGCGAAAGCCAATGGAAAATCTTTAGTGCAAGACAGACTAGCATATGACATCACAACATCTAGCAGGAGAATAGAGATAGAGGCGGTAACTGCAGCTCTTCGGTGGCTAATGAACAAGATGCCTACACGTGTCGTAACTGTAATAAATTCTGAAAGCATGCTGAGAAAGGTGAAAACAGGTATGCTTCAAACTGAGTGGCAAGCTACACTAGATAGGTCACGGCTAGTGTGCATACTTTGGATTTTTTTGCTCTAGGATATGCCTGCGTGGTGGGTAATGAACAGGCAGATAGATTGATTGGATCTGCAACACTGAGTGGTGAATTCATACATGACAAGGCAGATGTGGTCAAGGCCCTTTAGGAACAGGCAACGGAATCAATCGAGAAAGAAGATTTTAATGGCCTGGAGAGAGTGAGGCCCTGGGTGTAACCAGAGCGTCTGGCCGGCTCGCTACTCTCAGAGGAAAGGCAAGACGGACATTTAACAAGAATGTGACCTACCGAACATCAGCATTGGAATTCTGCGCTGGCTGCCTGCTGAAGATAACGACAGAGCATGCATGGGACTGCCCAGAGGGCTATGATGTCAATTCTTGACTCAACCATAGTTGGTTTAATTCGGCTTTCTGTCCACTTACATCCAGCCTTAAATAGACACAATGAAAACAAAATGTTAAGGCGGTCTGGGATTGACCAGTGGAAATGAAAAGAGAAAGATAAGGATTTCCAGATTTTATCGGCGGCATGATTGTGCCGGTCAAAAATTAATTATTTTCCTATGTGAAACACTGAAAGTATAAAGAGTCAAACTGACTCTGATTTGTGAATTGCTATTCTTGGAAATTCATTTATGTTTTGATACTTTAATAAATTAGTACACATAATACAAGAATTTTGCGAAAGTTTTCAAAAGGCTTTTTCTTTTCTTAATTTGTCTTTTATCTAAAAGGGATTAATGTTATCATTAAATATTGTTTTAATCAAGAAAGCATGTTAGCCAGTAACAGCTTTTCTTTGTTTATGTCGCTCAAGCGGCACATTATTTCCCTTGTCTGTTGTCGTAGGAGAGGGGAGTTAAAAATATTAGACGAAATTTGGGACACGGAAAACGAAGTATGCTGGAAGTTGTGCCTATTGTTGGGTTGCGCTAGGAACCTTATAAACGCCAATTCATCGATAGAGATTCCAATGTATTATACACCACCAAGCGAACTGGCCAGGGGCGTCAAAACAAAGAAAATGTTTAAAAATGTTTAGTTGTAGTGAGGGCCCTAAACTCTCTTACAGACTTTATTAGAAGTGACGAGGTGCTCCAAGGGCCTAAGCCTTGTTTAAATGTGCAAAAATAATAATATAGTAATTTTTCTAATGCAGTTAAATGTACATAATAACCTAAACCTAGATTCATACAGTAAAGAGGTCGATCACTTAGATAAAGGCAGTCGATTTTATAATAATGATAATAATAATAATAAAAGTAATAATAATAATTAATAATGGTGATAATAATAATAATGCCCTATACATTACTGGGGAGGGGAAGATCTCTTGCATAAAATGGAATTAGAAGGAGAAGGGGGGCCAGAGTGTGAACTGATCTGACACAAACTCAAGAATTAGAGTGGTAATGGTTTCAATCAGTGTCGACAATCGGCACTTTTATGCCGGTTAAAGACAAAATTCTCGCCTTCCCCGACTGACTTTCTACCCCACCAGGACATCACACAAGCGATAAACACCCGATGACACATAGTGCCACCATGCGGATGAGGATCACCGTGGAGAGGTCCCAGAAACCGCGTTCAGACAATTGGCCATTTTGATGGCCTGCCTATATTGCGGCCCCTGGCAAAAGCTAGAGTGGGGCTTCAAATAACAAAAAATTACATTTTAAGAAAGACGTCGCCTTCCCCTCAGAGAATAAAAACTAAACGATTCCACTTCATAGACTGTTTTGTAGTTTTAAAATGATAATATCACCCGAAAAAGAAATTATATGTCTGTATAATTTTAAAAAATATTCAATAACCGTATGGTACTTTTTTTTTTTTAAAACTAGTACTGAATTCAACAAGACAAGTTTGTTAGTTATCACATAATATTTTAACTGCAGAAATCGATTTCTCTTTAACAGTTATACCCTTAAGTTACTTCGCTTGTTGAACGAATAATTACTTCGCTTAAATACCGAACACAAAAACAAATGTTATGTTGAAAGTTCAATGATTTGGTTAAGAAACATAAATTTTCACATCGATGATGATTCCAACCATTGACCACTAGGCCGACAGGTAAGTTAGTTTGCCACTGACTTACTAAGGCACCCATTATCGATGTTTCCTGCCTAACAGTGACATTTCTATCACAGCATAGCCGTAAACGGGAGTCGCCGTGGCGGAGTGGCTAGACGCTCGCCGCGGATCGGAAGGTCGCGGGTTTGCTCCCTGGAGGAGTCGGACTGTTTTCAAAAATGTCCTTGGCTCCCAGTTCGACCCAGCCTTGAGTGGGTACCGGGTGCAAGTAAAGGCGGCTGGCGTGATGCTTATCACAACACCCTTCTTGTACCGATTGGTCTAAAGAATTTAGGTCTAGCCCTATATGCCCTATACTCCTAAAGGCGTTGAAAATGGTCTTTTTACTTTACTAGCCGTAAACCACACATGATGTTTCAACTGCTATTTTAAAGCCAAAAGCTGAAGAAGAATCAAGGATTCAAAGACATGGGTACAGTACAAGATAGTGCTGAAACCCGTCACATTTCATGTCCTCGGTAAGGACTCTAACAGGTGACCACTAAGCGGACACACATCATATTAAAAATAACTGTTAACATGGCTGCCATAGCACAATTACAGATACAGGATAGTAGATAAGATTGCCAAACTCTCAGGTTGTTTTAAGGTTTGAAATAAATTTGTTATCACTATGTCGACACAACGATTGACTCTCTTTCCGATATTAGGTCGTGTCATCATCATGTGTCGGCTCTGTGGCTAAGTCGATGCGAACGCTTCGTAATGCCGGGATGCCGGGTTCGATCCCAGCTGCGGGTTATGCACCTTGCGTTGGTTTCGACAGTGGTATCAAGAAAGCCGACCGTCCAGAAATCAATGGCAAACTATTGGACGTAAATTTGCCTAGAAAAACCACACAACAGCCAAGGGCTGTTGGGGTTGGTTCTGCAACGTCCTGTAAAGGATACGCAACTAACTATCATCATGTAGCTTTTTTTACAAACCATCGCTCTCACCACAGCCCGTCTGAAAAAAATTTAGTTTGTCGGCAGCTCTCCCGCCTCATACTCTTCCCTGCCCAATGTGTCTCTTACATTCTTCACCCGTCTTCACGCTGGTTGATTCCATGTTCTCCGCTACTGTTCTTTCCAGTCCACGGTGACATTTGAAAAGACCAAAGCTTTTCAGTTTCCGAGATAAGATGCCGTTTACTAGCCAAATTACTCTCATATTCAAACATCTTAAAACGTCAAAATTTCTTGTCATCTTTGCGAATGGTATTATATGAATCTTTCCATAACTTTTCAGTTCAGAAATGTCTTTCTGTTAAATACCTAATGACTGTGAGATAGTCGACGACTAACATCCGTATGTTGCTACAGGAAAGAGTCCACGACTAACATCCGTATGTTGCTACAGGAAAGAGTCCACGACTAACATCCGTATGTTGCTACAGGAAAGAGTCAACGACTAACATCCGTATGTTGCTACAGGAAAGAGTCCACGACTAACATCCGTATGTTGCTACACGAAAGAGTCCACGACTAACATCCGTATGTTGCTACAGGAAAGAGTCCACGACTAACATCCGTATGTTGCTACAGGAAAGAGTCAACGACTAACATCCGTATGCTGCTACAGGAAAGAGTCCACGACTAACATCCGTATGTTGCTACAGGAAAGAGTCCACGACTAACATCCGTATGTTGCTACAGGAAAGAGTCCACGACTAACATCCGTATGTTGCTACATGAAAGAGTCCACGACTAACATCCGTATGTTGCTACAGGAAAGAGTCCACGACTAACATCCGTATGTTGCTACAGGAAAGAGTCAACGACTAACATCCGTATGCTGCTACAGGAAAGAGTCCACGACTAACATCCGTATGTTGCTACATGAAAGACGCATACTCTCAACAGTTTGAGTTTGATTTGCTTCTGTTGTTTAATCATGAGACTTTTAATGATGTTTAATCAATAAGCTGTCTACAGACTACGGTAACGGCAATGACTTGGAGTGTCACTCCGTATGGACACCACCATAATCATACACCACAGACGGACCTCATATTACCATATCTCTCCATAACCGCCTGTCCTGTGACAGTTTAATGTATAAGATAACAGAACATCTCGCTTCTCCGTCTGTTCTCTCTACGTCCGTCTCCGTCTATAATAAATTCACAGTTATCGGCTTCCTGGAACTTCTCAAGTCACTCTCATGGCAATGGCTGGGTAACTTACATACCGCTCCAGGGTCAGGTGCACAGTTCCCCGTCGGGATGGTGATTGTTATACATTGATTATGAATTTTCCATGCAGCCTGCCAGCATATGGCTACCAGAAAATCTTCTCGAAGGTAATGGCAGCCGGGGTGACCCTTCGAAAAATTACAGCCTTAATGTCAAATCGGCATTCCTATCTTCTTCTACTTCTTCTTCACTTCTTCTTCACTTCCTCTTTTACCGCTGTGGCTGTCGAGGGAGATATAAGGTTCTGTTTCTAGCTCTTCTGGCCGCCTCGACCATAGGCACATCGTGCTGTTGTAGAGTTTCTCTGATGTTATCCTTCCATCTTGTTCTTGGTCTACCCCGTGCTCTACGTCCTTCTTCTCTTTCCATGTATGCTTTGTATGGTATGGTGTCACAAGGCATTCTCTCCAAGTGGGCAAACCATTTCACTTGCTGTCTTTGTATGTAATCCAGAATTGGTTCTGTGCCGACTTGTTCTCTTATGATCTCATTCCTAATCTTATCTCTTATGGTCACTCCTACAGCCCTTCTCAGACATTTCATTTCCGTGGTTACTAATTTTCTTTTATGGTTTTTTGTGAGTGACCATGTCTGGCACTGGTAGCACAGAGTTGGAATAAATATGCTTTGAATAAATGTCTCTTTGTGCTGATTGGGATTGTCTTATGCTGTAAGAGGGTGCTAGCTGTCCCAATACTTGGTTTGCTTTACTGCACCTAATGTCAATTTCTTTATCCAATTTCCCATCTTCGGTAAATGTAGTTCCTAGATATTTAAACTCAAATGCCTGTTTAATGCCTTTGTATTCTATTGCTATGTTTAGATCTGTCTTCTTTTTTCCTATTGACATTACTTCTGTCTTTTCAGTGTTGATTCTCATATTATTTGTTTTACATTCTTCATTCATGGATGTTAGATGTTGTTGCAATTTCATGGCTGTATCTGCTATCAAGGCCTGGTCATCTGCAAAGAGTAATTCGTTGATCCTACTAAGATCTTCATTCATGGGCTTGGCCTTCTTGCATATACTGTCGATGTAGGTGATAAACAGCAGTGGTGATAAGACACACCCCTGTCTTACTCCAGATGTCACTGTGAAAGGATGAGATGTTTCCTGATTTATTCTAACTACACTTCTACAATTCTTGTATAAACTTTTGCACACTTCGATGAGGTGTTCGCTTACTCCATATCTTGCCATTACTTTCCATAGTAATTGTCTGTCGACTCTGTCAAATGCCTTCTCCTGGTCTACTTCTCCTGGTCTACTTCTCCTGGTCTACTTCTCCTGGTCTACTTCTCCTGGTCTACTTCTCCTGGTCTACTTCTCCTGATCTACTTCTCCTGGTCTACTTCTCCTGGTCTACTTCTCCTGGTCTACTCCTATGCTGGTCAAAAATACAAGCTATTAGTGCTGAAGTCATGAAGAGACTGACTGACTGACTTTCTACCCCACTAGGACATCACACAAGCGATAAACACCCGATGACACAATGTGCCACCATGTAGGCGAGGATCACCGTGGGGAGGTCCCAGAAACCTCGTTCAGCCTTTAGGCGACATATATGGCCAGGCTATATTGAGGCCCCTGGCTAGAGCCAGAGTAGGGCTTCAAATAATGAAAAATTTCGTCTTAAAAAGGACGGGAAGTATTATACAAATGAAAACTGACTGACTGACTTTCTACCCCACCAGGACATCACACAAGTGATAAACACTCCATGACACAATGTGCCACCATGTGGATGAGGATCACCGTGGAGAGGTCACAGAAACCGCGTACAGCCTTTAGGCTATATTTATGCCAGGCTATATTGCGGCCCCTGGCTAGAGCTTCAAATGATGAAAAATTTCATCCTAAAAATGACGAGAAATCACTCCATATATAAATGAAGACTGACTGACTGACTTTCTACCCCACCAGGACATCACAAAAGCGATAAACACCCGATGACACAAAGTGCCACCATGTGGATGAGGATCGCCGTGGAGAGGTCCCAGAAACCGCGTTCAGTCTTTAGGCGATATATATGGCCAGGCTATATTGCGGCCCCTGGCAAGAGCCAGAGTAGGGCTTCAATTAATGAACAATTTCGTCTTAAGAAGAACGAAACAAGATGTATAGGCAGGCCATAAATATGGTCAATTGTCTGAACACGGTTTCTGGGACCTCTCCACGGTGATCCTCATCCACATGGTGGCACTTTTGTGTCATCGGGTGTTTATCGCTTGTGTGATGTCCTGGTGGGGTAAAAAGTCAGTCAGTCAGCTGGGGCGTCTGTGGATTACCTATCTTCCCGGGCAGCAGCCAGAAATGCCCTGTACCAGTTCTAAAGGAAATATGGGTTGTTTCTGCCTTCCCCTTCAACACCTAGCTAAGGTTGTGCTCACCGTGTGCTTATTCCCCGCCACCAGATTGCCTGCTGGTTTCGCTGAGCTCTTTATGGCTCTAAGCATGGCTTAAGCATGAGTAGTTGGGGCAACTGGATCGTCACGTCCTGAGTCCCTGCGTCTTCACGATAGTTTCCTGCCCGGCTCTCTAGCGGAATTGGCTAAACCGGATTTCGCGGAGACCGGGTGACGTACTCCTTGTGGTCCGGGTTCAATCCCGGGGGTAGGCAGGAAAGCCACATTTTCTCCCAGATTTACGGTATTTACAATGGAATCAAGGCCGAAAGGTTGCGATATCCATAATACCGAGCCTAAGGGTTAACAACTCATGGCTTCTGGATACTAAAACAAACAACAAACACGATAGTTTCCGGTATTCAGGGGGGTTAGCATACGTTTCCACTCCTAAGACTGTTTAGCACACCTTCAGCTCCTTCCCTCCCACAGGGGGCAGTACGGTGTGGTGCATAGGATTTATTATCGAGGTTTGCTCTTCTAGATCCATTGTGTTTTGACTGGGGTTCGCGCTCCAATTTACCAGGACTACCTCGGGGAGGCTGTGACTCTTTAATGGTCTTGGGGTAAGATATATAATGCTAGGTCAAGAGGCTGACGCTCCTTTCATGACAGATACTCACTAGGCCTAGGGTGAAGTAAGGGAGGGGGAGGGTGGGAACCACTACCCACAACACCAAAAGTTCTTACCCCCTGCCTCTCGAGGCTCAGACCCCGTTACGTGTATTAAAACATGACTACACAAGAACAATATCGTCACTGTGATTTAAAACTCGACTACACAAGAACAATATCGTCACTGTGATTTAAAACTCGACTACACAAGAACAACATCGTCACTGTGATTTAAAACTCGACTACACAAGAACAATATCGTCACTGTGATTTAAAACTCGACTACACAAGAACAATATCGTCACTGTGTTTTAAAATATGAGTACACAAAACCAATATCGTCACTGTGTTTTAAAACATGACTACACAAGAACAATATCGTCACTGTGTTTTAAAATATGAGTACACAAGACCAATATCGTCACTGTGTTTTAAAACATGACTACACAAGAACAATATCGGCACTGTGTTTTAAAATATGAGTACACAGGACCAACATCGTCACTGTGTTTTAAAACATGACTACCCAAGAACAATATCCGCACTGTGTTTTAAAATATGAGTACACAGAACCAACATCGTCACTGTGTTTTAAAACATGACTACATAAGAACAGTATCGTCACTGTGTTTTAGAACATGACTACACAGGAAAAATATCGTCATTGTGTTGTAAAATAGGAGTACACAAAACAAATATCCTCACCGTGTTTCAAAATATGACTAAACAAGAACAATATTGTCACTGTGCTTTAAAAATGACGGCACAAGAACAATATCGTCACTGTGTCGTAAAATATGAGTACACAAGAACAATATCGCTGCTGAGTTTTAAAACATGACTACACAACGTCCATATCATCAATGTGTTTTAAAACATGACTACACAAGAACAATATCGTCACTGTGTTTTAAAACTTGACTACACAAGAACAATATCGTCACTGTGTTTTAAAACTTGACTACACAAGAACAATATCGTCACTGTGTTTTAAAACTTGACTACACAAGAACAATATCGTCACTGTGTTTTAAAACAAAATAATACAAAACAATATCGTCAATGTGTTTTAAAACTTGACTACACAAAAACAATATCGTCACCGTGTCGTAAACCATAAGTACACCATTTTTTATAAAGTATCCAGAAACCATGAGTTATTAACTTTTTTGGCTCGGTACTATGGAAATTCGGAGAAATTTTGCTTTTCTGCCTACCCCTGGGCGTGAACCCAGACCACAAAGAGTTCGTCACCCGGTCGCCGCGCAGAAGGTTTTAACCAAATGCGTTAGCTAGCCGGGCTGAGTACCCAAAGAAAAAAGAAAAAAACAGTATCGTCACTGTGTCGTAATATATGAGTACACAAGAAAAATATCCCTACAGTGTTGTAAAATATGAGTACACAAGAAAAAATATTGTCACTAGACCGTAAAATATGAGTACACAATAACAGTATCGACACTGTGTTGTAAAATATGTGTACACAAGTACAATATCGTCACTGCGTTGTAAAATATGAGTACACCAGAACGGAATTAGTATTGCAACACTGCACTGGCTGCTGAAGATGAGGATGTAGCATGCATAGGAATGCACTGAGTGCTGTCATGTCAATTCTTGACTCAACTCTCTTCTCAGGAGCGAGTCTGCCAACATAACAGGTATGTTTTTCAATCCTCAAAAGATTTAATGTTTTTCACCGAGTCTACATTAATTAATTTTCTGAAAAATAAAGATGGACGAAGCGATCATTTGTTACCCGAGGTTTAATAAATTATTTTATATCAGTATTTGGCATTATCATGCCGGACAAAAATAAAGTGTAAATTTCAAATTTTCTGCAAGAAGCCAACGAGTAAATTTTACTGAGTATATTCAGTAATATTTCTTTAAGATATTATTCGTTGTTTTGAAATTTCCATAAGCACATTAAAAATAAATATC
Source organism: Candidula unifasciata (assembly GCA_905116865.2). Lineage (NCBI taxonomy): Eukaryota > Metazoa > Mollusca > Gastropoda > Stylommatophora > Geomitridae > Candidula > Candidula unifasciata. The sequence goes on from CAJHNH020004968.1 coordinate 659,660, forward strand.
TGTATAATTTTACAATGGCTGCCCAAGCAGTCGACACCATTTTTTCTTAATCATTATTTTATCAACGAAGGTTGTAAGTTATACAGTGTAGTTTACATCCGGACAACTATTTCATCCAACACTTGTGTCACTTGAGATAGTTTGATTCACACGACTACGCTTACGTCCCTTGCTGGTGGATATATTAGAGAACACAGTGAATAAATGGCTTGGAACTTGTCAAGTTTTCTCGCTCTCATAAAGAGCAATCATATTTCACATCTGTTAAAGAGGTCGACGAGTTTGCCACCACTACTTTTTATTTTTATTTGTATATAACATTGTTGGCCAATGCGTCGACCGGCACGCCGTGAGTCTGCATAGATCTGTCGCTTTACGTGTGTGCCCTCTATAAGCCCTCTTTATTATTATATTTCTGTCGTGTATTATGTAGACGACAACAGTTGTTGCAGTTGAGAGGAGCGATTTCTTTGTATATGTTTATATCCAATATTCTATCTATCTATCTATCTATCTATCTATCTATCTATCTATCTATCTATCTATCTATCTATCTATCTATCTATCTATCTATCTATCTATCTATCTATCTATCTATCTATCTATCTATCTATCTATCTATCTATCTATCTATCTATCTATCTATCTATCTATCTATCTATCTATCTATCTATCTATCTATCTATCTATCTATCTATCTATCTATCTATCTATCTATCTATCTATCTATCTATCTATCTATCTATCTATCTATCTATCTATCTATCTATCTATCTATCTATCTATCTTTCTATCTATCTATCTATATCTATCTATCTATCTATCTATCTATCTATCTATCTATCTATCTATCTATCTATCTATCTATCTATCTATCTATCTATCTATCTCTATCTATCTATCTATCTATCTATCTATCTATCTATCTATCTATCTATCTATCTATCTATCTCTCTCTCTCTCTCTCTCTCTCTCTCTATCTATCTATCTATCTATCTATCTATCTATCTATCTATCTATCTTTCTATCTTTCTATCTTTCGTTCTATCTTTCTATCTATCTTTCTATCTATCTATCTATCTATCTATCTATCTATCTATCTATCTATCTATCTATCTATCTATCTATCTATCTATCTATCTATCTATCTATCTATCTATCTATCTATATCTATCTATCTATCTATCTATCTATCTATCTATCTATCTATCTATCTATCTAGCTATCTAGCTATCTATCTATCTATCTATCTATCTATCTATCTATCTATCTATCTATCTATCTATCTATCTATCTATCTATCTATCTATCTATCTATCTATCTATCTATCTATCTATCTATCTATCTATCTATCTATCTATCTATCTATCTATCTATCTATCTATCTATCTATCTATCTATCTATCTATCTATCTATCTATCTATCTATCTATCTATCTATCTAATCTATGTATCTATCTATCTGTCCGTCGGTCGGTCGGTCTGTCTGTCTGTCTGTCTGTCTATGTATCTAAATATCTAAATATCTATCTATCTATTTACCTTTGTGCAAAACCGCTAGCTACCTGGCGAGATAACCAAACAACATAAGAACACTGTAGCTCCTGCGACGATCTTCATAAATCTCTGTAAAAATTACACCCATGAACTAAATGTTGAGTACCTGAAACGAACTGACCACCTTCAGGGTATGATGCAAGCAGCTTGACCACTTCGCCACTGAGACCACAAGTAATTTCTGCAATGAAACATGGATACAAATGTGGTCACCCCTGTTCTACAGGGATTCGAGACCATGTAAACCATACCCACAGACAAAGCCTTCTGGCCACTTGTCTAACACGATTTATATCATATGATACGAGAGAAATAAAACGGTAACATTTGTGTGCATATTTATCAAAGATTTTTATGCGGTTTTTCAGAAAAGAATTTTCTTCGCAACAAATAACGACAAAGCTCGCTGATAACATAGGTTCCCTAAAAAACTTGAAAATAAAAATTGTGTAAAATAATAATTTTAGGATTTCACATAGCTCCTGGTTTTTTATAAGGTCGGACACCTCATCACGTGACCTCCAAGCTGTTAGGCCTTCATTCATCGACTTGTGTGTAGTTGGCCATTTTAGTTTATTTGTCTGTTGAGAAAATACTGTACCGTTTTAATGCATGTAAGGTCATCTTTGTCAGAATTAATTAAAAGTACGACCGACGGAAGGTTTTGAACAGACATGACTACTAACGTCATACGGCACCCTCTATAAGGGGTAGACGTTTGTCTCACTGGTCAAAGGTGAACACATATTTTTGTTTTTGTTGTGGTACTTCAAGAAGGCCATTGTGGTGCCAGACGAAGAGCGCGAAAACTACGTCACATATAACAACGGCACTGCAATCAGAGAAAACTGTTTTTCCATGAATATTTTTTGCTCACGGAACCTATTTTATTAGCAGACTGTGTCGTTATATGTGGAAACAAGATTCTTTTCTAAAATTCTGCATAAATATCTTTGATAAACATCCTCACAAACTTTAGTGTTTTGCAGTATGCATCTACCATTTTATTTCTCTTCTATCATATTTTAGAAATCGTTCTAGGCAGGTGATCATACGGCTGTCTGTCGGAATATTGGTCAAGGTGTAGAATCCCTATAGAGCAGGAGGGAGCAACTTTTTTAGGATTTAGGGCTATGTTTCATTGAAGAAATTACTTGTGCTCTCCATGGCGAAGTGGTCAAGCCGTTTTCTTACTGGTCCAAAGGTCATGGGTTCGTTTCACGGACTCAACATTCAGTTCATGGGTGCAATTGTTCTATGATTCCTGAAGATCATCGCAGGAGCTATAGTGTCTGTGCGTTGTTTGGTGATCTCGGCAGGTAACTAGCCGTTTTGCAAAGAGAGACAATATAACCGACACAATGAAATTCGAACCTGTTGATTTTAAATTTAGTTGAGATCTACTTAACACAGACATGGAATAATAAAGAGGACCTAAAGGGCACAAATGCAAAGTGTGCAGAATATGTCCCACGGTTTGTCGGTCGACACGTTGGCCACTGCTGCGATAGCAAATATGGAATTGTTGTTGTTGTTATTATCGATCCACCGGCGCATGAGCTTTCGCCCTTGGGCCCAAAGCCTTGTAGTTGAATTTGCATGTTTTCACAAACTGTTCTTTTCCTCCATACAAGGGGTTCGTTCCACTTGTCTGGTCTCGGAGGGAGTAGCATGCTTCTAGTCTCGCTGAGTTTTGGGCACTCAAAGAGATGGTGTTCAACAGTTTCGAAGGGGTAGTTACATAGCTGGCACTCTGGGGAGTGTTGTGGCTGTATTCTGTTTAGATGTCCATTGAGTGGAGTATGTTGCGTTCTAAGTCTGAAGATGGTGGCCTGGTCCCATCTTGTTAGATGGTTAATGCTGTCATTAGGATCAGGGCGAGCCATGTGTCTATAAACCTCTTTCCAGTGTCTCCCATGGCCCATCTGTTCAACCAAGTCTCTTTGTTTATAGCTCTTATAAGTGTTTTTGCTGTCTGTAGGATTGTCGCTGTAGGTGGTTGTTCTTGTGTTGCTCCTTTCTTTGCCAATCTGTCAGCTCTGTCATTACCTGGTGTGCCGGAGTGGCCTGGAATCCACTGCATCACTATTCTGATGTTGTATGAGGTAAAAAGCTGATCAGCATCCAGGATTATCTTGGCTGTGTCAGTTCTGCAGCGTTCACTGCCCTCCAGAGCTTGAAGGGCAGACATTGAATCTGTGAAGATGACAATATTTTAGGCCTTTGAAGGGTAAACATCCATTACAGTCTTTAGGTGGTATACTGCTGTTTCCAGTGCAATTATTGCGGCTTCATAATTTGACCAGAATTCCCCGCATGCATCAAAAATCTCTTCAACAGATCCATCCGGATACCCTATGTAGATTCCGTAACCTGCTTTAATGGTAGCTTTAAGTGCAGATCCATCAGTATAAACATGTATCCATTCTTGGGAGTAAGAATCAACGGTCTTTAGTGATGAGTCCATAAGAGCGATTGGGTCGGACTGTTTGGTTTCCTCGCCTACCAATTTAATTCGGACTTCTGTAGCTTTAAAGCGAGCATGTGGTGGTAGGTTTCTTGCAACATTCTGAATGCCTTGACGCGATTTACCAACAAGCAAGGGACGTAAGCGTAGTCTGTGAATCAAACTATGTACAGTAATACACATGTTGGATGAAATAATAACTGTTCGGATGTAAAATATGTTGTGATAACTCAATAAATCAAAAAATATTAATTACGAAAAAGTAGTATCGATTGCTGTTGTAAATTATACATATATTTACTTTTAATCTTCTGTATGGAAATTCAAAAACAGCAAAGAATACTCTAAAGAAACAGGGTTATTAAAATTCTAGAATTTTACCTGGGCTGAAGACCTACCCTGGCCCTTGCCAGGGGCCGCAATATAGCCTGGTCAGAAATATGGCCCAAAGGCTGAACGCGGTTTCTGGGACCTCTCCACGGTGATCCTCACCCACATGGTGGCACATTGTGTCATCGGGTGTTTATCGCTTGTGTGATGTCCTGGTGGGGTAGAAAGTCAGTCAGTCACCCGGGCTACTCCAACATATTTGAAATTCGCACTTCTATTTTTGTCTGGTATGATACTGCCAATTATAGACATAAAATAATCTATTAAACTTGAGGCTTGGAATGGTCACTTGGTCCATCTTGTATTTCTCAGAAAATGTAATGTATTTTTTTTTTAAAGGATCTTTTCTACAACTTTAGGCCTATTGGGCATATGAGGCTGGACTTATATTGTATAGACCAGTAGGCACTTGTTGGGTGATGCGATTAGCCGCCTTTACCTCTCATGATTGCGATCTGGTACCCACTTAAGGTTGGGTCGACCTGGGAGCCAAGGTCATTTTTTTAAAAAGGTCAGGCTTTACAGGACCCAAATCGACGACCTTCCGATCCGCAGGCAAGCGTCTAGCTGCAAAATGGCGACTCCAAAAATGTAGGCTGGGTAAACTAAAAACACTAGACATTTTTTTTTTTTTTTTGGATGATTCGAACACACGTCCGCTGTGTTGGCAAGTTAGCTACTGAGAAGACTGGATAAAGTAAAGGGAGTTGTAAAGTTTAAGTCTAGAGTATCGTCTTCATTCCACTAGGTTCTGTCACACATGAATGTCTCTCCAAATAACTGCTGACTAGTGAGAGCATCGCACAATGCACGAACTCCCTACGATCCAACATAGTTTTACATATAATTGTAGCCGTAAACCGAACGACCTGGTCCTTGAAAGGAGCCCACGACCCTAGGAGCGCCTGGCAAACGGCTTAACAACTTAGCCACAGAGATCCCTCAAGAGAATCACGAAGATCGTGGGTATTAGAGAAAAGAAGAACAATTTGAAATCTAAGGCCCCATTTTAGGGGCAAAGAATAAACCAACTGCCCTTAGTAAGCGTGTCCCAGAAGATGCAAATTAGGGGTGTTTCTTTAAAAGTCGGAGTGCTTCTCACTGTCATTCGAGGAAACAACAGCCTGCATATAAATAGACCATATCTCTAAACTGGATGTGCACGCAAAATTAAAGTTGTGGGACAAGACCAAAGTCAGGAATTAGACGAACAACCAAAACCTTCCACAAGAGTTTACGGCCGGTGAAAGCTCAGAAGAAGATGGAGAAGAGTGAAAAACAGTTACTGTAGGAAATCGGTGCAGCTGCTGAATCTACCCAACACACACACACACACGCACGCACGCACACACACACGCACGCACGCACGCACACACACACGCACGCACGCACACACGATGCGTAGCTAGTTGTAGAAGAATATGATCATTGAAATTCTTCCGCTGCAGAGGATGATGATGATATTCATTGAGATGCACGCCATGTTATAGCCAAGTGTGACGGTGTACTTTAATGATTTATAGAATGTGTAGCACTAAGAAATATGAGGTAGTCAACTGTACAAAACTTTTAATATTTCGCACTAATGTTAAAACGGTACTTTTGTCTGGAGATGAAACATGCCAAACAACATATAGTAAACTCAATCATTGGTTAACTAACATCTTGTCTGCACAAAATACAAGAAGAAGGAATAAATTAATATAATAGGATCACTAGGTGAAGAGAAAAAAAAAGGGGGGAAGGGGGTGGGGGGTTAAATACTAGCAAATCAGGAGGTGAGAGAAAACGCTGACGTTAGATAGGGCGCATTTTGAAGAAAAAAAAACGACAACAATATAACTAGAATTCTTAGCATTGGAGCCCACAGGGGCAAAGGAATAGACATCAAAGAACGCATAAAGGGAACGAACAAGTGAAGTTTTTATTTTAAAAGATGGTAGGTTAAGGAGATGGGATGAGCTGTAAGCAATAGTAAAGCATAGTACTGCTTGCAGTGAGAGGGCCTATGCTCCATTAGGAGATCGTGGACAGAAGAAGACGGCTATGTAAATGTACTCCTACAGTAGACACTGCTAGGGTGTGTCAGAGCTTCATATATTCTAAACCACGACAATCGTTGTGCGGTGACCAGTTTTCTTGGTAGTAACAATTCACTACCGGACAATTTCCCTAAAGTAGTGTTTCCAAAACTTTTTTTTTTAAAGGACGCAATAAACATTTTCAACAGCCCCTTAACGTAAGCAAAAGTATTACTATTTGTATGTAAGAAATTTGTGAACAAAAACTCGTGTATCTTCGAATATTTCTCGGCGCCCCTGTGAAGAGGTCACGGCTCCCTGGAGCGCCATGGCGCACAGTTTGGGAATCACTGCCCTAAAGTATCTATATTTTATGATGATGGATGGAAAGTGCAGTAGTAGTGACGGTAGAAGAAAATTATCATTCTGCTGGGAATTGAGCAAGGACCTCTGTTGTGACCAGTGTTGCCACTTTGGATGTTTTACATTTAGTTTTCGATGTTTTCCCTTGCATTTAGATTGCGTTTTTTAGGTTTAGATGGTAGATGTTTTTCATTTGGAGTGAATTTATCAAATCTAACCTAAGAAACAGGATGAAATTTGACCTCTTAAATGCCATCTTGACAATAAAATTCGGCCTGATGAGAGTAGGAAAAGGCTGTTCCACTTATCAGCTCCCTGATTGTGTATTAAAAGAAATTGGAACAGCTAAAGCATACCAGAGTCATTTTGGATCTGAAGCTTCAACTTCATCATCCAAGCTAAGTTTTTCCTGTGGATCGTGTAAGGCAGACTTCAATAAAGACGAGGACATGATTCTCAAGGTTGAGATATTAATAGCTATGTAATTTGTGACTCTTTCCATTTGGATGTTTTTTCTAGATTTTTCCACGCAAATTTAGAAGTTTTTAGATATTTTTTGACTCCGTTTTTGATTTTTTTTTTTTTTTTTGTCAAAGAAAAGGGGCAACACTGGTTTCGACGTGCTATCTTCTCTAAAACTTCTTCGCTTACGAATACTGTGCTGCAACTAGGGCCGGATTAACTATTCATACACAGTAAGCAGGAGCTTAGGGCATCATAAACTGAGGAGGCATCACACAATTCTCGATAGCCTTCAAGCTGAGAGTTTATTTTCTCGTTTGAACTATATTACAAATCCCAACGATGCAACGTTACTTGCTGGATCTAGGAGAAAAACTTTCAAATCTTTTTTTTAAGTGAAAGTATAGTAATTTAAAAAAAAAAACTTCTGCTTACTGATGATGCAGCAATTACCACCTTAGCGGAGGAGTTGCAGTGTTTACTGATAATCTGGTAATCTGGTAATCTGATAATCTGTCAGCTTCATAGCAAACGGGTCACCCCATACTTGCTCCGCTCCTGTGCCAATGAAAAACACACAGAATGTTTATCACAGTCCCTTGTGGAAAGATTGACAGACTGCTGTCTCAGCATATGCACTAGCATACACACGTATTAAAAAAAGCATACTGTAGCCGTCAGAAGTGCTAACACAAACAGTCCTACATTAGAAATGCAGTTAATCATGGATGGTAGCACTAGTGACTAGCAGAAGTCACCAACAGATCAGCAGTTGCACACGCGATCAATTTTAATCATATAATGGCCCCACCAATATTGCGACAACCGGCTAACAGCAATGTTTACTATCTGTATTTGCTCATGCTTGTTGTGATTTTTGCCTAACAATCAGCAAAAACAAAACAAAAAGATAATAAAGATCATGGTGCAAACCGTTAGTTATGGACAAGTAGCCTACATTGATGGTGAAAAGCTAGAGACAGTTGACCATGGGACACATTTGGGATCCACAGTGAATAACAAACTATCGATAGACCAAGAAATCAACATCAGGATAGCTAAGGCTGTAACAACAATTAGCAAATTTAAAAAAAAATTTAAAAAAAAAAGAGTTTGGGGTAACAAAAAGC
>CAJHNH020004969.1:0-27827 GCA_905116865.2 Candidula unifasciata
TATGCACACGCGGTCGGAGCATATTCATTTGCTAGAGGCGCCAAAGCCAACAGTCGCCACCATATTGTTTTATGACGGAACTATGGTCAATATGTAGACTTTAACTCGCATCGGAAATGCGGGCTTTGAAAAGAATGAAAACATATGGAATGACAAAAAACGCGCGAGTCTGTCCCCAAGCGGAAGCAAAATGTCGAGCAAAATTCGACGTAGACAGTCGATGTTTGCCAGATGTTTTATGAGAAGTAGTCGAATCAAGAACTTGACAACTTGCAAGATATTATGGGAAAGTGAGCAAGCGGAAGACAAGTAGCTAAATGTCTCAATCTCATGGCTATAGACATTAGACATAGAAAAAACAAAAACATGTATATACAGTCCGTGACTGTAGTAATCAAATGATTTGGCAAACCATGGCAGCCTACGCCAAAAAAATTCTTTATTCATTCAAGAAAATTTATAAAACAGGACCACTGCTCTCTGTGTGGGTACTTGCCCGACGTTTAGAAAAAAAAAATGGGGTGGGGGGGGGGGGGGGTGGGGGGGGGGGGGGGGGGGGGAGACAATTTGCCAGAGAGGCGGGGATAGGGACGGGGAACCCTAATTATGGATTGTTTCTAGAAAGTCAGAGGGCATTTGCCAGAGAGGCGGGGAGTCACCAATTTGTATACGAGTACGTCAGCTCAGGAAAACGGATATGCACACAAAGTTCAAGACTCAAGTCCAGAAATGGATAAACAACAAGATCTTTCCGCCAGAGTCTGCAGCCAGAAACGCTAAGCAAAAGAGGACCACATTAGCCCATAGAGCGTGATGTTTATAATTAAAGAGTAAAGGACCCTTCTCTACGTCCTTCAAGAGTGTTTGGTATATAGGGTTAGAGCGAACGGCAATCAGGACCCTGTCGGAAACCGAACCCACGACATTCCGATCCGCAGGCGAGCGTCTAGCCATTAGACCACGGCTCCATGGTAACAGGTATATCATAAAATAATGAGTAACTTATAATTATAAAACTATATAATCTTGCAAAACAGTATTGATTATTGACTGTGTTAAACAATGTTATTTAGATTGATAACGTTAGAAAACGAATACAACACTTTTCCACAATATAATAATAAACTGAAAGAAATTACGGGCTTTAACAGCTGGGTACTCCATTGTGAATAGCCACTCAAGGGGGCAGCTGGCGAAAAATAAGCTCCCAGATTTGGCAGTGTGGCGGGGCCAGGTATAAAACACGGTAATGATATAATTCTGGCGAGCGTCGCACACGGTTTAACTACAGGTCGAGCGCGTGAGCCAACTATATCAGGAGGGGATAAGAAGTCTACCTCCCTTGCGTGGCGGTTCGCTTTCCATGCGTTGGGTCCTTTACTTACCTCGCTCGTGCCAGTTTAATGTAAATTCGGCGGTGTAGTATGGGCGCGGGTGTGAGTGTGTGGTGGTGATGCGCTTGTGCGCGTGTGCGCGTATGGATTTATGGTTGAATGAGGGTTTAGGCTGAGTGAGCTTTGAAATGTGACCATAATTATTTAAAGGGAATTAACAGTGATAATGAAGACAGGGAGATGGAAGTAAAGATTATAAGACCGACAAACAAGCAGGCATGCAGGAAGATAGGCAGATATATACATACATAACAGACTTATGTGTAGATAAATAAACAAAGAGGTAGGTAGGTAAATTAGTAGTTGGATGGACATGTGGATGGACAGACAGATTGATAGACATATGGACTGACAGAAATATAGGCGGACGGACGAACAGACTGATCGACAGAGAGACAGACAGACAGACAGACAGAGTTACAGACAGACAGACAGACAGACAGACAGACAGACAGACAGACAGACAGACAGACAGACAGACAGACAGACAGACAGACAGACAGACAGACAGACAGACAGACAGACAGACAGACAGACAGACAGACAGACAGACGGACGGACGGACGGACAGATAAATAGATAGATAGATAGGCAGGCAGGCAGGCAGGCAGACAGGCAGGCAGGCAGTCATGCAGGCAGGCAGGCAGGCAGGCAGTCATGCAGGCAGGCATGCAGATAGATAGATAGATAGATAGATAGATATAGATAGATAGATAGATAGATAGATATAGATAGATAGATAGATAGATAGATAGGATAGATAGATAGATAGATAGATAGATAGATAGATAGATAGATAGATAGATAGATAGTAGATAGATAGATAGATAGATAGATAGATAGATAGATAGATAGATAGATAGATAGATAGATAGATAGATAGATAGATAGATAGATAGATATAGATAGATAGATAGATAGATAGATAGATAGATAGATAGATAGATAGATAGATAGATAGATAGATAGATAGATAGATAGATAGATAGATAGATAGATAGATAGATAGATAGATAGATAGATAGATAGATAGATATGATAGATAGATAGATAGATAGATAGATAGATAGATAGATAGATAGATAGATAGATAGATAGATAGATAGATAGATAGATAGATAGAATAGATAGATAGATAGATAGATAGATAGATAGATAGATAGATAGATAGATAGATAGATAGATAGATAGATAGATAGATAGATAGATAGATAGATAGATAGATAGATAGATAGATAGATAGATAGATAGATAGATAGATAGATAGATAGATAGATAGATAGATAGATAGATAGATAGATAGATAGATAGATAGATAGATAGATAGATAGATAGATAGATAGATAGATAGATAGATAGATAGATAGATAGATAGATAGATAGATAGATAGATAGATAGATAGATAGATAGATAGATAGATAGATAGATAGATAGATAGATAGATAGATAGATAGATAGATAGATAGATAGATAGATAGATAGATAGATAGATAGATAGATAGATAGGATAGATAGATAGATAGATAGATAGATAGATAGATAGATAGATAGATAGATAGATAGATAGATAGATAGATAGATAGATAGATAGATAGATAGATAGATAGATAGATAGATAGATAGATAGATAGATAGATAGATTAGATAGATAGATAGATAGATAGATAGATAGATAGATAGATAGATAGATAGATAGATAGATAGATAGATAGATAGATAGATAGATAGATAGATAGATTAGATGGATGGATAGAACGCAAGATGATAGCACACCATCTGACAATGCTTTCAGAAATAGTTAAAGACACAAAAAAGGCGTGTTCACATTTGCTAGTCGGCGAGGTACCGTATGTTTGTGTTGATGATGATGATGGCGATGACATTAGGTCTGTAGAACAAAATGACTGCAGACAGATTAGGAGTTATTAAACTAAGAAAAAAAAAAAAAAAACAAAAAAAAAAAAAAAAAAAAAAAAGTCAAAAAAAATAAAAAAAAAAAATAACAAATAACCCCCCCCCCCCCCCCCCCTTTTTCCCCCCTGCCCACCTCCTTCCCCTCTTACAAGAGTGAATGCAGTAGGATTAACATCTCAAGGATGGGAATCAGTTAGTTACAAATCCCGGAAACACTGTAACACAGTTATATAAACATGTATAAGTAGGCAAAGGACCCTTTCCCACTCCTTTAGTGCACATATTAGGTATATACGGCTGACCTATATTTTATAGACCAATCGGCACTTGATTGATAATGTGGTCAACATTACACCAGGCGCCTTTACTTCCCATGAGTTTAGTTGGTACCCATTTAAGACTGGGCCGACCTGGGAGCCAAGGTCACCTCTGAAAGAAAGTCCTACTCTGTCAGGACCCGAACCGAGGACCTTCTGATCTGAGCCTCTAGCAGCTACACCACAACGATACAGATATTTAAATGGCAACACTAAACAACTGTAACAAAGTCTTTGGATTAATCAAGTAACGGAAAGTATTGTGAACGGCACTCACAGAAAGAAGTAGAAAGATAGAAGAACACACTTGACAACATAAAAATCGAAAGCTATAGTTACCGTGCCGGGAATTGAACCTGTCACCTCCAGACGGCGTCTGCGCCTCGCCATGAATACAAGTGCACTATGATACATGGTCAACTAGGCACCCCCAAATAAAAGGTGTCTTATTGGCCATGTCTATCGTACAGCTTGAAATCCACGACTATGGAATACGGACAGAGTTCATTTCAACCCATTGAAATGGCACCATAGGTTACAGAAATTTATATTAACGAAGCAAATGTCGAATAACAACCACAGCAACAATTTACGAACACAGTAAGACCTTATTGCTTTGTCTAGAATACACAAACATTTAAGAAAGGTATTTGTTATAACAAAGTCTTTGGAGCATCTGAGAAAAGGCCCTTTAAATACATAATATGGCAACTAAATCCCTATGGTTTAGCCCTGGAAGACTTGTTTATTATTGTTAACGCGGGCGGATCCTGCAAGTGACACTCGCCATCATCGCGTGTTCGATTCCCATGCTTCCTTACAGTAGAATATAACAATATCGTCAGGAAAGATGCAAAGGTACCATTACAATTCATGGCCAAAATTGATTAGTAACGCTCTAATGACTTTAAATACTCTAACAAGTGACTACAAAGGTTAGGGGTGAATTTAACAAGCCACGAGCAATAATCTTAGCTATAGTCGATGTTTCATTCAAAGGTGAATGGCAGAAGAAAAATGCGTGCATGCAGTCAATGTGAAGGCAATGCAAAAGATAGGACCACCGTATCAAGACAATCTTAATGATTAAATTATAAATCCTTTGTGAAAAATCACAAGAAGATCGTTTCATCATTACAAAAAAGTAAGATGAAGAAGACAGTGGAGGAGGAGAAAGAGGAGCAAAAGAAGAAGAAGTAGAAGGAGGGGAAAAGAAAATGAAAGAAAGAAAGAAAGAAAGAAAGAAAGAAAGAAAGAAAGAAAGAAAGAAAGAAGAAGAAGAAGAAGAAGAAGAAGAAGAAGAAGAAGAAGAAGAAGAAGAAGAAGAAGAAGAAGAAGAAGAAGAAGAAGAAGAAGAAGAAGAAGAAGAAGAAAAAGAAGAAGAAGAAAAAGAAGAAGAAGAAAAAGAAGAAGAAGAAGAAAAAGAACAAGAAGAAGAAGAAGAAGAAGAAGAAGAAGAAGAAGAAGAAGAAGAAGAAGAAGAAGAAGAAGAAGAAGAAGAAGAAGAAGAAGAAGAAAACACGGAAAATACGGGAAAAAAGGAACATAGAAAACAAAGAAATAGAAAAAAAAAGCTAAGAATAAGACAAGAGGTAAAATTATAAGACGAAAAAAAAGAGGAAATTGATAAGAAAGAATAGACACACACACACACAAATGAATAATTAGTAGCAAGACAAGTTGTAGTAGTAGTGTTCAATTTCTTGTTAAAAACCTGAAAACCCCTTAATGCATCTCCTTATTAATTATGTGCACCAATTCCCGTTTCTTCTACACGAAAGATGTCTAGCTATGCAAGCTTCTATCTATCTCCATCCTTCTTGCCAACTACAGCAGTAAATGCTGGCCTGTCCTTGATAAAACATGTCTGCCCACTAACAGCGATTGATCTAGTGACAATGTTCACCGGCGCTGGTTCCTGTCTGTTGAAATCGCCCCAGACTTTTACTAGATTCATATCTATGGGCTATTTCCGATCGCGTGTGGAACATCTCTTGTTGAATGAGATCTAAAGCTGTGCTTCTCGCTCGTAGAGGGTGGGAGTGTAAATGTTTTAATATTGTTTGTATTTCTACAGTGGTGAAATAAAAGAAGAAAGTGATAGATAAAGTAAATGGGTATTTATAGTTAGTTGCATGTCATATAGAGCAGCATTCTTCAAACTTTAAACACATGTGTACTGGGAAAACAGAATAAATATTTATATTCATGGCAAATAGTTCCTCCATGTCCATGTTGTGTTGCGCTGGTAGTCATGTCTATCCACAACTATCTGCCTCGTGTACTTTTATTACATTTTGGATATTTTGCTGGACCGATGGGAAAATTCCCGGGGCCAGTGCCAGTCTGAAGGGCCACAGTTTGAAGAATATGGTTTCATCGGACAACGGTAAACACTTCGGGTATTTTCGACTGTTTTCCCCGCATGATTTCCAGAGTGGGAACAATTAGACACGCTGCCATCCTTACAAGTATGTCGTTAAATGCAGATAGTTATGTGGTTCCTAACACGACACACACACACACACACACACACACACACACACAAACACACACACACACACACACAAACACATCGTGATTGTAACTGACTCAGAAAGCTTGCTGAGGAAGATCATAACAGGTATGCTTCGTGCAGAGAGGCATGCTTCGCTGCGGAAGACACGGGTGAGGAGTATTGTCTGGATTTTTTCACCGGGAGCGCAGGTGTGTTGGGAGATAAACAGGCGGACAGGCTGGCTGGCTCTGCACAACTTGGTGGAATACTGATACATGATAAGGCAGACGTGGTTAGTGCCTTGTTGGAGAGCGTGTACAGTTCGGAGGAGCAGATGGATCACCACAGTCTGGTGAGATTGATGCAGGGGGGAGTGACGAGAGGTTCTGGCAGATGCTCGAGGCTCAGAGGAAAGGCAAGACAGACGTTTAATTATAATACAACTGGCACTATTAGTATCGGAACTCCTGGCTGGCTGCTGAAGATGAGGACGGATCGCTTTTGGGAATGCCCCGAATGCTGTGATGTCAGTTCTTGAATCAAATCAAATCAGTTATGTGTTTCCTTGCTTCGAAGGCAGAGTGTATCTGTTTTATAACTGAGGAACCAACAGTCTGTATAGCAAATGCGTAGAAATAAACTGGATTTTTAAAACGGATGTGCATAGACAACCGAAGTTCTGGAACAAGAGCAAAGACCAACAGTAAGCGAAAGAAAACTTTCTCAAGGAACTTATAATCGGTGAACGCAAAGAAGAGGGAAAAAAAGTTGCCTGTTCGTCGTTTTAAGGACAATTTTACATTCTGTAGTTCAGTTTTTTATCAATTGTACACGATTAGCAACCATATCTGAAAATTATTTACATCTAGCCTGCAAGAATTGTTTCCCTAAACTCCACATAGCAAAGCAAAAGTAAAAGTAAAAGTAAGTAAGGATAGATCCCTTTTCACGCCTTTAGGCGCATCGGGTATTTGGGAAAAGCGCCCGTATTTTTTTCAGGCCATCGGCACTAGGTCTCAACCAAACATAACAGGGATTTATTGCACGAGCTGTTTCATTGTGGAAACAAGATGCTTAATTATTTCTAGCCAATATCTGTTGTATTATTTAAAAACTTGAAAATGAACATAACCCAAGTAATTTTTTTTTCTGTCATGAACGAGGAAATAAAAGAAGAATTCAAAAATATACGATGTGGCTTACATATAAATTCATGAATACCATCATACTTTGCTCATCATACTTATAAGCCACTAAAATATGCTACACACCATTAGTTTCTGCTATTATGTATCTGTTACCGTGGCATATTCTCTAGACTGCACACGCACATACACACATTGACACACATTTAAACATAGACAAACAGAGCAAGGAGTGACGATTTACACCCACCCAGACACACACAACTTTGGGGAAGCTCAGCCCTAAACCTCATTCACATTTTTTGGGTGGGGTGGGGTGGGGAGGGGGAGGGGAGCAAACAGTTCCCCAATCCTTCTTTGAGTGTGCAAAAATAATAATTTGCTAAATGGAAACAAACTATAATAAAATATTTAAAAAATGTGGAACATAAAAGTAGTTATTTATAAACATAATTTCTATACATTGTGCCCGCTCAGTATTCTGGTAAGGTGTGTAGGAAGAAAGAGAAAGAACAAACGAACTTTGTTTCCAAAGGGTTACAAATTGGGCACGCAGGCCCTACTTACATTCGGCCTTTCTTTCCAAGCATTGATCTTTCAGACGGCAGTTGCTTTATACTAAGCATATTATGTTAATATGTCACAATTATTTGAGAGAGACAGAGAGAAAGAGAAAGAGACAGATAAAGAGAGAGATAGAGAGAGGGACCGAGAGAAAGAGAAAGAGAAAGAGAGACAGAAAGAAAGAGACAGAGAGATACCGGAGCTCCTGATACACACGTACGTACACACAAACGCACACACACACACACGCGCACACACACAATCTATTGCTGGTGAGGTTTCACATTCGTCACCTGCAGCCTCCTAGTGTTTTGCACTCACGTTTCTCCCACCATGTCCCCTTACATCTTTCAACCCACAATCTCTAGGACAACGGTATCATAAAAGAATGTGACACATCATCCCGCTAAAGTAGCTAGGGCGCGATGCCAGATTGCAGGTGCGGCTCGCGATTTTCGTTACTTACAAAACGCGCAATGTACCTGGCAACAATACGATAGGTGACCTTCAAACTCTTCACCCATGTTCTCAGTGTGGGGTCGTAGTTTAAACAGGAATAAAAGCTTGAAGAATGGGAAAGGGTGTAAAGCACTTTTCCTTACAGTATAGATCGTTTTCTATGTCGTCATCATCTTTTTGTATCGTTTATGAGTCACAAAGCACTCAAGTCCCCCGCCCCCATTCAATTGTCTAATGTTCCGTCGACGCGATAACAGTGATGAAATCTAATCAAGCATCCGCTCCTATCAATGTTCTTCTGCATCAGTAGAAGAAGCATTTTTTCCCCCAATAATTAAATGCATAAGGATGGGCGTGTATTCTGGTAGTCTTTCAGCTTTATCTCAAACGGGCTAGACCGTCCATCAGTCTCTTTGGGGAACATTGACACAGTCTGCAGCAGTGGTGACACTTTTCTTTGACAAAAAACATCGAAGACGCTGTCAAAAAAAATATATAACAACATCTAAATTTGCGTGGAAAACATCTGGAAAAAACATCCAAATGGAAAGAGTCACAAATTACATAGCAATTGATATGACTTACCCTATAGAATCATGTCCTCATCTTTATTGAAGTCTGCCTTACAAGATCCACAGGATTAACTTAGCTTGGATGATGAAGTTGAAGCTTCAGATCCAAAATGACTCTGGTATGCTTTAGCTGTTTCAATTTCTTTGAATACCCAATCAGGGAGCTGATAAGTGGAACAGCCTTTTCCCACTCTTATCAGGCAAAATTTTATTGTCAAGATAGCATTTAAGAGGTCAAATTTATCCTGTTTCTTAGGTTTGATTTGATAAATTCACTCCAAATAAAAAAACATCTAGAAAAACGTCTACCATCTAAACGCCAAAAACGCCATCTAAATGCAAGGGGAAACATCTAAATCTGGATGTAAAACATCCAAAGTGGCAACACTGGTCTGCAGTCTCAGGATCGTCTGCGTTGCCTTGGGGTTTTCGTCTTGTGGTTGGTTCATTTGTGTGTGCGTGAGTGTTAGCCAGTTAATAGTATCGCATGAAGAACGGAACAACATAACGGCAATCTCATACAGATCTTCGAAACGCACTCTTAAACCGAAGGATGAAACTTTGAAAAAAAAAGAAGAAGAAGAAAAAGAAGAAGAAGAAGAAGAAGAGAATAAGAAAAGGAAGAAAAAGAAGAAGAAGAAGAAGAAGAGAAGAAGAAGAAGAAGAAGAAAGAAGAAGAAGAAGAAGAAGAAGAAGAAGAAGAAGAAGAAGAAGAAGAAGAAGAAGAAGAAGAAGAAGAAAAAGAAGGACAAGAAGAAAATGATGATGATAATTAAGAAGGAGTAGGAGCAGAAGAAAATGACGATAAAGCAAATACAACAACTATTACTGTAAAAGTAGTAAAGGTAATATTTGTATTAGTATTATAGTTAGTAGTAGGAGTATTAGTAGCAGTAGCACAGTGGTAGTATAGTAGTAGTAGTAGTAGTAGTAGTAGCAGCAGCAGCAGCAGCAGTAGTATTAGTAGTAGTATTAGTAGTAGTAGTAGTAGTAGTAGTAGTAGTAGTAGTAGTAGTAGTAGTAGTAGTAGTAGTAGTAGTAGTAGTAGTAGTAGTAGTAGTAGTAGTAGTAGTAGTAGTAGTAGTAGTAAGAGTACAATTAGTAGCAGTATCAGATGTAGCAGTAGTAGTATTGTAGTAGTTATAGTAGTACAATAGAAAGAAACAGCAAAATTAGTAGCAATGTGTGGCTTAATACACACGTAGCAACATTTAAAATAAACAACTGATGATCGCCAGCCCAATAATTATATGAGTATAATTTAATCTTATTCCTAAAGCTACCTTCCCTGGCGAAGCCGGACTAATTTTCAAAAAATGACCTTGGCTCCCAGATCGACCCAGCCATGAGTGGGTACCGGGTGCAATCCCGGGAAGTAAAAGCAGCCGGCGTGATGCTGATCACATCACCCATCTTGTGCCGATTGGTCTATAAAAATATAGGTCTAGCCCTCTATGCTCTATGCGCCTAGAGGCGTGGATAAGGGTCCTTTACATTTTTTGTTAAACAACCGCCAAATCATATTAAGCTTTTACCCCTTTGGGATGTAGATAGAAGGCATCTTGAGCTTGAAGATGTAGGCCTTATGATAAATGCTTTCACCACAGGTTTTATTTTATAAAATGATATACAGTTATCAAATGATACAATACTTAACACACTAGTAAACTAAAACTGCAAAAGCGGTCTTCGTGACGCACTGAAAGCCCCATTCGATCGTTCAAACTTTTGTTCCAACTGAAGCTAATTATTATAAACAAAATTCGTTCTGCCCGGAAGTCTAAGTGTAAAAATATGAGAAAGATCGTGCAGGTAAATATTCGGTTCTTCCAAATAACAAAACACTAAATGGACATTTCTTGTTTCATGTGCATATCGTCTTCACGAACATTGGAATATTTGCTATTTTCCAAATCGCTATGTGATATGCGATAGAAAAGGGGAGTTGAGATTCAGCCGTCTGTAGAACCAGGGGAGATGCCTCTTGCTATTGTAAACGACGCTGTCTTTCTCGTTCGTGTGAAGTAGGTGTGGGACACATGTGTGGTTGTTTAATTGTGAGGGGTAGATGTAAGAAATATGTGTGATTATTTAAATTTGAGTGTTATGTTTGGGAAAATTTGGGCGACTGTGAAACTGTGAGGGGAAAATGTGAGGAAATATGTGTGACTGTGTTGTTTTGAGGGGTAGGTACGGGAAATATGTTAGATTGTTTAACTGTTAGGGTTAGGTGAGGAAAATGAGGACGACTCTAAAAAAGCTGTAAAGGGTAGATGTTTGAAATATATCTGATTGTATAGTAGTGAGGGATGGATATGGTAAATATGTGTGATTGTGTAGTAGTAAGGGGTGGATGTGGTAAATACGTGTGATTGTGTAGTAGTGAGGGGTGGATGTGGTAAATATGTGTGATTGTGTAGTAGTAAGGGGTGGATGTGGTAAATGTGTGTGATTGTGTAGTAGTGAGGGGTGGATGTGGTAAATATGTGTGATTGTGTAGTAGTGAGGGGTAGGTGTGGTAAATGTGTGTGATTGTGTAGTAGTGAGGGGTGGATGTGGTAAATATGTGTAATTGTGTAGTAGTGAGGGGTGGATGTGGTAAATATGTGTGATTGTGTAGTAGTAAGGGGTGGATGTGGTAAATGTGTGTGATTGTGTAGTAGTGAGGGGTGGATGTGGTAAATATGTGTGATTGTGTAGTAGTGAGGGGTAGGTGTGGTAAATATGTGTGATTGTGTAGTAGTTAGGGGTGGATGTGGTAAATATGTGTGATTGTGTAGTAGTGAGGGATAGGTGTGGTAAATATGTGTGATTGTGTAGTAGTGAGGGGTGGGTGTGGTAAATATGTGTGATTGTGTACTAGTGAGGGATAGGTGTTGTAAATATGTGTGGTCGGGTATATGTGAGAGACATGTATGGAACATATTGTGTGTGTGGTTAGGAGGGGTAGGTGAGGAACAGGTGTGTAACTGTGCAGTTGTGCTAAACAGACGTGGACAATATATTTGAGTGCGTAGTTATAAAAGGAAAGTAAGTAAGTCAAAGATCCCTTTCCACTCCTTCAGGCTTACTGGACATATAGGGCTAGACCTATATTTTACAGACCAAATGGCACTCGGTTGGTGACTTGGGCTATACCTGGTCTCGACTCAAAGCTGGATCCCACTGGGAACCAAATTCAGTTTTAAAAAAAAAGTCCTGCTCTGTAAGGACCCGAACTGGCGAGCTTGCGATTCGCAGGCAAGCGCCTAGCTGAAACGCCACGGCGGCTCGTATAGTAGGTGTGGGAATTATGTGTAGGTATCAAAGGCAGGTATTGAAGATATGTTTGAGGGTATATTTGTGAGGGTTGGATGTCACCAAAATGTGCGAATATGAGGATGTGAGGGGTGAAAATGTGTGTCAGTGTAGTTGTGAAGAGTGTGTGTTAGAATTTTAATATAACATGTGGTTGTTATTTTGTAGGTATGCTAAGTGTTGTTGTTTCTGGTAGTTATGCTAAAGGTATGTAATAGTGTAGTCAGTATTTGGTAGGTATGCTATATGTGTGTGATTGTGTTGTTGTTCTTGGTAGCTATGCCTAATGTGTGTGAGACTGTGTAGTTGTTATTGCTAGGTATGGTAAATGTGTGTGACTGTGTAGTTGTTATTGCTAGGTATGGTAAATGTGTGTGACTGTGTAATTGTTATTGCTAGGTATGGTAAATGTGTGTTGACTGTGTAGTGTTATTGCTGTGTAAATTGTTAGTTTGGTTTGCTAGGTATGGTAAATGTGTGTGACTGTGTAGTTGTTATTGCTAGGTATGGTAAATGTGTGTGACTGTGTAGTTGTTATTGCTAGGTATGGTAAATGTGTGTGACTGTGTAGTTGTTATTGCTAGGTATGGTAAATGTGTGTGACTGTGTAGTTGTTATTGCTAGGTATGGTAAATGTGTGTGACTGTGTAGTTGTTATTGCTAGGTATGGTAAATGTGTGTGACTGTGTAATCAGGAAACGTAGGTGTGTCGTCTGAACTGACAAAGTAAGAACATTTATACTAGAACAAAAATTTCAGGAAAACTCTCTCAAAGGAGTGTGATGATATCAAATACTTATAAAATGTGTCTGACACCTCAGAGGTCTAGTTATTTCTGACACTGGTATGAGATAACCAGTATACACTTTATAAAACTTAAAACATCTCTAGGTTTTTATTGAGTTGCGGCAGTATAAACCATAGCTTGCAAAATCTCAAAACATGAAAGGTGTACCTAGTCTAGAGAACCAAAGAGGACAGATACAACTTGGTACCGAACTCCTTTCTGAGGAAAAGACGCTGGCGTTGGATAAGACACGATATATTCTCTCTCTCTCTCTCTCTCTCTCTCTCTCTCTCTCTCTCTCTCCCTCCCTCCCCCTTTCTCACGCGCGCGCGTTATGTTCGATTAAGTGGCAAGAATAAAAAAGGTTTGGTGTAACACAGTACAAGGCAACCAATGTGCATCCAATGTACTTTAGATGGCACTGACTACGACATTAAAGAGAGAAGACAAAGAATGCATAAGAAAAATATTGGCAGGCAAGAGAAGGGGTAAGAATGAGTAGTATGAGAAAAAGAAGAAACAGAACAACAACAACAACAACAACAACAACAACAACAAGGGGAACAGAAAGCTGCAAATGAAGAGAATGATTGCGATGCTCCTGATGATGATGATGATGATGATGATTATGATAGCACGTAACTTTTGAAGCAAATCCACAGTGTAAATCGTCGGTAATGAGCTGATAGGAGACCAGGTCCTTGGCTCCACTTAAAAGAATAATTTATAAAAAGAAACACGAATCTTCAACAACAATAAACGATCAATGTGGTAATGTTTACATAAACATTTATCTAACGTTCCCTCAACGATCTCAGAAAAATAAGCAACACCAGAAGCACAACGACGGACAGAGCAGCAGATCAAAGACGGCAGTATCAACACCCTTCTTTTGTTCAGCTAAAAAATTCTATCACTTTAAAGCGGGGAACATGATGAACGATGTTTCCTGGACAGAAATGAAATTTCCGCCTCATTTCCACTAGCGAGTACCTGGCAGTAAGGCTTGTCAACCCAGTGAGAAGGACTCTGGAGATTTCTGGGTCTGTGAGTAACGGACGGGTCCATTAGCTTGCGGTGTCTGCAGGAAATTGGTTACGCTACAGAATATGCAGCACTTCCCACTTGCAGTAAAAACGAACTGGTTGTGCTGCTTGAGCGGTGTAAAAGTCTGTATAGGTGTAAAAATTCCTTTTCCTTTTCCTTCTCCTCTCCTTTCTCCTCCTCCTCCTCCTACTCTTCTTCTTCTTCTTCTTCTTTTTCTTCTTCCTCTTCTTCTTCGTCTTCTTCTTCTTCTTATTCTTCTTCTACTGTATGTATTTACTAGAAGTAAACACTAAGGGGGATGTTGTATTAAAGAAAGGGAAGAGATAATATGAAGGATAATATACAAATCGACTTGGACCTATCTCTACTCCCAGCATACAAGAGCTCCAACTCACATGTTGTGGTGAGTGTTTTGAGCCAACCCACACTCGTGCCGCCTCAGTAACAAACAAAAAAAAAGTTCGTTAGACCGGAGCTAAGATCCATAATATCTTAACCTAGACAGGGCATGTTCTATATGAAGTCTAATCAGCGGTAACAGTATAACTAGGCACACTAACTACAAATCCTTAACCTAATCAAAACAACTGGACTATAATTATAACATTCAACATCTGTTTATTTTACTGAACAGAAAACTAACGCTGTTTCACAAATAACAGCACATTAGCAACCAAAACTGTGTTTACACAGGCCACAGGCTAAGCACTTCAGCTATCAAAAATTACCATTCTCTTCTAGCGACATAAAATCAAATATCTTAGAGAAATGATACACACTGACATCTCTATTCACCGTGTAACTACTACAAGTTGTCTTCAGAATGTGCTAGGGTGTTTGTGGTACTGTCTGACATACACACAGTAGGGACGGGGAAGTCTTCATTTTATGCATGTGGTAGTTGAGCCTTCAGCTTAACATTTTTAGACGGAAAATTGTTCGTTTTTGCTTTCTGTTAAGTCTGCTGATCAGGTCTTGTGTATGTTTTTTTGCTAGTTTGTTCTCTCCACAATTCCTTGAATTTTCCCCTGATAAGTTTTTTGTTGTCTGATGATGGCAATTAATGGGTTATTTTTCACCTCTGTTCCATTTAAGTTCTAAGTCAGCCCGTTAGATTATTTCCTGGTATGCCGCAGTGAACTGCGATTCACCGGAGAACGATTTGATTGGTTTATGAGAGTAAAGTCACCTGGAGGACTGACATGCAGTCAAACAGGAAAACAGTTTTGCTGTCTTTAAATTTTTCTTTTCCTTTTGCCCTTTGGTTGCCTCAAAAATTGCTTGCTGCTCTGCTCTGAAGTTTCGAATAGGCACTTTGATCCCATCCTGCAGCATGATGATCGAACTACCTCCTCCGTTTTTTGCTGCTTCGTCCAATGATCCATCGGTATACATGTATGTCCATTCGGAATGTGTACATGTAGCACAAGTTCACGTTCTTCAGTCTTTCTGTTTGCGTCTAAGATTGTTGCTGTGACTGTATAGTTAGGCTGTTGTTTTGACTGTATAGTTAGGCTGTTGTTGTGACTGTATAGTTAGGATGTAAGTCTATGTTGTATGCATGGATCATTTTCAACGTTGAAGTGTCTTAAGAAAGGATGCCATTTATTTTGGTGCAGAACAGTTTTGATAGATGGTAAAAGCTTTAAAAGTAAAAGGTAAACTCAGGAGATGTGAACCAGCGCCATTGCACACGGTTATAAACTATAAGTGCTCTGCCACCAGTACGGACAGTTGATAAGAATTGTCCGCCTGTGTCGCCGTTCGCACCTAACTCTGTAGCTACAGCGCGTTCCTCCATTTACACCAGAGTGTCAACTATGGTACCCATTTCCTAGAAGATGGGTGAACCCCATGAACCGCCCGATTTCTAACACCGACCGTGGGCTGCAGCGAGACGCAGCTGGATCTGAAAGCGAGCCTCTTATCGACTGCGCTAAAGTGGTCCACGGTAAAAGCTTTTTTTCAGCCGGTTTTTAGTGAAGCTGTTAGCTATTCTGTGCATGGTGTTGTTGTTTATGCGTAAAAATGTTTCTGTTATGGTAAGCACCTTTTCTTCCCTTCAAGCTCTGGAGGCTAGAAGTAGCTTCCAGCTCAGTGACTGGTGTGCTTCTCATATCTTCAGATTCGGAGACCAGTGTTCTGCATTTTGTCCAATTTTTTTTTTATTTTTTAGATTCGATTTGCCTGCAGCGGAGTATGCTCCCATGCCATACTCCAGTTTTGATAGTAACGTATCCTGTGAATACTTGTTGTACTATGTTGGCATGTGCACCCCAGCTTGTTCCAGTAACTTTCTTCAAAAGTCTAAGCTGCAGGGTAGCTTCCCTTTGGGTGTCTTCAATTTCGAGGCCCCGAATAATATGTTTGGTTGTCCTCTTTTGGAAATATGTTGCCTTCTAGGTACAGATAAACTTGGTCTCGTACTTGTTCTTGTACTTGAAGCTTTGTGGAAAGAGAGAAGAGAGTCGAGACGGTTTTGGTCTGGTGTTTTGTGACTGCCCAAGAGTCTGTCCATTTCTCAACCTTGTTTTTAAGCTTTCAGCATTCTTGTTTTAACTGTTCGTATATGTTCAATCTGCACATAGGATCGTGGATTCAGATCCTGACGAAACCGGACATTCTTCAAAAAGGACCTCTGCTCCCTGGTCGTCACAGGCTTAAATGGGTACTAGTTAATGTCCTAGTAAGTAAAGAGGACCGGCGTGATGTTGACCACATTATCCTAGACTGCTGATTGATCTATAAAATATAGATCCAAACATACATGCCGAATACACATGAAGGAGCGGAAAAAGGGTCTTTTACATTTTACTTCCTCTTAGACTTCTGTTTTATAGACGAAACGGCACTCGATGAATGACGTGCTCACTATCCCGCTGGCTGCCTTTACTTTCTGGCACATTACCATATACAAATTTCAGACTGGGTCGACCTGGGAAACAATGTTAACTTAAAAAAAGTATAAGTGTTGGTCTGGAATTGAACAGACGACCTTTGGGCAGGCAGATATCAGTACCAAATGGTGCCGACCGTTGCTACTTTGTGTCTTAAGATAACATAACAAGTTGAGATGTTGCGGACTCAGGCGGGAGTTAGAAATAGAACGGAGCACTTATGGGTTTTACTTTTGTACCATAATGTTGACCAGTTGTTCAAACCATCAACCATTAATATCCCGCGTCACTCTGACTATTTTCGTTTAAATTTATTTAGTGTCTTCATTATCTCAAAAACGCTTGTCTGAGAGTCCGAAGATCTTTGGTTCTAATCCAAAAGGGGAGATGCTTTTTATGACTGAACTTTGATCTAAAAATAAAATGAACAATATGAAGAATTAATTAAATATGATGAGGAACAGCTGGCCAACGGTTAATAACGCTGGGCTTTTATGCAGGATATCCTGGCTCGAATCCTCTGTAAGGTTGCGGATTCATTTACTTTTTTCTGTCCTGGGCGGTAATACAATCCTAGCCTATATATAGTCCGTGGCGACAACACTAGCAATGCGGCCCTAAACCCCAAGGTTCAGAGGCCTCCTGCTTACACCACAAACATGGTACGTCTGGCAGTGATAAAAAGAAAAATTAAACAATGCAATTTGTAAGCATCGAACGAAGCCAGCCACAATTCAATTGGATTTATTTAGTTTGTGGCGCTTCTTTCTATGTTGATGTAACAACTTTGTAGTACCACACTTGACGAAATAGAGTAAATTTGCCTGGCAATAGATGGTGCATTGTATTGTTTGTGTTCGTATTATTTAAATTTTTTTGTTTTGTTTTAGTATCCAGAAGCCATGAGTTGTTAACCCTTACGCTCGGTATTATGGATATCGCAACCCTTTAGCTTGATTCCATGATGAATACGGTAAATCTGGGAGAAATGTGGCTTTTCTGCCTACCTCCGGGAGTAAACCCGGACCACAAGCAGCTCGTCACCCGGTCACCGCCCAGTCCGGTTTAGCCAACTACGCTAGAGAGCCGGGTGTATTATTTAAATAATACTCAATATGCTTGATACGCATGCATACGTTGACTGAGAATCCAAAAAAATTAATAATTTTCACGATGTTGTAACTGAATCATGCGCCATCTCTTATCCCAACAATGGGGTGTTACCTTTCACCGCTGAGAATTCACTGAACTGATTATACTCTTGTACTGTATTTTAACGATTTCACTTGAGCTGAACTGAATTTTTATAAGACCGAAAGTTCCTATAATTTCCGGGTGGAATTTCAGCTTTATGCTAAATTATAATTATTCCAATTTTGCGACAATTTTTACGTCGGATTATTCCAAAAAACGACAAAACAAACGTGACAGATCGTGTTCGATCAGTGAACTAGGATAGCATTGTCCCCTTTCAATATTTTCCTTGTTCGCTTCCTTCTTGAAACCAGATAGCTGTGGATAGTTAGCAGCCGTTGAAGTGTATTTAGTACTTTCTCAAGCATACCCTAACAAGCCTGTGAAACGGGAACTGCATTAATGTCCCCAGGAGCGGAATAAGGTGACGGTAAGGGAATGCAAGAGCCCAGTGCGGAATTGATCTCTAAGTCATGTTTTCATGGTGGGAATATCCGACAGGGCAGGTCAATTTTCCCGGGTGTCCGGATCCTGAATTGCGGTCCTTGTTGGCATACGCTGGCGATCGAAATCTCTATTTGTCATACATGAAGTGTTTGTTCTCTCACGCTAGAGGGGTGATATTTCCTCATATGTTTCGTTACTGCGGCATACAAATATTCATAATCATGATGTGTTTAATGAAACATGAACGCGGTGCTGCTGACGAAGACAGATGATCACAGACAAAGACGAGGGAGTTATTGTACTGGACAAGGTATAAACGAATGTTGGTAGATGACACCAGATTAGATGAAATAACATGTGTGAGAATGCCCGAGTGGATCCAGCAAGCTAGGGCGTAAGAGGTGAAAATTGCGTTTACATAATGACGGTAACAGCATCTACACCTTAAGACTATTGCTCCTGGAGACGGAGCCTTTATGGCTGTGATCGGTTTGCTATGATGTCGTTCTTAAATCAATAATCAGTAATAAGATGGAAGAAAACAAACAAAAACAAATCAATTACACAATGTTGACAAATTTAAGGAGTTGGATGAACCGCAATCAAGGGCACTGTAGAAGGGGAAAAGCCGAGGAAAAGAAGTGGTAAATAATAGTTACAGTTAAAGTCGAAGGGTTCGCCTCCATTGCACCAGATATGGCTCAGTCTGCTGACAGCATCGCACAAAGCACGAACACCCTAGCTCTATGACGATCCCCAGGGGTCTCGTAACAAATGAATTATTGAACAGAACGACGCATCCGTGCAACGAATTCATGACCTTTGAGCGCGAGGCAAACTGCTTGATCCCTTGGGCACTGAGGATCGCCTTCCCCTATCCCCTAACACTGCACCCCCCCCCCCACCTCCCCGCTCAAAACCAGAAGAAGAAGTGGATTAAAAATGGGAATAAGAAATTACCAAATAGGGAATGTAGAAATTGCCGGTATCGATCAAATGCGATACTTACAAAATACTTGTATGTCCTTGTTACAGTGACGGCGGTGGTAATAATAATATACTGGCAACGATGATGGGAACCACACTGAAACGTTACAACCGGTATAGAACGAGCGGAAGACCTCGGAAAATATGAAGTAATGTCATTGAGAACAGAAATGAACATTAATCCCAATAGTGCTCTTGACAGAGTTAATCAACGAATGTTATATCTCAGCCCGACACTTCGCTGAGGTGCGAGGTGGAAGAGAAGAACAAGGAGAAGAAACAGAAAAAGAAGAAGAAGAAGAAGAAGAAGAAGAAGAAGAAGAAGAAGAAGAAGAAAAGATGATGATGATGATGATGATGCTGATGATGATGATGCTGATGATGATGATGATGATGATGATGATGCTGATGATGATGATGATGATGATGCTGCTGATGATGATGATGATGCTGCTGATGATGATGATGCTGCTGATGATGATGCTGATGATGATGATGATGCTGATGATGATGATGATGATGCTGCTGATGATGATGATGATGATGCTGCTGATGATGATGCTGCTGATGATGATGATGCTGATGATGATGTATTACTTAAAATTGTCGACGTAACAGTTTCAGGATTAGAAATATTAGTAGCTGGATACGTAGTAGCGGCGAATGTAGCAGGCATAGTTATAGTAGAAGGAGTAGTAGAAATAGCAGTGAAGAATTAATAGTGGTAATTGCAGGTTTGATGAAGTTAGGAATGGAGCCCAGTAAACAGTGATGATGAACTGAATAATTTTAAGAGATCCTTTTTGTGTACTGAAGAATTTTGTCTGTGATAATTCAT
This sequence comes from Candidula unifasciata, assembly GCA_905116865.2. Lineage (NCBI taxonomy): Eukaryota > Metazoa > Mollusca > Gastropoda > Stylommatophora > Geomitridae > Candidula > Candidula unifasciata. The sequence continues at coordinate 20,358 of CAJHNH020004969.1, forward strand.
GTCTGTTTTGTGATCAGATTTTTTTGAATTCATCTTTACATTTTACGATTGTTCTATTTAAGCTTATTTAAAGAATTAACGCTATATCTTCATAGACTCTTTGAAATCTCTAGTTTAGTACATAAGATAGTAATAGATATTATCTTCTAAAATACTTTGTGCTGATAATTCAATCCCTGGCTAGCAAACCTGGGGCATTAGTAAAGTGGTAGGGACGTCCAATTAGACTAAAACAACATTAGGGAGGTGAGGGTTGTCAAAGAGCTATGTTGTATCACCCCCAGTGGATGTGTTAACTGGTTATTGTGAGCTTAAAGGGACACCTCTCAAAACCAATATACCAGCCACCAGTAAACACCACTCCTTCACTGAGTGGCAAGTCTCTCTGTTCCGATAACGGAAAGAGCGGACCACCACTTAGTGACAGGACAATTACATCACCCCATTCCCCCCTACCCCCCACCCCCACCCCAAGTGCTGACTGGTCAATAAAACATAGGTCTAACCCTGTTTGCCAAATACACCCGAAGGCGTGGAAAATGGTCATTTTCTTTTTTAAAAACAATTTCTACATCTTCTGTCTGTACGAAAGATATTTAATATGTGATGTAATCGGTATCACTAACGTCGTTAACGTTTAATTTCTTGAAAATGTCATCGTATATTTTACAGACTCCACTGATCGGGATTGGAACGTATCGCCACCATTCTGCAGGCAGGCGTGCTAGCTACTGAGCAAAGGCGGCTTGCGGTTTAGACAGCGTATGTCATAAAATGGCCATTGCCTTAATTCCAGGAGTTCAGAAAAACAAAGCTATACCATCACTGGTATGGATGCCTTGAAAAAAAAATAACCCTGCTGTGTCATTACTATTATAAAGGCGAATTCCGGGCACACGTTTTATTTTTCTATCAGGACTGGTTGTAAAACGCTTTTTGACATCAAGAATCGTTACATTATAAAGACTTTGAGATAGTTTTACTAGCTCGTCAAAAAGAGACAGAAGATTCTCTTGAGTCTGCGAGAAGAAACGGGATAAAAGCAATCGTATAGCTGATACTGCCATAGGGCGTGAAACGTTAGATCTATTTGGTCATTAGCTCACTGATGCACAAGGATAAAATGCTATGAGATTATCGTTGTCTTTACTGCTTTCGTCTTCCATACCCATTAAACCATAGCCTTAAAGTCATCACTGTTATCATAATTCTCATCCTCATCATTATTAACATCGTTCTCATCATTATCATCATCATCGTCATCTTCTTCTTCATCTTCTTCTTCTTCTTCTTCTTCTTCTTCTTCTTCTTCTTCTTATTCTTCTTCTTCTTGTTCTTGTTCTTCTTGTTCTTGTTCTTCTTCTTCTTGTTCTTCTTCTTCTTCTTCTTCTTCTTCTTCTTCTTCTTCTTCTTCTTCTTCTTCTTCTTCTTCTTCTTCTTCTTCTTCTTCTTCTTCTTCTTTTTCTTTTTCTTCTTCTTCTTCTTCTTCTTCTTCTTCTTCTTCTTCTTCTTCTTCTTCTTCTTCTTCTTCTTCTTCTTCTTCTTCTTCTTCTTCTTCTTCTTCTTCTTCTTCTTCTTCTTCTTCTTCTTCTTCTTCTTCTTCTTCTTCTTCTTCTTCTTCCTCCTCCTCCTTTTCTTTTTCTTCTTCTTCTTCGTTTTCTTCTTCTTTTTCTTTTTCTTCTTCTTCTTCGTTTTCTTCTTCTTTTTCTTCTTCTTCTTGTTCTTCTTCTTGTTCTTCTTCTTCTTCTTGTTCTTCTTCTTCTTCTTCTTCTTCTTCTTCTTCTTCTTCTTCTTCTTCTTCTTTTTCTTCTTCTTCTTCTTCTTCTTCTTCTTCTTCTTCTTCTTCTTCTTCTTCTTCTTCTTCTGTTTGAATTTTTAAACAAGATTACGACACAGGAAAGTAGCTTGTGGATAATGACTAAATACAAGAGTCACTAAAATGTTCTTAGTGGGGACAAGGATTAAAATGTGAGCAGGCAGCCTTTGCCTTCCCCACCCAAATGCTCTTGAATTCCTTTATTTTGTGCATTATTTAATTATTTCAAACTGAGAGTGACCGCTCGAAAGAATGAATGAATAAATAAATAAATAAATAAATAAATAAATGCAAACATGAATAAAATACGTAATGAGATCAGAGGCACTGGAAGAAACCGTGATGACGGCAGAGATCATAGTAACAGAGGCAGAAGCAGAAAGAGAGAGGGGGAAAACGAGAGACAGAGAAAGAGAGAGAAAGAGAGAGAGAGAGAGAAAGAGAGAGAGAGAGAGAGGTGTGGAAGATAAGCTAGGTGATCCAAAGCAGCTGAGAAAATATAATCAATACACCTGATCCAAAACACCAAAGACCGAGATCTGTGGAGAGAGAGAGAGGAATACCTATGCGCTTCAGGCATGGCATATTATGATGTTGAAGATGGATGGAAGAAAAAACGAAACACAGAAAAGCAAACACAAAGATACAGAAATATCACACATATATGCTCTCACACACACACACACACACACACACCCACATTCACATGCACATTGAACTTAGTTATCATTGCAAGTATTACTAAGGGTATTTTGAGTGGGGTTTGAGGATGGGGAAGAGGGGAAGTGTTATTTGAGTACATCCTGTTCTAAAACAGTCGCCTAATTTATATATATGCTAAGATACGTGTTTTGAAGAAATCAAAATAATGAGAAAAAAATAATGAACAAAATAATGAGTGCACGAGAACAGATTGTTTTGGTATTAAAAAGCAGATGGACAGAAAAAAACACTCTAACTAGTAACGCACAAAGGTAATTAAAATGTGAAAGAAATATGAAAATATAATGAGTACGTTAAGCATTAATGCAAGCAATAAATATTTTATTTTAAGCGTGAAACTGAAAGAATAGAAAGATATACATAAAAAGAAAAGAATCCTTAAAGAATGAACTCCCAAACATAAGACAGAAAGCAAAAACATACAATTTAAAATTTAAAAAAAAATAAAAAACGCGGATGTTTTAAACATAGAAAGACAATTTAGCAAAAAAGACGAAACAAAACAAATGCATACAGAGGTAGATGGTGAAGCTACAAGAAAAACAATTATTGCAAGGAAGGAAGCATTAGGTTTCTCACATAAACGGTATACGAAGATTAGCTGACTTGATCGATACGCTAGCATTCATTTTAGTAGTAAAGTCGCTTCTTGGTTCACTGTTTGAAGACATCAACTTCCTAGTATCCTGAACGATGGGAGATGTATCCCGAGGCTACATAGATATTGACTACAAAGAGCTCATAAACATTGGCCCAGCATGAACACGTTAAATGCTGACAGGAAGCCAAAGTAAAGTGGTTAGTTGGCAAAGCTTTTAGAGTCACTAGAGCTGGCAGGCCATCTTCTGAGTGAAACACGTAATTTAAACAGCCTGTCCTTTATAAGCGTGAAATCAGAGTTCCCGGGTCTAAAGGTTAAAGGAATCTCATGTTTTGTTTTCAGCATCAGCTCAGATACATGGTCATCTTCATAGTCAAGGTCGACAGTAGCAAAAATAAAGCAGTTTTACGAGACGGCCAGAGGGAGAGTGCCAGACTTGTATACCTAGCACTCTCTTCCCGGTCATCTCATGATGTTGTATCGTTTTAAACGGCGTCTTTTCGCAAGTTTTCATATCACTTATCGCACCGGTAAGGTTTTTACAATATTAACTCTTCTGTGACAACAGCTCAGTATCTACATACTTACCTGTTGGCCGGAAGTTCTTTGGTTGAAGTTCGCATTCTAGCATATCGTTGGTTGTATTTTTTAAACGACCCTAGCTTCCATGTCGACCCCGTCTACATATTGTTAGCGGGAAATATCATGGAAAGCACAAGCATCCTGTTTGATGTTTCAGGAGCCGCTGTGGTGTAGCGGCTAGATACACGGATGTGAAGGTCGTGGGATTATATCCGCACGGTGCTTTTTTCTCTTTTTTTAAAAATATGACCTAGGCTCCCAGGCCGACCCAGGATTACATGGGCACCAGGTGAAGTCCTGAGAAGTAAAGGCGCCCGGCGTGATGTTAACCACCATCACCCATCGTTCAACTTACACAACAGAATGTAAATGTTACAAACGCATTTTAAGAATTAGGTATTTAGAACTCAAAACTAAGAAATACGTCAGAGACAAATATATAGAGACAGCTATACAACTTTGCAGGATATTAGAATATTTCAACAGCAGGAAAACGTCGCAAGCTTTCTTCCTTCGGGCACGTGAGTCGATTGAAAAGACTGTACTTCAATAAACATTAGGGGTAGTCGAACGAGAAAAGGTAAAAAAAAAATGGAATGACAACGTCAGAAAATGGAATAGAATAAGTTATCATACACTCATTCATCAAGCGGAAGACTAGAGAATGATGACGGGTGTTTGTGAACTAGAGCTTCCATTGATACACCTCCAAGACCCTAACGAATCAAGGGTTATGTTATGTATTCAACTAAGTTTTCTTTCACAGGCCAACGTTTGGAAAATGAGGATTGGCATGGGCCAGAGGCCTAAGCACCAGCATTGCAAGATCAGCAGAACGTGGAACGAAATCAGCCCAAGCTCCGCCTACCTACACACTTATGATTGACGGAGTCCGGCCAGGACACTCTGGTTAGAAGTTCAGTCTCCTCCTTAATCTATGAAACGCGCAAATGTAAGTGGCAGGGGTGTCAGCTTGGTCGACGCTCCTACCGGTGACCACGCGTGCTCTATATTACAGGACTCCCATACATGTACAGCTGGCTGTAACCGCAACCCCCCACCCCTCTCTTCCCACACTCTGAACCCAGGTCTCACGAGAGAGTGCAATCAACAGCAGTGACCAGGACACCCGTGTAACCTTGAGCAACGTGGACCAGACTGACCAAGCATTAAATAAAGGTGAGCTAGTGTGTAGGTATGCGGAACTAGGCCTGAGTTTGTTACTAGTTCCAGATCAGCAATACAATATAACTTGCTAACAGAACAGCGATCCGTGGGCTGAGCCAACGCGAGCCAAATTAGGCCCGCTCTAGCACTGAGGGCCTGATGCATCCATAGTGTGAAATAATTCCTGTGTTTGAACGAAATCTCTCGTTTTAGATGAAAATATTCTTGCAGTTTGTTGAATCATTGTCTCACCTAATGCGATTCGTATACATTTGACTTTTTTTGTTTGTTTGCAAGGTAATATTGCTATACTAGTTTCGTTTATCTTCTTTTTAAATATAAGGGCACATGGTCATACTTAGACGTTTTAAACTACTTTTCTGTCCGAATTAAGTCATTTCTTTTTTCTGAAAAAAAAAAAACCACACACACACACACAACAACAACAGCTGCCAATTACTGTCTTTGGGATACTACTTTTGCGGTGTAGACAGGGGGTCTTTCAGCCTGAGGATTTACGACCGAACGGCTAGTGCTGTCGCCACGACTGTGCAGTTGAGGATTTGATTTTGCCTCCGACAAAAAAAATCCCTAGCTTTACCGAAGATCCGAACCTGCGTCTCACGCTGAAGAGCCCAAAGTTCTAACCGTTCGGACAGCTGCTCCTCCATTTCTTCTTCGCAATTAAGTTAATCTAAGGCGTGATGTTCTGTCTTACACATCGTTTCTGCGCGCTTGTGGCACATATTTCTGTTAGTTTATTAACTAATGAGTTTTCTGCATGAAGGGTCATATCACTAATCTATTTTCACTGGTGGTGCTTTCCTTGGTAGCGCTTATTGTTTTTATCTCCTTATTGCCTGCTGTATCTTATAATATTTTCAGTCGACTTCCTTGGATAACTCTATCAGCTTCTCGAATAGTCACCTAGTAGTCGACATGAATTTCTTGAAGAATTCAATCTTCTTCCTTCAACCGTGCATGCCCCTTCAGTTCTGTCTTCGTTTGTCTTTACACTGAATATATTTCTTCCACCACATTGTGTGCATTCGACCCCACTGGAGAATGTTCGTCTATACTCAAGATATCAATTCTTCGTTTCTTCGATTCCTAAGTTAAATTACCCGCCCCCCCCCCCCCCCCCCCCCCCCGCCCTCTTTTCAAAATGCATATCTACTGACGTTACCAGTGTGATTTGTCTGTTTTACTCCGGTCAACTTGATTGGTTGGCGTTTGATGAAACCCTAGATGTTAAAGGACTTATTCATCTTTAGAACGATACCTATACCTCTAAGACACCAGGATGTGCTGGTATCAAAGCAGTTTTCCCTACTTTCTGTTAGAATTGTTAGCACTTAAAATAAATTACACCCTTTATATCATGTGGTGATAGACCTAAAATGTAAATAACAACGGACACACGGTTCGTTGTTTTGCGGGTGTTGCATGGTCACATTCCTTTCTCGATACATTTCTTGGCAACCATTGCAGTTTCGCAGAACCTGACAGCTCAGCTGAGTTATTTATGTCATAATTAGACCTGTTCTTAACATGTGTGCTCTATGGTAACAGTTTAGGGGTACAAGAATAGACACACTGCCCCCTGGTAGGCAAGTTGTGAGAGCTGACAAATTAGCAGTTTGCCGAAATCGGATGGAACACAGTAGACCCCTAAAAAACAGCTTGATTATCAGGACTTCACGGATGATGTTTCTCTTCTGTGCCATTCATGGAATCAGAGGCAAGATAAATTCAGTAGACTTGATGCGAGATCACAACAGCTAGCTCTGAAAACCCATAAGGGGAAGACGAAAATAATGACAATAAATCAGGTAAATAGTAATATGATTTCTCTTAATGGTATTCACCTCCAAGAAATGGAGCCGTATACTTATTTGGGCAGTAATGTAGACAAAAATTTGGGAACCAATAAAGATTTTAAAATACGAATACAAAAGGCAAGAGGAGCTTTCATGGCGATAAGAAATTTGTGGGGTCAAAAGAAATTGAAACTAATATCAAACTTAAAACGTTTATTTCTAATGTCGAATCAGTATGTATTGTTGTATGGAGCGGAAACACGAGATCAAGTACAATAATTACTAATAAACTACAAACATTTAATTAACTGGTGCCTGCGCAGACAAAAGCGAATTAAATGGTATGATATAATCATTAATGTAGAGCTTTGGGAAAGAACTAAACAAGTTCCAGTTGACCAAGAGGTAAATAAAAGACGCTGGCGTTGGATAGGACACACGTTAAGAAAACATGAGAACAAAATAATTATAATGTCTTCGTACTGGAACCTACAAGAGCACAGAAATAAAGAAAGACCAAAAACACATTGAAAAGGAAGCTAGAGAGGGAAATTAAAAAGATAGGGAGGACATGGTGATAGCTGTGTGCGATAGCAAAGGATAGAAAGACTTGGCGTGAGTTGGTTGAGGACCTATATTCCACTGGGTGTTAGAAGATTCTGGTTAATAACCACATCATATCCTGTTAGTCGTCCATTGGAGGGCGAACGCAGAAAGTAGAAGGCGTGCAGTATTCTTCTATTTTCTGAGTCAGTCAGTAG
>CAJHNH020004970.1:0-2500 GCA_905116865.2 Candidula unifasciata
CTCTCTATCGCTCGCTCACCCTGCTTTTCCCATGTCCTATTTTGTCTTTCTCTCTCACTCTCTGCCCACTAAAGACTTACATATTTCAACAATTCATAGCCCATGTTCACAATTCAGGTAATGTTAAATTGTCACCAAATTTATTGCTATGCTCTCAACTTCATCGTCACTTGAAGCAAAGGAGTTATGAACACAGTATCGTAATTCGGTAATGTCGAGTATGGTGCAGGTGAAGACCCTTGTCAGCAGATTGCTTTGCCTTGAATATCACGCTGGCTGATGTTTAAAGTCGTCAGGATCGACTTCATTGCACCCGGATTTATCACTTATGGCGAAGTCTCTCTTCGCAGCATAGCTAGTCGCCTGCAGTGAGCTTCACAGAAAGCACGAACTCCGTAGCTCCATCGACCTTACCCGGGTATTTTTGAAAAATCTGCACTGGTGAACTGAACGACTTGTCCGAGGAAACGAACCTACGGCCCTTTAAAGTACGAGGCAACCGGTTTCAACACCGAGACACAATAGTTGCGTGAAGAATGGTTGAGAAAACAATGGCAAACACATCAAGTAAAAATTGCCTAATAAGACTAAAAACAAATGCCGTAGTTAGTTTAGGACACTCTATAAAGAGTATTAACTAATTTGTTTTCTTTAAAAAAAAAAACAGTGCTAAATCATTCACTTTTGACCGCATTGTCTAATTCTTCAATAACGCACTATTATATTCTCTTCTCACCATATCCTTAGATTCTCCAAACTTTCAACGTTCCCTATTTCCCAATTCCTGACTGTTAAATTCACCAATCTGTGACCATTATTTTCTCCACTCCCCGTAATTTTCTTTTACGTGTTGTGAGTTTTTTTGGATCTTCTTATTCCTTTTCGTGTCCACAATCATTATTCTTCAAACTTTTGCCATCAGTTGTTCTGGCCTCTTCTAGAGAGAAAAAAAAAGTCAAGAATTTGGAAGAAAGAACAATCTCGCGAATGATGACAGAAGCACGCACAATAAGGCAAGAATTGCTTTCCTGTTTTCATTCACTGTTGTCGTGTTCTGAGTTAGATTCTATTCTAGTTGCTGGCACTTCCGGGTCATGGCTTGGTGCAGGTCACTGAAATGGCCGTCACTTCCGGGTCATGGCTCGGTGCAGGTCAACAATACAGCCGGCTCATTTCTATCCTTTTTTAAATACATTTTTAGTCTTATGTTTTGTTTTTTCTCTTCTGCGTTTAGCGTCAGAGAAATATAACCTTGTGCCATTGTTTCCTCAGGAACCAAGAATGGAAATAGTTTTGTTTTCACTTCACTTCAAAGACGTCATCCGTCAAAGTGTGTCCTACACCATATAGTCCTCATCACATCATAATCATCCAAATCATAATAAAAATAATATTTATTATTATTATAAAAGTAACAACAATAAAAATAATTATTTTTCTTTTAAAAAGGCATCAAAATAATAATAATAAAAATAATAATAAGAGCAATGCAACTATTGAAAACGATTTCCCGTTGTGAATTTAATGAAGCCCACACTAGAAATATATTGCACAATTTATTGCCTGTGATTTTCGTTGTATCACGTTGGGTGCCTTACTGTAGAGCTAACTCAACACATATTGTACCAAACCAAAAAAAAAAAATTGTTTCCACTGAAAGACACATCATATGGTCTCTCTATATACATTGTTGGTCTGATCACTGGAAGTTCTCAAGATATCCCCGTTATCGTTGCAGAAGTTCAAAAGACATTGGACAGTCATGATCGTCAACGTCTGCTCCAGACAATTCTTTTTCTTCTGCCTTTCTGTACCCCCAAAGGAGCATAGGCCCTCAACCAACTCACGCCAAGTAGTTCCTCATGTCCTCCCCATCTTTCTAACTTCATTCTCCAGCTCTCTTCTTCGTGTGTTTTTTTGGCCTTCCTTTATTTCTATGCCCCTGTGGATTCCAATGTAAAGACATTCTAGTAATGCTGTTCTCCTGTTTTCTTAGTGGGTGTCCTATCCAACGCCAGCGTCTTTTCCTCACCTCTTGATCCACTGGAGCCTGTTTAGTTATCTCCCAAAGCTCTACATTAGTTATACTATTCTATCATACCATTTAATTCCCTTTATTCTGCGGAGACACCAGTTAATGAAGCTCTGCACCGCAAGAAGGCAGCCAGTTGCAGTAACTGACTGAGTGAAGCATTGATTGCCTACAAAAAAAAACTGCTTTTTTGGCCTCACTGACATCTGCCTATTTTCTTTATGCAGCAATTTCCAAGAGAAGTGCCGCCAAGAGAAATCACCACAGATCAGACAATACGCGCTATTGGTACATTTGGGTGTTTGTTATTGATCCAAGGCCTCCATATAATATCGGCAGAGATCAGTAAACTGATCCGCCCACACAAACGAGAAGCCGGGTGTGTGACTGTCCTCGGATGATCATCAGTGATTGGGAAACTTATTGATATTGAAGGAAGCTCAGTATGTACGTTTTCATTACCTAAAA
>CAJHNH020004970.1:5000-15000 GCA_905116865.2 Candidula unifasciata
TTGTGTGTGTGTGTATATATATATATATATATATATATATATATATATATACATATATACACACTCATATTACATATATTCATATATAGTATTTCATATCTATCTGCTTACAGCGATCGCTCACTGTTACATCAGTCATCCTCATCACATATCGACCACCCCATTTCTACTTCTACTTTTAACTATAACTTATTTTTCCCACACAACTTCAGCTGACTATGGCAGACCCTACTCAACAAAATATATAATTTGATTGATTTTTTTCACGAGCATCTCTAACATAACCACACCACAACCCGGCCTAGCCTGTCTTCATACTTTGTCTATTATTCATCAGAGACGAGAAAAACCTTTCGATTCGCAGGAGAATTCTGAACTACGACCTTCTGAGGCTGTGTTATGTAGTAATACAACTGAGGTTATAGGCAAGTAAATGAGCCGTGTAATGGTCTGGTATCATCTTGATCCGCTGGAACCTTGCGGTGTCGAGGCGAAGTATATAACCAACGGGAAAGTGCCAATTTGTGTGCTTTTTAAATTGAGATTCCCAGAGCCTCTGTAATTTCCTCTGTCCATCACTTGCATGGTCAGCCTCTTCTTGGCTTCCCGCCTGGGTTGTACATCAATGCTTGCTGTGGTCTACTGTCTGCTGACATCCACGTTATATGGCCAAACCATTTCACCTGTTGTTCTATAGGGAAATATAGAACTGCGGTAAACCAGCGTGTAATGGTAATATGACTTACCTGTGGACACATTACACAAACAGTGCATTCACCTAAAGACAATACACTCAAGTATTATGCAAACACAGATCATAATAACAGTATATTGTGGCGTTTGTTCGTCATATAACGTAGCTTGAGACACTGGCTTGACGGCCAGACAGTTTTTGACCGGAATCCTCTTAGAGTCGCATTAATTGTTTCTCTTTCAAAACTGACCCTAAATCTCATGTCGAACGTGCCTTGGAAAGGTGAGTGGTAATTTCCTTGAGAAGTAAAGGCGGTCAGCGTGATTTTGACCAAATCACGTGGTAAGCGTTGTCTGGTCTACACAAAATTAAGTCAGGCAGCATATTGCTGATATGCCTCTGACGTAACAAGTGTTCTTTTAATTACTTCAGTTTCCATGTGTATGTTCTTACTTTACTTTCCATGTGTATGTTCTTACTTTAGTTTCCATGTGTATGTTCTTACTTTAGTTTCCATGTGTATGTTCTTACTTTAGTTTCCACGTGTATGTTCTTACTTTAGTTTCCACGTGTATGTTCTTACTTTAGTTTCCATGTGTATGTTCTTACTTTACTTTCCATGTGTATGTTCTTACTTTAGTTTCCATGTGTATGTTCTTACTTTAGTTTCCATGTGTATGTTCTTACTTTAGTTTCCATGTGTATGTTCTTACTTTACTTTCCATGTGTATGTTCTTACTTTAGTTTCCATGTGTATGTTCTTACTTTAGTTTCCATGTGTATGTTCTTACTTTAGTTTCCATGTGTATGTTCTTACTTTAGTTTCCATGTGTATGTTCTTACTTTAGTTTCCATGTGTATGTTCTTACTTCAGTTTCCATATGTATGTTCTTACTTTAGTTTCTTTGTGTATGTTCTTACTTTAGTTTCCACGTGTATGTTCTTACTTTAGTTTCCATGTGTATGTTCTTACTTTAGTTTCCATGTGTATGTTCTTACTTTAGTTTCCATGTGTATGTTCTTACTTTAGTTTCCATATGTATGTTCTTACTTTAGTTTCCATGTGTATGTTCTTACTTTAGTTTCCATGTGTATGTTCTTACTTTAGTTTCCATGTGTATGTTCTTACTTTAGTTTCCATGTGTATGTTCTTACTTTAGTTTCCACGTGTATGTTCTTACTTTAGTTTCCACGTGTATGTTCCTACTTTAGTTTCCATGTGTATGTTCTTACTTTAGTTTCCATGTGTATGTTCTTACTTTAGTTTCCATGTCTATGTTCTTACTTTAGTTTCCATGTGTATGTTCTTACTTTAGTTACCATGTGTATGTTCTTACTTTACTTTCCATGTGTATGTTCTTACTTTAGTTTCCATGTGTATGTTCTTACTTTAGTTTCCATGTGTATGTTCTTACTTTAGTTTCCATGTGTATGTTCTTACTTTAGTTTCCATGTGTATGTTCTTACTTTACTTTCCATGTGTATGTTCTTACTTTAGTTTCCATGTGTACGTTCTTACTTTAGTTTCCATGTGTATGTTCTTACTTTAGTTTCCATGTGTATGTTCTTACTTCAGTTTCCATATGTATGTTCTTACTTTAGTTTCTATGTGTATGTTCTTACTTTAGTTTCCACGTGTATGTTCTTACTTTATTTTCATTTGTATGTTGTTGTTTTTTTTTTTTTTTTTTTTTTTTTTTTTTTTTTTTTTTTCAACTTTTAATGTGTATGGTTTTTTTTTACTTCCATTTGTATGTTATTAGATTACTTTCTAGTGAATGTGCTCGCTTTACTTTCATTTGCATGTTCTTACTTTGCTTTCTTTTGTAGGTTTTTTTGTGTGTGTCTATGTTCTTACTTTACTTTCTTGTGAATATGCTTACTTTACTTTTATTTGTATGTTTTTACTTTATTTGTGAATGTGCTCGCTTTACTTTCATTTGCATGTTCTTACCTTACTTTCTTGTGAATATGCTCGCTTTACTTTCATTTGTATGTTTTTACTTTACTTTCATTTGTATGTTTTTACTTTACTTTGATTTGTATGTTTTTACTTTACATTCATTTGTATGTTTTTACTTTACTTTCATTTGTATGTTTTTACTTTACTTTCATCTGTATGTTCTCAGATGACTTCACCCACTGACATTATCACATACAGGATACATCAGCCTAATCATCTTCTCCTTCGTGTGTCCTTAAAGGGGCGGTTGTGTTGTGAATTACAGCTAGACTACGATATTTGCATCTTTCCGCCCAACTAATTCGATTTCACGCAACCTTCAATTAGTCGTCTTTTATACCACGCTTCTTGGGGAGGGGGGTGGGATGGATCTATTCACCCCGTCACCTTTCCTTACCCACCTACCCAAATGAAGGGTTCCTAGAAACCCCACGAGTATATCAGACAGCAGCCCCGGAAGCTGAATAAAACTCTTCGAGCAGGCGGTTTGTCAGTAACTTTCGGCAGTCATTAAGTACAACCGGAAAAAATCAGTCTGCTCTCAACATTGTCTTCTTGTCATGCGATTTCGCAATAGTGAAATGAAATAGAGGCAGAAAGACAAGGAGTAACAGAATAACACAGAAATGGAGAAAGAGAGAGACAGGCAGACAGGAAGAGAGACAGAGAGATAGAAAGACAAGATCAGATAAACAGACAGAGGGACAAAGAGAGAAACAGAGAGACTGAATCAGATAAACATAAAATGGGGTAGATATATATTTCTATATATATATATATATATATATATATATATATATATATATATATATATATAGAGAGAGAGAGAGAGAGAGAGAGAGAGAGAGAGAGAGAGAGAGAGAGAGAGGGGGAGAGACAGAATCAGATAAACAGAGGGACAAAGAGAGAAACAGAGAGATGGAGAGACAGAGTCAGATAAATAGGCAGAGAGACAAAGGGAAAAACAGAGAGACTGAATCAGATAAACAGACAGATGGACAAAGAGAGAAACAGAGAGAAAGAGAGATAGAATAAGATAAAACGACAGATAGAGAAAGATAGAAACCGAGAGATAGACAGACAGAATCAGATACATAGACAGATGGGAAAAAGGAGAAAAAGAGAGATAGAATCAGATACATAGACAATGGGACAGAGAGAGAGAGTGACATAGAGATAGAGAGACAGACTCAGATAAACAGGCAAATGGACACAGAGAAAAACAGAGAGACAGAGAGACAGAATCCGATAAACAGACAGATGAACAAAGAGAGAAACAGAGATAGAGAGACATAATCAGATAAACAGACAGAGGGACACAGAGCAGAGAGAGAGACACACACACACACACACACACACACACACACACACACACACATACAGATACATTAAGAATCGTTCGACTGTCACGTTTGCCTTCCGACAGGTGGTTTTGCATTTGAAATGAGGTGGATATTTTAAATCTTCCTAGGCTACTAGACTGACCTAGCCTTAATATCACAGGCTCCTAGATTGACCTAACCTAAATAACCTAGGCTACTAGACTGACCTAGCCTTAATATCACAGGCTCTTAGATTGACCTAACCTAAAATAACCTAGGCTACTAGACTTACCTAGCCTAAATATTCTAGGCTACTAGATTGCCCTAGAGTAAAAATCATAGGCTACTAGATTGACTTAGTCTTAATATCACAGGCCACTAAATTGACCTAGCCTAAATATCATAGGCTACTAGATTGACATAGCCTAAATATCATAGGCTACTAGATTGACCTAGCCTAAATATCCTAGACTTCTAGAGTAACCTAGCCTAAATATAATGGGCTACTAGAGTGACTTAGCCTAAATATCATAGGCTTCTAGATTGACCTTGCCTAAATATCCTAGACTTCTAAAGTGACCTATCCTAAATACCATAGGCTGCTAGATTGACCTTGCCTAAATATCCTAGACTTCTAGAGTGACCTATCCTAAATATCATAGGCTACTAGATTGACCTTGCCTAAATATCCTAGACTTCTAGAGTGACCTATTCTAAATATCATAGGCTACTAGATTGACCTTGCCTAAATATCCTAGACTTCTAGAGTGACCTAGCCTAAATATCATGGGCTATTAGACTGACCTATCCCAAATATCCTTGGCTTCTAGATTGAACTGTCAGGCTGCTAGACTGTTGAAAAAGGACCTGGAAAGTGGAGATGGCTTGTGAAATATGGACCACATCGGTAAAGTGAAAACAGTGAAACTCGGTTGTTAATGTGTTCAACATCACGTTTGTCCACTTAATTACCTAGGGCATTTTACTGGTGCACGGTTAAGGTTGAGTAGACCCAAGATTGGGAATCATTTTTTTAAACAAATAATCTAAATGGTGGGGATGGAACAGGAAGGATTACATAAATTGCGATAAAGATGTGATAAAATGACAGAACAGGACAACCAATGAGTGAAGGAATTAATATTACTCTAGAGGTTACGACAAGCAACCAAGACAAATCTTTACACTTCAGACAACGATTTTATGTTTATAAGCCTTTATTTTTTTATGGTTGAGTACTTTTTCGTCTGCGGATTGGTTATTAGCGGCCCGGGAGCACATCATTGTTGAAGAGCCAGTCATACCAGCCAGTTTTTTTAACGATTGTCTAGAGAACTAAGGAGAAAGCACGCTTGGGTGTCCTTTTCAGGATACTCTAACAAGCCTTGCCGACTCCGAAGGGACCTAACTTTCGCTACAGACCGTAATTGCCATCATTGTTTTTTCTATCATGGGAAAACAACAAGCAGCCGCACCTACACCAAGGAAGAGGAGGGCCATACCAGCAGCCTCACCGGCAGGCGCCCCTATCGCGGCGCCTCGCACACCTACGCCAACAACTGAAGCCGCCCCTATCGAGGCGCCGATACCTGAAGCCTCCCCTATCGTGGAGCCACAACCTAAAGCCGCCCCAGTCGTGGCGCAGGGACCTACCAGCTCCAGCTTACCTAAGCAGCAGCCTGGAGCCCACACCACAGACATCGTGCAGTGCTCACGCTGCAACAGGGCGTGGCACACCGCCGCGACCTGTCGCAGTGACCCTATTTGTCGGTACTTCTCGGGGGCCCACGACTTCAAGGAGTGCCCGCTAGCGAGACTCGATAACGACTTCAAAAAGCCTAACAAAAAGCGGAAATGCAGCAGTGCTAAGAAGTGCAGGAGAGAAATGACAGCCGCCACAGCCAGAGACACATACCAGGCGCCCAGACAGCCAGAGGCAAGACCACCGAGAAACATACCAAGAGACAAACAAAACGATAAGGCACGCTCAGCCACCATTCAAAACGATATACCGCAAATAGTCGACGAACTAAGAAGCCAAATCACAGCACTCCAGAAAGAAAGAACCACCGCCGCCGCTGAAAGAACGGAGACCCTGGAACTGATTTCCCTACTGCTAGGGGAGATCAAGGACCTAAAGGCAGAAAGGCTGGCATACGCTACCCAGCAAACAAACAGACAGTCAGAAGACGCAGAAAACCTTCAAAAGTTCAGAGAGCTACTTACCAGCCTCAGAGCAACCCAGGCAGAAAAAGAAGTACGCCGCCAGTCAGAGAGAGAGGAGAGAGGGAAGGAGCTGGCCGAGATAAAAACTGCACGGGAAGCCGCATGCCGCGAAGCCGCCCAGCTAGATAAAGCCACCACAGATGCCATAACAGCAGCACAAGCAGCTAAGACAGAAAGAGACCTGCTGGAGAAAGAAAGAAATGCCACAAAAAAGCCGAATTCCAACAAGGCTGACAAAGGCGTCTCCACTGACAACCTAACAATGAAGCATCAGGCGCAAATGACCGAACGAGAACATGATGAAACCAATGAAGAAGACTCTGAAGAAGAGAAAGATTCTCAAGGAGTTGAAGAAGAGGAACAGGAAGCAGTACAATCCACGGACCAGAACAGCAATACCGTAAACGCGGCAGCATTGAAGGACATAGCGGACAGAGAAGTCAGCCTACAAGAAATGCTCGCAGATTTTAACCAGCATATGCACCCTCGTCGACTCGAGATGGGCAATGGCAAATACAGGATACAGTTCTGCATGGAAGAACTCGCAAGGGAGCGATTACTCCCAGCTGCAACACTCAGATCAAAACGAGACAAAAACAAAAGGATGATGTATCAAGCAGGCATAGCCCTCAATTTTCTAAACGCTGCTCGAAGGGAATTAAGCGAAACCATGCTTAATAGCCAATAGCCAATAGCCAACCAGAACTGACCTCAGCCGCCATGACACCGACCCAGCTCACCGGACCGGAAAACCCACCCGCGCAAGACCATCCGGGCACCACCAGAACCTGACAGCAGAAGCCAGACCCCACCCATCCCGTTCCAGGCCACCCGGCACATGTGGCTGTCCTTTTCAGGACAGCCATGTCCACTCCCTAAACCTGCAAGCCAAGCCCACGCTGCTAACAAGTCGCAACCAATGAAAGAAAACTCAGGCGAAAACCATCGCTACAAAAGTAAAAAATCCAGCTCAGATAGCAAATGACTCGTCCTTGAAAAAACAGGCCATCAGGCAGTTAAAAAAGAACTAAGTTTGGAATTTTTGTTTTTCTTCAAACGAACGAACGATGGTTGAGTAGACAAAGAGTTTGAGCCAGAGGTTGTAGGGTCGAATAGCTTGTGCAGTGGCCACGAACTATGCAGGCTACGAGTTTTATTTTTTGCTCCCGAGAGGGGGAAAAACGACCAACGTCTTACTGAGTATTTGAACGTGGCTCTACCGAATGAGAGTATGGTGTACCAGTGGCTCTCATGTGAAGCAGGCAGTACAGTTTACTCCATCAGCCTAAAAATTGTCAGACAAGATATTACCGCAGTAAGGTGCAAGCAAAAATATCCATAACGTCACAAGCTTGTTTTAATTGTATACTTTACAGGCTCAATTACAAGTACCTTCCTGGAAAGGACGTGCAGAGATTTGAGAGGACGTGCAAAGGTAGACATTCGCTGAATTTAACCTGAGGACAGAAAATGTCTTGTGGAATTTGACATTTCCTTTGTTCGGCAAATGGAGGAAATATTGACTGGGTAATGCTGTCGGGAAACATGATGGATTGCATGTAATTGTTGAAGACAAAATACCACACTCTCTTTCAACTGTGGTAGTATCTCGCAAGTATGGAAATATCTTTTATGTTACTGTCGCCAATTTTGTATGTATGTATGTATTTAAAAAAAGGCAAAGTAGGCAGATGTGAACTAGCGTCATTCCAGAACGGACAGCTGATAAGAAACTGTCCATCTGTGTCGCCGTCCGTACGAGACTCCGTAGCTACATTTACCCCAGTGTTAACTCTGGTACCCACCCATTACCTAGAGGCTGGGTGAACCCAGAAACATTGCGAATAGCAGCAGGATTTGAAAGCAAGTCATCTTTCGACTGCGCTGAAGCGGCCCCTGTAAACCAAACCGTATGTATGTATTTTTTTATGTATGTATGTACGTATGTATGTACGTACGAACGTATGTATGTGTGTATGTATGTGTGTATGTATGTATGTATGTATGTATGTATGTATGTATGTATGTATGTATGTATGTATGTATGTATGTATGTATGTATGTATGTATGTATGTATGTATGTGTATGTATGTATGTATGTATGTATGTATGTATGTATGTATGTATGTATGTATGTATGTATGTATGTATGTATGTATGTATGTATGTATGTATGTATGTATGTATGTATGTATGTATGTATGTATGTATGTATGTATGTATGTATGTATGTATGTATGTATGTATGTATGTATGTATGTGTGTGTGTGTGTATGTATGTATGTATGTATGTATGTATGTATGTATGTATGTATGTATGTATGTATGTGTGTATGTATGAGATGCGTTCAAAATGTAATGCACCGCTGTGTTTTTTTTAAGAGCTCTTTATTTGAACAAAAAGAGATTTATATACAATATGCATGGATATGTCCTATAAACATTTATATTATTCAACATAATCCGCATCAATGTATTCGGCTTTATGCTAGGGCGAGAAAAGTGCATGTATCCCAAGGCCAACAGAAAAACGGGCGCAGGCTCTGTCAGTGACACATTTAATATGAAAGCACACGAGGAAGGAGAGCTGGCGAGAGACCGAGCTTCTATCAGGGAGACCGCGGTGATAGCGACGTTCTGCAAAGAGCCTGCTACATGAAGATGATGATTGCTATCCCGTACCCGATTTTGTCTTAATGGTGTCACCATTTCTTCGCTGCATGAGTCAATCCTTCCTAACGAAACCTTGTTCCTTGGAGTGCATCTTTAAATGAAATGAACAGAAGAAAATCAGAAGGAGTCGAAATAGACTAAATAATGGATAGGGCATTAGGGTCCAGTCCAGTTTCGTGATTGCTTTCCGTGTTGACAGACTTGTGTTAAAAGAAGCAGGATTGTGGGATTCTTGTGTTGCCGAGCTCTGCGAAAACATGCAGACTGTTGGTTCCTTACGTCTCAGGCAGATGCACTCCGATTTCAAAAGAGGCTCCCAATTAGTCGACTCATGTGACATGCTTTTATTGAGGAGGTAGTGGATCTATTCTCATTATCGCCACAATAGGTCTCAGAACCCACACATCTAACTTAGGAAACATAATTTACTTCCCTACATGTTTATAATTTTATTGTCACTCACCCCTCCCCCCCTTCACTCCTCTTTTTTTCTATAGATGTTAATATCATTTTCAACTTAAAAACAAAATAGAAATGTCATAATATTTGAAGTCCCATGTGGAGAAATTGTAATCAAGGAAACTAGAAAAATCGATTTTAATCCCGTTCTGTTCAGAGAGTAAGGCTAGGCTGGCCGTTTCTTCTCTTGATTAGTTTACTCTCGACAAGGCCAATTACTTTCAGTTTGATAACAAATTCTGGAGAAACTTGAAGAGTCTGTCTTTGATGGAAGGCGATGCTGTTGGAATCTTTGCTCCAGGACTTGAAATCATGTCTGTCGTTTGTCCATCTGCAGCTCGGTGCTTCTATCTCCACAGACGGGTCTGTCATTGTAAATGGCAGGAGCTCGTGGGCGTTTACGGCCCAGGTCGGAGAGAGATCTGTCAAACGAGACTGCGGTGCCTTCGCCTCGACGACAAGCAGCTTGAATGTAGAGGTCAGGGTACGGCAGTCACTAAAGCAATAGCCTGGCTAGAAACACAGACTTATTTTTGCCTTGTCACCCACATTTCCCTTCTCCATCTTCTTTGCAAATGAAACAAGTTTGTGCATCATGATCCCTCACTGTCTTCTTTACTCCAAAGAAAAGGTAACACCAATACGTTTTTTGAAACAAAGTA
>CAJHNH020004970.1:22500-27782 GCA_905116865.2 Candidula unifasciata
ACAGCTATGTGGCGATAGGTGGTGTCGTACCCCAACACATTCTATTTCAAACTGGTAACCGCTCTCATTTAAATGACGGCTTCCCACAAAGGCAGAAGTTTGTATTTCTCACCTCCACTCTTTCCGTGTGTAGAGATGTGATTTTTTTCCTCTTTTTTGGGGGCCCTGTGTTTTTCCCTAGGGCTTTCTATCCCCAAGTGAAGGGTCGGTTCTAATCCCCAAGAGGTAAAAAATTCAAACCCCCAGTTTGCAGGTTGTTGAAAATGTTTTCGGCAATGTGTCTAGAGCCCTACTTTTAAAAAATAAAGGGAAAAATTTTTTATTCTAAAATTTCTTTCATCCCCTTCGAGGCATAAAAAGGCCGGACAAATTGTCGCCTTTAAATTAAATCCTCAGCTTTCCTTCTTTTGGATTTTTAACCCTTGCGTAGACTAGATTTCCCGGGCCTCAAAAGTTCCCTCCAAGGGCCTCGGGGGTCTGCCTTTCCTCTCTGCCCCTTTTGGGGCCCCCAATTGCATTCCTGTATGGCCATTTTTTTTTCCCTTCATTTAAAAAAACGTGCCCCAACCCATCTTTTTCCCTTCTTTTTTTAAATTTTTTAATTTTTTTTTATTTTTAAATTTACAATTTTTTAAGTCTGTCTTTTTTTGGAAACCCGAATTTTTTAAATTTTAGCTTCCCATTTGACCCCCAACAATTTTTTGGGGAATCTTTCCTCAAAACTTCTGACATTTTCCAATTTTTTTCTGTCTGTTTCCAATTTTTTCTTCTCCCCAGAAGAAACTTTCCTAACCATTTTTTGTATCCCCCGGGTTTATTTTTTGTAGATTTTTTAAATTTTGCAGACATTTAAAAAGTTATTCTAACAGTGTTTTCTTTTCCCAATTCTCTTTTGTTTTCAACCACTACTTATTCCGGCAGTTTTTTATTCCCAGGTAGTGAAGTCATTTACTTTTTCCCAAAACCCCTACTTTCTTTTTCCTATTTACGGTGGATTTATTTTCCCTTTTTTTCTCCATCGGTTTTGTTTCATTGACATTGCTTTTTAAAACCCATCTGTTGTTTTGTTTCTGTGTCTTATTTTTGTCTTGTGTTGCAGATGTTTTTTACGTTGTTGGACCATATATCATCTTCCCCAGGCCAAATCTTTTAAAATGGTCGAGTTTGGTTCCCCTGAAAAGGGCCCCTCCCCGGCCCGTGGTTGCTTTATTTATTAAAAAATATATTACTTTGAGAAAATAAAAACGGGAAAAATGCACCGTTGACGGGCCCCCAGATATTTCATGGAAGTATTCTTTTTTTATTCATCCTATTTTCATGGGGCACCCGGGATCCTTTTGTAGAGTCCTTGAAAAATGTTTAAAAGTTTTTCCCGGTAACCCCTAGGCAAACAGGAAACCTTCCCACCAGTGTTCTATTTAGGGCTGTTTAAAGGCCTTTTTTTAAAATCTATTAAAAATTTGTAATTAATGTGGCCTTCCCCCCTAAAGCTTGTTCCAAAGTATTTTTTGAGGAGAAATGGTCACAGCCCGTTTTTTAAAATTGGGGTTTTTTTTTCCCCTGCTCGCCGAAAATAAATTTTTTTAAAAATTTCAACTAAATTTCGCAAATTTAGATAAGAGAAGTTTCTTTTTTTCCTTAATAGAATGGGTGGGCCCATGCATTTATAATTGCACCTTTTGTTTTTTTTTGTGATTGCTTTCCTCCCTCAAAAAAAATAGTAAAATTTTAAAGACAGCTCATGGATTTAGGGCCCCCCTCAGCTGTTTCATTTGATCGGGTGCTAAAACCCTTTTTTTTAGAATTTTGTCGAGAAATGTATCTGCTTTCACATGGAAAATTGGTGGACATTTTTTTGTGAAATTTTTCTGGAAATAGAAAGGCGCAATTTTAATTGAAGCGAAAAACCTTTTAAAAAAAAGGGGCCATGTCTTGTATTTGGGCCCCCGTTTTATTTCCTGCACCAAGCGACCCTTTTATCAATGTATTTACGAATGGCCCGGAAACGCATAAAAAAAAAAAAGAGGTAGACAAACGCAAAAATTTTTGCCTGGCGGACTTTTTTCAGTAACTGTCCCAAAAGTCGCTGAATCAAAACTCGAATTTCTTTTTCTTTCTGAGTGGAAAAAAGGGGTTGTCTGTTAAATTTTTTAAAATGGAACGTCGAATTTTGGGGCTGAAGATTTTTAAGGAATCATAGTTACCAATGAAGTCCCCGATTTTGGTATGTTTACAGCGGAAAGGTAGGGGGAGCCTAGATTTTTTGAAGGGGAAAGTAAGAAACCCGGGCCAAAACTCCGCCTGTTTATATTTCCCTTTTAGTACGCTTATTGCCCTTTTAAAAATCATTTATATACTTCCGGAAAAAAAAACAGAAAGGGGGAAACCCAAAAACTTATGATTTTTAGCAACCGAAATCATAGAAAAAGGGCATTCCCCCCAAAGCGCCCTTTTCCTTTTTCTTTTAACAGCAACGCAGAGTTCCCAATTTTTATTTATACCGGGAGCAGCTTGGGCCCGTAAAGTCCGTCCCCACCCCAACGTTAATCATATCTAGCGGCCCCTTTATTTTAGACAGTGCTGATAAATTGGGGCTCTGTACAGTTTTCTGCTGCCCAAAATTCTTCAAAAAGTCTAGATTGTCATGCATCACTTTCCACCAGGTGGTGAAAAACCAGGTTAATCTATCTCCCCCTTCATTTCCCCGAACATTTAAAATACAAGGAGGGACAACAATCTAAAGAACACCAATGCCCGGACCTCAGGAAAAAGGAAAACCCAAAGGGGATAGAAAACTACCGAGGGGAAACCGTTGGGGGTGTTGTCTTTGGGTGCATAGGGCACCCCCCGTAAATTCCCTGGCCCCAGGGTCTTTGGGAAATTTCCCCAAAAATGGCCCCAGAATTAACTATCCAGTCCGCGCTTTCCCGAATTGAAGTCAACCCAGGCCCCCATACATGAAAATTATTCAAAATCAAAAAAACTGAATTTTTTTTAAAGAGGTAAAAACGTGCCCGGTATGCTGTTGAATTTGTACAAAAAAGGGCATTTAAAAATGGGGCCGGAAATTTTATGGGCGTTCCCATTTAGCTCCCAAAGGGGGAAAAACCCGGGGAGGGGGAAAAATGAAGGGTTTGGGTGGGTTTTCACCTAGAAGCCTCGCAATGGAACTATCAGCGCCTTCCCCCGATTTTACCCCAAAGGGAAATGGGAAAAAGGGGAGGAAAATTTAGCGACTCGGTGAATGTATCAAAAAAGTCCCGATTTCCTTCCCTTTAGACAAGGGAAAGGATTATACACTAAGCGAACCCGCTGGGCGAAACCCCATCTTTGTGTCGGGTTTATGCAGAATTTTTTCAAGGGAAAGAGGGGGGCAATTATCTTGGGAGAGACCAAAAGAAACCCATTTTTTCATTACTTTTTGGGGCATCTGCCCCTTTGAAGACGAAACGGAAAAAGGAAAGACTCCCTTTTTCCCCATCCAGGATTTGGACGGGGGTGCACCCTGGAGCTGCAAGAAATTAGAATTTCACAACAAAGGGGCAAACATTTTACTAACAAAAAGAACGGCGCCATCAATCGTCTTACATTTTAGAAACTTCTAAAAAAGAGATTTTTGTCTATTTGAGTTTTTTGTCTAAAAAGAATTATTTGGATTTTATCTCAAAAAATTATGATGTATTGTACTTTTTTACACTGCTGCTGCTGCTTCTACTCCCCCTCCCCCCACTTCCAAATACTGGGAACTACCCCCACCACTAAAACTTCTACTACTACTACTACTACTACTACACTTCCTACTACCCCACTACTAATACTAACCAAAAACTGCAAACTATACTACTACCACACTTTCTACCACTAATACACGCCTACCCCCTACTACATACATTACCACACTTTCTACCTTCACCACCACCCTAAACTACCCTCACCAACCCCTACTTCTACTCTACCATCACTTTGGAATTTTCTAAACCCCCTACAGCGTTTTCTTCTTTTTTAAATTTTGTCTGTTTCGCCCGTAACCTGAAAAACAAACCAAAAAACAACTTACTCCAAAAATTCAAAAGCCCCTGGACCCGCTACAAACGAACCAATTTGCGAAACCCACAAGGTAAGCGGTTTCAGATTTAATAGATAAAGACCAGCTTTCTATTCACGAGGCATCGGTCGTATTAAAATGTTTACCCATCCGTGCTAGCTCTGCGAAAGGGGTGGTTTCTGGCGGTTTTATCGGCCCCGGCCTGAAAAGGGACCCCAGTTGGGTTCGTAAGACCCGGCCTGCAACCCGGGCATGTTTTTCCATTTGCGCAAAAAAAGGCAGTCATCCTGAGGTTACCGTTTCCCTTTTTAGTCGCGTATGGAGGAGAAACATTTGTTTCAAACTCGAGAAGTACGGGGGATTTAGCAGCCCGGGCCCCGAGGAGAAAAGAGGCTTACAAAAGTACGGGGAAATTTTCCCCTCAAGTTGGGGGCGAGAGGCCTCGTTTCCCACTTCGCTTACTGTTTTTTAAAGAACTGGAAATTTCGCGGTAATGAACAAAAAGGAAAACTCAAAAAAATGGGAGAAAGGGGCCGAAAGGGCCTCCAGCTGGCTTTGGCGCGCGCAAAAAAACGGAGGGGACGGGCCTCGGTGAGCTGGGGCCGGGTTTTTATGGGAAAAAGGGTTTTTCCCCCTTTAAAATCCATGTGTCCCAAATTTTCTGCCAGTGTTTTTCTGCCAAATGCTAATAAAAATCCCAAAATGTGTCCCGGGAAAACCAAAATAAAGCTTTTCGCTCGGTCGTGGCATGTACTGCTTTAATTTGGGGGGCCGTGGCGACTTCTTATTCACAGTACTTCCGGGGAAACCACCAAAAATCGTCTTTTTCTCTGGCCGAAAGAAAAACACCATCCGGGGAATTCCCTGCAAACGGGGAACCCCCCCTGAGCTTCATGAAATAAGGAAAGGGGCCCCCTCCGAAGCGTTAGGAAGTGGGGCCCAAACGCGTGGGCGCGAGGATAAATTTTTACTGAGGGTGGGAAATCCCTGCTGTACTTGTCCATGTGAGTTTTTTTTCCCATTGTACGGGGGGTAGCCCACAAGACTAACCCGGGAAAAAAATGGTGACTATCGGGGAAAAACCTTTTTACACCTATGGAAAGGGTGGCCCCCGGATCGCCGGGGGGGAAAAATAAAATCTTTGGGACGATGTAGACTGTGGAACCCGGGGTTTATCAAACCCCCCAAAAACAGTATAATACCTCCGATTTGTACGACCACACAGAAATATCCCCCA
>CAJHNH020004971.1:0-27764 GCA_905116865.2 Candidula unifasciata
ATATAACCAGCCCCCATTCTCTGGTTAACCTTCTCTTTCCAGTTGGTGTTTGGTTAGGATCCTTCAAAATTTATAATACTTTACCAAAACTTTTTCTTGATGGCAAATCCTGTTTTGATGTGGGTGTTTTTTCCGTAAACTGATAATTCCATTTTCCTCTATGGTATCTCGTCCTGGCCACCCTTTTCCTTGAATTGATGTTACATCCATTCTGTAATCCGATAACTAACAGGTCAGTTCTGCTTCATCCGAAATCGAGGCAAAATGAAGTTTTACGAAGGTGGGAGGGTATTGGTCCCATGCCTCACCTCTCAACCCTGGTTGTCCTTCTGTGTACGCATTGACATTTCCGGCTCTCAGGGTCACCTCAGCAAGGTGGAGACACGTTGTAGAATGGGGTGAACAAGATGGAGGAAGGGTGAGAAAGGTGGGGGACATGGGGTGGATAAAAGTAAGGTGACATTCGTTTGGGGCCTGTGTTCCGTTCAGAATATATAGCAGAAGAAGATGAACAAATACATCACCCATCGAGTGCTGGTTAAAACAAAAATATTCAGCTAGCACTTCAAGACTTTACCTGTCTTATTTTCTCAGAATTTTAGATTTCATTTTATTATCTATATAGACTGTATTTAATATATACAGAATGCATTTAACTGTTATACAGATTACATTTTGTTATTTATACCAGTAGTATAAAAGTATCAGTTAACTCTTTGAGTCCCAAGGAACACATCATACGTTCATAGATTCCTGTCTAGAAGCCCAATGAACGCAAGATGCGCCGATTTTACGTCTCTCTTGACTACCCCTTGAGCCTGTGATGCTAAACCCCCTGGGACTCAAAGAGTTAATCATGCCTCTCATCTCTGTCTTTCTTTCAAATTAACACACTTTCATTGTGTTTATTGATGTATCATTATTGTATTTTGTGTAGGTTCTTCACCCAAATATCTGGGAGACGTTTCATAGAGATCTAAAACTGATGAAAACTGCTGCCAAATATCTGACTATTATGTTTCCCAGACTTCACTGGGTCAACTTAAATCAGTGTGTGCAAGAATTCTCTGCTACCATGCACAGACAGGTAGGCAGCAAATTGTTTTAGTATGTTTTTTTCTTGTTTATTTCTTCTTATTTTGTTTACACCCATAAAATTACAGTTGGCACATTGTATCTGCATCTTTCAGCTCAGCCCTTGCGTGGTGGGGTCTCTAAGTGGGAGAACCGTCTCAGGATTGTCACATAGGTGTATCTGCACGTTTGGATGGTGGCACACACATAGTAGGCACCTGTACATAGTTCGCTGGGTGTTCTGTCCCTGTTCTGGAAACTGCCAATGTGAGTGCATTTGGCAGGCAGTAGTAGTAAACTTGACAGTGAATCACTGATTACCAATTCATTGTCGTCATAATGTATTCATTCATCCATAATAAAGAAACTGATTGCACTCCAAGATCATACTTGGCGTGGTGTAGCGTTTTCAGTGAATGTTAGTGGTTATGAAAGGACATGTAAGCTGTACCAGAAATATAGTAAGTAAAAAAAGTAAAAATCTACCAGATATATAGTAAGTAAAAAAAGTAAAGATCTACTAGATATTTAGTAAGTAAAAAAAAAGTAAAGATCCCTTTTCACGCCTTAGGCCCATCTGGTATATGGGAAGAGTGTCCCATATTTTTACAGACCAATGTGCATTACGCCGGCCAGATATATAGTTGTTGCTAATACTTTACTTGTTCCTGGGTTATCATGGTGCTCCTATTGTCACTGGCCTCTCCTTGCTCTCCTGTAGGAATCCAGTAGTTGTTTTGTCATTTGAGGGAGCTCTTGTATGAAAGTGGAGCAAGTTATACACCCTAGGCACTTGGTAGGATGTGTTATCCCTCTAAGAACGCATCAAACTGTCTACAGGTGATACCTGGCCTGGTGTAGCTAACACAGGTGCCCTAATTATAACTTCTTTGGAGGTTAAACAGGGTATCTGGAATTTACCTTGTGGGTTCTTAAATCTTAGGATGTTACCTTTAGGTAGCAGACCAGAGGGGACAATATGGTAAGTAAAAGGCACAAAAGACCTGATAATGACAGAGTCACACATTGAGTATGGATTCTTTTTCTTCTGCCTTTCTAACCCCCAGTGAATCTTAGGCCCTCAACCAAGTCATTCTATCCTTTGCTAACACATGCAGCTCTCCCCGTATCCTTCTCATCTTTTTAGCTTAACTCTCTCCTCTCCATGTATTTTTTGGTCTTCCTTTATTACTGTGCCCCTGGGTGCAAAGACATTCTAGCTATCTTGTTCTCATGTTTTCTCAACATGGTCCTATCCAATGCCGGCGTCTTTTCTTCACCTCTTGCTCCATGGGAACTTCTTTAGTTCTCTCCCAAAGCTCTACATTAGTGAATCTGTCATACCATTTAATTCTCTCTATTCTGCTCAGGCACTAGTTAATGAATATTTGTAGTTTATTAGTAGTTGTTCTTTGTTGCATTAGTTGTTTTCCATCTCTATACAGCAGTGCTGATTTGACATTAGAATTAAACATTTTTAGTATTAGTTTTAATTTCTTTTGACCTCCACAAGTTCCCTAGTGCCATGGAAACTCCTCTTGCTTTTTGTATTCGTATTTTAACATCTCTATCAGTTCTACACAAATAGGTGTATGAATCCATGTCTTTGAGTGGGATTCCATTAAGAGAAACCACATTACTATTTGGATTTATTCTCATTATCTTCATCTTTCCCTTATGGATTTTCAGACCTAGCAATTTGGATCTCATATCAAGTGTTTTTAATTTATTTTGCATCTAATTCCATTTCCGTGAGTGGGACAGAAGAGAAATATTATCAGCGAAGTTCAGATCATCAATTCAGTTCTTGGTGTTAGCACTAGCTGTCATCATAATCCAGTCTGTTGCCTGTAAAAATAGGAGAGGTGACAAAACACATCCTTGCGCATACCTGATTTTATTTCAAATGTCTTTACTAAGTTAGTAATTTTCTGTAGGATTCCATAGTGCTCCAGTAATTTCTAGAGCTAGGTTACACCTTTTGGCCCAACATATCCATTTTCTAGATATCCGTAATTAGTATGACATGCTTTATACAATATAGGTTTCACCCTATGTGCCCAGTAGCCTGCGTGCATGGAAGAAGGTCCTTCACTTTCACTTTATGACATGCTTGTTGGGGGGGGGGGGGGTATTATTTTTATGCCACCAAAACCATTCCATGGAACCAACAGGGAAGCCAAGTGCAGTTAACATGAAACTCTTTATTTACAGCTGGACATGCGATATGAAAGCCAGTCTTTGCAGAAGTTTGCTCATGATTTACGGTCATTTCCTAGAGTTACGGTTCCTCAGCCAGTTCCTTTCTTCGTGAGACATAATATTCTCGTTGAGACATTTGAGGTAATATCTACATGTATTTTGTAGTATGTAATGGGTAAATTTGTTCACATTAGGTTTCGATACTTGTTTAACTGATAAACTTGTTCATATTAAACTTTAGACACATATAATTAGCAGTGTAGTTTGTCATTAATTTTATATATTTTGGTAACAGGCAAACTAATTCATGATTAATTTTAGATCCTTGAGGAATCATAAACTAGTTTGTCATTAATTGTAGACACTTAAAGATAAACTTATTTATCTTTACAGCCTGGCTCTCTAGCGCAGTTAGCTAAACCGGATTGCGCGGTGACCGGGTGACGAACTCCTTGTGGTCCGGGTTAACTCCCGGGGTAGCCACATTTCTCCCAGATTTACGGTATTTACAATGGAATCAAGGCCGAAAGGTTGCGATATCCATAATACTGAGCCTAAGGGTTAACAACTCATGGCTTCTGGATACTAAAAAAAAAAAATTATCTTTACTGTTTAATACTTATGAAACTAGTAAACCTATTCATCACATAACAGTATTGTAAAGATCATCCTAGAGGGAAAGGTTTAAGGTAGGCGAGCAAGTGGCAGACAGCATTACAAGTGGGAGGATAACATCAAGAGATGGATGAACAGCAGTAGGAGTGAGTGTACATCAAGGGCAAGAGGCAGGGCTTGTTGGAGATCCATTGCAGCCAACCTTCATTGTGGAGACGGCACCTGATTGATTGATTGAAAAATATTCATCACTAAATGTAATCAGACTGTAACGTTAGTTCAGTTTTCCGTAAATATGGCTTTGTTTCTGTTTCAGGATGGTGTTAGCATGTGTCAGATTCTGACTTCTGCGGATCACTCAGCGCAGCTGAAAAAGGAATTGGCTGGCATAGGGTTGGATTTGCTTTTGCAAATGGTAAATATTTGAAGCAATTTATCCGAACTCCTAACATTCTCTAATTCTGCAGGCTTTTAATTTAATAGTGTGATGTGAAAGAAAGGGTAATAGTCATCATTCAACATTTTTGCAAACAGTTATCATGTCATAATCGTGACGAAGAGGACGAGAAAGTGACCTCTTGCCATGAATGTTGCCGTTTGTGAATTTCTTTACCCTTTTTGCCCTGTGTTTTGCGATTTTATCATTCATTTTTTGTTCTAATACGGCTTTTGGCAGACACTGCTACAGCTGTATAACAACTTTGGAATTGTTAGCCACTGTGTAGTGTTTACAAGGCCTAAAGTTATTATATTTACACTTCCTTTCCTTTTCCCACCCTGTCCCCAAGCATTCGATACATTTATTTTATTGTTTTATGTCATGTTGAATGTTGAAAAAAGAATTGACATCATAGCACTCGGGACACTTCCATAAGCGCTCAATCCCCATCTTTAGCAGCAAAAGAATAGTTCCATCTGTCTCGCCTTTCCTTTGAGTGTTGTGCATCAGCCAGATCCCCTGGTAACTCATCGCAGTGCCATTCTCCTTAGACGCCGGGACCTCTGAAGCGATGCTTGCCACTCTGCACAGAGTATACCTGTCTCCACCTTTCTCAACATACTCTGTGAGTCAGTTACAATCACGGCATCTGTGTACAGCTGATTCTCAAGCCAGCGGAATGCAGCAGAGACTGCCTCCACCTCCATTCTCAAACTAGACGTTGTGATCTCATATGCCAGGCTTTGTTGCACTAAGCAACGTCCATTCGCTATTGCTATGAACCCCCATGTCCTTCGTCTGCCCCTCAACACAGAGCCATCTGTATAGATAATCACTTCACGTGGGCAGGAATTGTCATGAATCATTTGTTGAACTTCTGATTCTGCAGCGCCGGCTGGTCAGTCGCTGCACTCATGACCCAAAGGGGTAAGAATCGAACACAAGTCTAAAACTTGCGCCGACACTTTGACCCACTGCTTACCTCCCATCACGCCTGCACACATGTCGCTGTGTCAACAACAAATTCATTTAATTCTCTCCTAAGTTTGGTTTTATTAATTACTTTCCTTCATATATGGCTGCCGATTTCTGTTCCAGTATCTGCTGACATTTTAAAAGTTATTTTTTTCTGGCCAGGGAGTCTAAATTTTCCATAACCCTGTTACAGAGTTGAGTGTTTGGTGTGACACATAATGCACTGAGGATTTCATGCGACATTTTTTTGGGTTATGCCTATACAGTATCAGTCAGCATCTGTGGCTTAAGCGGTTGCGAACGCGCTTCGTAATGTTGGGGTGCCGGGCTCGATACCTGCTGCGGACAGTTTGTCTTGTGATGATTTCGACCATGGTACCGAGAGCTGACCGTTCAGAAAGCAATTGCAAACTACTGGACATAAATTTGCCTAGAAAAACCACAACAGCCAGAAAGTACTGGGGTTGGTTCTGCAACGTCCTGTTAAATTATGCACTATCAACTTCTAAAGTAGGGCAAGCAGAGATTTAAAAGATTTTCCCTAGAAAACCTGGCAGCCTTCTTCATTGTTTTACATTGTGTATCCGTTTATTTCTTTGGTTTTCACCAGTCTCTTGAGCTTTTGTAGTAAATTCTACCATTTTCCTAATTATAATCACATTTTGATTATCAGCTTTTCATTGTTATTTTAATGGCTTTGTTTCCTTATTTGTGAGATAGTATAATGAATTTGGGTAAGGAAAGAAATTCAGCTTAAAGTCGTTTTGTTGTTTTCTCCCCCAGATTTTTGTCAATAATTTTGTCCACGCTGATCTGCACCCAGGAAACCTGCTGGTGCAAAATATTGACAGCTTTCAGCTTGAGGTGAGAATTTCATTGTATTTATCTTGATGTTGTCCTCCTTCTTGTATCATTGCCTACCTCTTGCCATCAACCTTTCCTTCCAGTATGTTTTTTAAAAGCATGTTATGTCTTTTAATTTTGAAGTATTTCAGTTGTCTTTCTTTTAAAAAAAACTCCTTCAGTAATTCTCTTTCCAGAATCTCTGTATTGGACTGATCTTATTTCCACAAATGATCTTTTTTTCTATTTCCAATTCCATTTTCTAGTTGCTTTTTCATTGTCCAAGTTTCTGCACCGTATAGCAGTACTGAGTATACATAACGTTTAGCGATTCTCATTTTTAGTGTGTGGTTGATCTCTATAGCTGTCAGTCTTCTTCTTCTTCTTCTTCTTCTTCTTCTTCTTCGATCCTTTTGTCAGAAAACTTATATAAGGAGGCCAGGAGCCTTGAAGAAAGCTACTGTGCAGTCCATATGCTCTCATGTACTAAACAGCTTTGTCTTCATTGTGGTTCAGTAATTTGCACATCTTATTGATGATCATTTTTATTTATAAATACTACCTGCCATTTTTTTACTTATGATTTTTTTTTTAAAATTTGAAATTGATCTGGTCAATGGGCATATAACTCTTGGATAAGGTTACAGCAAAGAGGTTCAGGCACGTTATGCTATTGGCCGATGGTAACAGCTGGTTACCATGATCCCATTCATGATCCTTTCATTTCCGTTTCTTTAAGGGAAACAATTGGGATTTTCCACAAATTATTTTTTGGTAAGCTCCCATGTTGATGACGCGAAAGTTGTTTTCAAAATGTTAACTGATCAGTTGGGGAAATATGTATGATGCTATATGGAGTATTTTCTTGACTGAATTAAATCTGAACAGTTTGATGTAAAATCATGAAAAAATGTCAACCCAATACTTCTGCTTCTTTATTCACCATCTGTAAGCTCGGGTGGAAAGTCCGGGTTGTTCATCCATTTGGACTTCGGCTTTGTGTCAGGCCCCGAGTTTTTTGGGTACATAAACTTTACTGGCTTGTGTGAGATAGTGGGACAGTAGGCATGACTGAGAGGTTATTGCAAGGTATGTAACTTAAAATTTTTTAGGGGAGAGAGAACACAACAGACTGTTTAAAGAAACTTGTGAAATTTTTCTATTAGAATATCAAATAAAAGTAATACCAAAAGAAGAGGCTGAGCGACTCTGAAGAAAGCACATTATCAACACACAGAGTAATAATTTTGATACAGTATATGAATGTGAATCAAGGACCCAATCACATAAATGCAGGGAACCTGATTTTTTTTCTTTCATTTCAAACATGACCTTGGCTTCCACTCAATCCAGCCTTAAATGATTACCAGATAAAGTCTTGGAAAGAAAAATGGCTACACCTCACCCATTAGGGCTGACTGGTTTATGAAAATGTGAGCCTAGCCTGGATAGACCTGATGCCCCACTGGTGTATATACGGACCTTTACTTACTTCTTTAAATTTTGTAATTTCAGAATGTCATCCAGAGGAACACCTGGGACACGATGGCATTAGACATAACTCCAGAAGTGCAGGCTTCACTGAGGCTGGTAATGCTTGATTGTGGCATCACAGCCTCCCTGTCTCCAGATGAAAGGTTGAAATTTCGCGAAGTTTTCATTGCAGTCATCAGAGGGCAGGTAAGAAACGGATTATTTTAACTGAATTACAACAAACCCTAGTTTGTGACTGGTCCTGTTAACTTCTATGTCTTCCACGTTGTTGTTTTTCCACCTTAGTTTCTGATTCTCTTTCTTTCTCACATTTGTAAAGTCTCCATTTATTATCAGGTTAACTCAGTAGAAATTGCCATATTTTTACATGTTAAGATTTAAAATATTTATTCCTTAATTTTGGGCTAAAATATCATATGGAAAAATACGGTGGACGACTGAGCAGAGTATGGCCAGAACTTGCTCTCATTCTAGAACTTGAACTTTACCGGCATTTATAGATTTTCATTGTGAATGCGCTTCGATGCTGGGTTGCTGGGTTCGATCCCAGCTGTAGATGGTTTGTCTTGCGTTGGTTTCAACATTGGTATCGAGAGCTGACTGTTCAGTAAGCAATAGCAAATTACTGAACGTAAAATGTGCAGAGTAAAATCACAACAGCGAAATAAATGCTCGGTTGGTTCTGCAAGGTCCTGTAAAGGATACGCAACTTACTGTAAAGCAAATTACTTATTGGTTCCTCAACTCTGTGTTCATGCGAAGTATTTTATACGAATGTAGTAACAGCTGATGTTAGTAAAAAAACACCCGTGAAATGAGATCATATGAGAAATGAGGACATATTAAATAATGTGGATGTCAAATAGCAAGAGGATTTATCCTTCTGGTCCAATCAGAACACTCAGGGGAGATTGAAGTCTAGTCGTGCCCTCTAGGTGTGAGCATGGATCTATAAATAACAGTCACCCAATCTGGGTTGAAGGAGGATCCCACTTCCATCACCCTATTCCCAACCTGACAACCCCGAACAGTAAACTGAAGCCACCATTACATTGGTCATCTTCTTCTTCTTCTTAAAGTCCATGCCATGTGGTGTTGTTAGTCATGTTTATCCACAACCTTCTGTCTCATGTACAGATAATCCTCCATGCCATGATGTCAAACTGTCCAGCATCTGTTCTCTCGGTCTCCCTCTGCCAGATTTAAATTAAGGTATAATAATACCTCTAGGAAAATGAACAAACCTGAATTATAAAGAAGTGACAGGAAAACCTCTGCAAGAAATATAAAGACAACAAGTTTAATGTAACAAATCACAGAAGCCAATGCAACCACAAATGCAAAGACAGATATCCCAAGAGTTACACCCTACAAAGTAGGAAGACATTATGCTACACAACTCAACACACAGACAGTAGACATAGTCCCATATCAAATACAAAATCATTGTATATATGAATGTCAGACATCAAAGTAAAACTGCTTGTGTGAATCTATACACAGTTCACACAGTGTTCTCTTCCTGGAGCTGGTTGAGCTGGCAAGGCCACAGCTGACTTTGACATAAGCACTTGGCTCAGTCATTCATGGGAAACACATGGACAGCTAATGCCATGAGCTCTCTGAAGAAAAAACTTGAGCAAGGCTCCTTAGACAAAGAGCAGATAAACTGTCTTTCACAATGACTATAATCATTCAAATGACACTGTCACAACCATGTTGGTTAAGACTGCCTTTCACAATGGCCATAATCTTTCAAATGACACTGTCACTATTGGTTACTACTATAGTATTCCTTACTCTGGTGCTCGTCACAGTTCATTCCTTTATACACAACAAGAACTGGGTCCTGAAGCAGTTCTGTTACTTAAGATTTTTGGGATGATACTAGTGTACCATCATCCCTCACTATCTTATGATCTTGTGTATATACTGTATTCAGCACTGTAAGCATGGTTAACAGGCCCTCTCAGTCTGTCTATGAAGACCTGGACACTCCTGGCTTATATCACTTTAATATGATTTATTCAGAATAAGAACAAGTTACAATTATGTTATTCATATATCACCTCAGGCCTGACCATGCTGCAGTCTTGGTGTTGTAGTTAATGCTGGCTGACGAGCTTTGACATTGATTCTGATAGCCTGGACTAATCTTGCCTACCGATCTGGTAGCCTAGATTAATCGTGCCTACCGATCTGGGAGCCTGGACTAATCTTGCCTACCGATCTGGGAGCCTGGACTAATCTTGCCTACCCATCTGGTATTTAGAGCCATTCATCTTCTTCTTCTTCTTCATTTCAAGCCCTTGCTGCAGATATCACCGGCCTCCATTCCTCTCTCTGGTTGGCCTTCTCTTTCCAGTTGGTGACACCAAGTGTTTGCAGGTCTGAGCCATTCATATGATGAATAAATAGAAGAAAAGGCCACAACTAAAATAATAAAACAAATACCCTTCTGTAGTTTATATACATCTATGAGATCTATGCATTTAGGTCAGTATAAATGGTATTAAGTCATACACAAGTCATGTAACATAACAAATGTACATAAATGCACACGGTGTAGATACAGCAAACAACCAGGTCATGTTCAGAGGTGTTCATGTCCCTAGGCAATGAGAACAAGATAAAAACCAAAATCAGAGAAGATAAGATCCATATATATATATATATATATACTAGCTGTACCCGGCCACGCGTTGCTGTGGCATAGTTTGGCTAAATGGAAATGAAAGAAAATAGAAATCGCACGTGTCTAATACAATCATTGTCTGCTCAGATATAGAGATAGTCTTTGATCCCCACCCCACCACCCCCCCACCCCCAACTAAATCCACCTACTACCCTCCCCCTTATCAAATTTATGTCATTACCCCCCCCCCCCCCCCTCCCCTCCCCTCTTCCACCGACTACTGCTTTCTCCCTCTTCGAAATATTTGAAAATCATTACCTGGCGATATTTTTTTGTTGCTGTAACTGACATTGACATCCCTGTCCATCTGGACTAAAATGGGGAGCAGGAATTGTAATAGGTAGTGAATGGGGCTAGTGTAATATTTACCACATCATCCTTCAAGTACCAATACAACTACTAAAATAATTTCACTGCTATCTGTGTTACCATCGGAGTAGACAGAGAGTCGTGAGCCAGAAGATTTGGTTCCGCATGGCTAGTGCTGTCGCCACAGACTGGTCAGGTTAGGAGGTATAATTTCACTTGCCGACAGAAGAACGCCATAACCTTACCGACGGTCTTCACATGAGAGCACTATGGTGTAACAGCCCAACCACAACTATTACTACTGCTGCTACTTTAAGTGGGTAAAGCAGTTACTGTGTCTTAAAGCTCTCTCAGTAAATAGTTTGCCCCCCCTTCCCCCCCCCCCCCCCCAAATTCACCGACAACTCTTTCCCTCATTGAAGTAGTTGGGAGAAAAAAAAAAAACACTTGAAAAGCAAATGAACACAGCAAAAAAAAACACACCATAATTAGGAAATGAACGCCATGGTAAACAGCACAGCTTAAAATTCCAACGCAGATGAAATAACTAAATCTAAATGAAAATAAATGAAAATCTATAAAAAAATTTCAGCGTAACCATGCAATCGGAAAGTTTAATAATGCAATCATAAGTATGCGAAATGGTCAAATTTAATTATCAAATAATTTACCCATTTACTTGTCTTTTTTTTTTTTTTTAAGGCAACATGGCTAGTGCTGTCACCACGACAGAGCAGATGAGGATATTATTTTAGTCCGAGGTAAAAAAAAAAATTAACTACTGTGAATTCGAACCCAGGTCTCCCGCACAGGAACCCAGTGTTCTAACCATTCGACCAAGTAGCCACTTAATCGGATAAAGGAAAAGAGAACTTAACAATTAGAGATGTGTGTCCCTACTTCTGTGTCCTGATTAAAACACAATTCAAAACCGCAGGCAATTGTTTTCTTGTAGACAGATACTCCAGATATATTAATGAAACGGCACAACAATAGAAATCGCACGTGTCTAACACGGTTAATGAAGTTAATGTCGCAGTCAATGTCTGCGCCGACGTCGAGATAGTCCTTGATCCCCCCCCCCCCCATCCCCATCGAAGGTTGTTTGAAAAAAAAAACAGAAAATAGAAATCGTGTTTAATATGGTTATTGTGGCAAATATAGAGATAGTCTTGTTTGCTGTACCTAGACCTACTCTATGTATTAGAAAAGGCGTTGGCTGCACGTAACTCGCCGGCGAATGGCGGAAGCCTTGCGTTCTGACTACGGCGGCGCATGCGCAATTACTAACGTGGCTATAATTAGAAATCACTAAAGTTATAAATATAAGTTGCGTATATTATTGCATAAATTGTGGTCACCTATCTCTAACAGTGACAGGTTGAATTTCAAACCACGACAGTTCAAAATCCGGTATCACAACAAACATATCCTGAAAATTTCAGCTAAATCGGTTCAGTAGTTTCCGAGTCTATAGGGGTGAAACAAACATTGATATATATATATATATATATATATATATATATATATATATATATATATATATATATATATATATATATATATATATATATATATATATATATATATATATATATATATATCCATATTACATTCACATAAAAATACCCTGAACAGACTTCTATACTGCTTTTTCAAAATATTTTGTGATAACAAGCCCTACCGTCTTTAAACAACCAATCATTATTTGCAACTTTTGTTATTTCTTTTCTAATTGTTTTATTTGAATAGGGTGAGGTTGTTGCTGATCTTTTCTTACAAAAGTCACCAGAGAACCATTGTACCGATCCTGAACTTTTTCGAAAAGAGATGGCACAGCTGGTCGCTAAAGGTCGTCAAAATCTTAACAGTGTTTCTAAGGTGAATACAATGCAGTTTATCCAGTGTCCTCATTCTTTTATTTTTTATGGTCTCCCATTTTTTCTTTGGCTCTGTTGTTTTCAGTGTAAACTCTAGCTATCATGTTTTCTTGTGTATCCTATCCAATGCTCTTGATTCACTGGGAATTTATCTACCTCTGTCCAAAAGCTCAGTATTCTGTCTAATTTTAATACATGCATCATTAATGAATGTTTGTAGTTTATCAGATTCTCTGAATACCATGGGCAAAAAAAAAAAAAAAAACCAAACACTGACATTCTAAAATACCTGAAAATCGAGGAAGATTGGCTAGTAAATAGTGTCTTGTCTCAGAAACTGAAATATTTTGGCCATATCAAGCACAATAGCAGACTGGAAAACATAATGGCTGACTAGCATCAAGGTGAGCACTAGCAAGAATATCAGTTTGGGCAGGAAAGTGCAGGATGTGGGAGAACTGGTGACGGACCCTTGCAAATGATATTGAGAGCAAGGTTCTGCAAAGAAAAAACTACTGCTACTGTTGTTCACCATTTCTATTACTCATTTGATGTTGTAGTTCAATATTATAAGTTTGGTGCAAATAATTCTAGCGCTACCTAAGTTTGTTATTATTTTTAATTTTTTTGTATTTTTATTTGGTGTCTCTGTTAATTATTCATAACTGTCTTCATTCTGTATCTTCTTCTTCTTTACGCTTGGTTTCATATGCTCAGATCAGACCATCAGGTGGGTTGCCTCTATGAACTCGCATGTCAGATGCAGGTCCTGCATGGTTCCCAAAGCTTGCTCTGCACACTTTGCTCTTGAGGCCAGGTGTCTTTTCGGAGTTGCAGATAGAGTGGGCAGGTCTGCAGAATGTGCTGAGGTGTTTGGGGTCCTGTTTGACAGGCAGACTGTGGGGAGTGTACAATCTTTATTTTATGCATGTGGTAGTTGAGCCTGCAGTGTCCTGTCCGTAGATAGAAAATTGTTGCATGCTGCTTTCTGTTGAGTCTGCTGATGGGGTCTTGTGGATGTTGACTGTTAGTTTGTTCTCTCCACAATCCCTTGTATTTTCCTTTCATAAGTGTTCTGATTTCTGGTAATGACAATGAATGGGAGTGTTGTTTCTCCTTTGTTCCATTTTTTGCAAGCCTGTCTGCTAACTCATTTCCTGGCATGCCGGGATCCACTGGAGAATGATTTGATTGTTTTCTGTGAGTCTGTTTAGCTGACGTGTCAGTTCTCTCTCCATGTTGTCTCGTGGATCCCAATGAGTCCTCTGGAGGACTGACATGCAGTCACAAAGGAAAACAATTTTGCTGTTTTTAATTTTTCTTTCCTCGAGCACTTTGGCTGAATCAATAATTGCTCGCTGCTCTTCTCTGAAGTTTGTTGAGAGTCCTCTGGAGGCGCATGATTTTTCTACTGTGGTCAGTTCTGTATAAAAACAGTAGGTGTATGATTGCACAGTCTGAAGTTGGGATTCACCAAGGAAAATTGGGTTACTGTCGCTTGATTTAGTCTCATAATAAAAAATAAGGAAGTCTGGAGAAGGACAAAGATTAAAGAATTTAAAAACAGCTGACCAGCAGCAGTGTCTTACCAATGCCATTGAGACACACAGACAGACAAAAAGGCTGACATGATCCAAACAGGGTGTGTCCCTGCAACTAAACTGTAAATAAATGCTGAGCATTACACCAACACATTGCTAACGGAGAGGTCTTCTGGCCTGTTCCAACCTGAGTGGGAAGAGCTGAACTGCACGACAGCTCAATATGAGGTTTTTTAACAAAAAAATCGAAGAAGAAGAAGAAAAGTTGAAGCAGCAATGATCAAAGTATTTTCAACCGGCAGGTGATTGTTATACATTGACATATACACACAGGCACAGACGTACACTAATTATGTATCATTGCTTGTTCAGATCAGAGTTGCTGAACTGATGAATGAACTCTTCACCATGCTGTCCCGTCATAAGATTCAACTAGACTCCAGTTTTGTCACCATCGTTTTGGCCATTGCCATGCTGGAAGGAGTTGGCCGCACTCTAGACCCAAACCTGAACTTGATGGATAGAGCCAAGTCTGTGCTTCTTGGCAGTTACCTCAGAAAGTAATGCTATCAACAGTTTTCCGTACTTGATTTCAAACAGTGACCTATTTTTAAACCTATACTAAATACGTTTTGGCTTTTATCCCCCAGGCTGGGGTGTCCTTATATATTTTGTCCACTAACTGGCTGAAGCCCTGCATTTCCTCCCTCAAAAGATGTAAAGATTATATAAATGATTAATCAATAAACATGAACATAAAGTGGAATCATTCCTCAGGGTTTAAAAAAAATTAAAATTTATTGAGTGTCTCATGCTAGGATCCCATGACCTCCATCATAGAGGCTTATGGGAAAATCTGACAGTCAAAGTTGCTGTCAAAAAGTCTTTGGGGTCGTAAGAAAATACATACCAACGCACCCAACATAGGATCTTCTAGCTCTTTGTTTCACACTTGTTACATTAGGAATCCTGTGTGCACTAAGATTCAGCCACTTGATGTCTGCAAAGTTGTCATAAAAGATGAATGGATGAATTCTGGGGTCAGTTTGACACCAGCAGGTATGTGGCCTATAGGAGAAGGTTGTACCTGGCTGACAAGATCCTGGAATAATTTGAAGATTTAGATCATTCAAGAAGTATGTCATTTCAAATGCCACAGATAGAAATAAGGATGAGGCAAAATGATCATCAGTATACATCATAGTTTTTCCCAGTCTCAAAACCAAGGTGCCTCTTATACATAAGAAATAGTCCATGACATACATAAAAATTATGCATGTTGTCAGGCTCTTCATAAAATTTAATCTCTGCATCTCCTAATTCAACATTAGATCTGAAATGGCTCCCATAGGTGTTTTTTGGAATCAGAAACTAAATAAACTCACGAAGAGAATTGTTCATATCAAAATCTACATTTTTAGTAGGAGGAGAAAACATTGTGATGGTGGGCAAGTTAGAGGGTGTCAGAACTGATTAAAAGCAAACAAGACAGAAGATCTCACCATGGTGTCTACAGGGCAAATCCAGCTTGCCAATATCCTGCAGAGCATTGCCAGTTGTAATGTAATAAATGTTTCAACATTTTGGCTCCTGAGTTTTGCATAGTTCTGGCATGATGTCATAAGATGGAGTGCGATACAAGCAAAAATGTCTGCTGTGCAATCAATTTAGTTCGCCATTTGTGTAACTGCATAAAGCACTTTTTTGACTGTAAACAATTTCTTATGTATTAAAAAAGCTAGCCCTGTCATGGTTTAAAAAATATACAACTGGCTGATAGCATTTTAATGCCAGACTTTCTGAGCATTCCTGCCTGTGGATGCTACTTAGAAAAGAACAACCAGAAAAATGAGGCAGCCAGACATAGTTAAGTCAACACTTTCAGAGTTGTGTAAAAGGCAGGGCTATGTGACGATTTTGGTATTACAACCGAGACCATACGTCAAGAAATTGTCAAACACTGCCACAGGCCCCGGTGGCATCTAATATGTTGATATACTGCAGGTGTCAGAGGACGATATGACAGATCAGGCAGGAGAAAGTTCAACGTCAGCATCAAAAGTGGTGAGATCAAAGAAGAATGGCTACCCCCTACCGCTACCAAAACCAAATTAAAAAACATTCCAAGATAAGTGGCTACGGAATCAATACCATGCAGAACACTAGGGGCAGGCTGCTGGAGAAAATTGTATTGCGTAGACTCGCTGATGACTTGGAGAAGCATGACAGGTTACCACACTTAGATGATACAGGCGTAGCAAAGAGACATGGCTCAATGCAGCAGTTTTCACCTGTGAAGTCTATGAAGGTTTTCACATGAGAGAAAAGACGTGCAGCTGCACTAGGCTTAGAGGATGCGTACAACATTTGAATACTTGGTGCACATACTTCTCCGACTGGAAGTATCTTTTTTGATCACCCGCTGGGTAGCCGCGGCACTGTTCCAGAGACGGGTGATACTCAGGTGTGGTTGCTGGTCCAAGATTGCCTCAGGGCGCCTTCTCCAATTCTATTCAACGTGTGCTGAAACTGAGCAGCATTGCACGGGAGTGGCAGGACATTATCATTTGCTGATTACATTTTGACAGATCAATATGGAATCAAGAGAGTAAAGGACAGCAGACTAAAAAGTGGCAAATCATGACCGGGTAGAGCAGAGGATGCATCAAGCAGGACTGCAGTCTTAAGAAATCCACTCTGGTGAGGTATGGATACCGTGCATAAAGTACTCAATCTCACGTGTCTTCATGCTTGATAGGAGTTGTTGGAAGCCGAGGTCTGCGTGATCATCAGTGACAAGTCCAAGAAGCCAGTGGCGCCTTTTCCATGACTACCGACATGATGGAGGTGATGGCAGTGACACAAGCTTTCATATGGCTAAAATCACAGGACTATTACCGCTTGTGCGTGCTGAGCATTATCCGGTATGTCGAGGCAGGCTCGTTAAGCAGAACTCTCCTGTGTGTGCAGTTACCATCATATTTGTCCCAGGGCATGCTCTTGAATAAGTAAGATATATGGTCGTAGATGTGAAAGTAAATACATGCATCCTGAAGAAATTAGAGTGTATAAACCAGATGAGGTAGTGTATATGTGTTACTACATGAAAAGAAAATATGTGTATGATGACTCATAAGTATGAATGCGTTTAGATGTGTGAGAGAGTAATGTAGGAGTACATATGGATATGGATACTCGGGATGTACGTATGCATGGTTGTGTGCAATCATACACTCCTAACACCGTAAGGAAATTATCATCTTGCTCCATATCATGCAGCTAACATATTCATGACTTGCAGGACACAGTAGAGTACACGGTCGAACGACAATAGGATAGACAAATGGGTTGATCCTGACAAGAACAGAGTTCTTAACCACCCACTTCCCCCTAAATGGTAAGGCTGGTGACCTGACACAGATCCTCCTGACTATTCACTGACCAGCCATGTAGGAATCCATCATGAACCAAGAACAATGACCACCCAGAAGTAAATGCAGACAATATAGAATGGTTCCCCACCCTCTTCCCCCAACAATCTTCCTACTGCACTATGAGTTCAACCCATGACCCCTCCTTTCCCCCCCCCCACCTAATCCATCAGAGAGTCTTCTCTAAGAGCACATGAGTTTCAAGGCACGTCAGGTACACCTGCGTGAAGACCCCCACCCCACAAACCACAACAGTCTTCATCATCAAGCACATGAGTTTCTGAGCATGAAAGTCCAAGCAGATGACAAGTGTGTTCCGGGGATTTGTTATTTACATACACCAGAGCCCAGTCACCAATCTCAATCTCCACAAAAGGACCGTTCTACGGCCAATAACACATAGAATCATTGTGAGATTTGAAAAACATATAAATGGTGACCCAAGTGATAGGAGGTGTTTTTCTCGCTCTCATTATTTGAGATTTTTTTTAGCCCTGTTGCATTGGAGATCTGAGAATGATGTCATACAAGGTGTCTAATAAGGGTTATTTCCTAATGCTAATGTTTTGAAAAGTTCCAACAAAGCAACTTGGTTGTCTATTTTTGTTTGGCTGCTTCTTGTTTCCACTATAGGTTGATTAAAATTAATCTTAGATCTTTGGCATCAGTTTTTAATGTTTTCAAAATTATAATATTTTTTTCATGCTCAACATCAAATGATTTAGTGTAATTATTAAAGTAAAGTACAAATACAGATCCCTGTTCATTTCCATCATTCTTTCTAAAAGTGTTCTCAGATATATATGACGTTTATTTTGTGTTCATTTACCTTTAACAAATCCATTCTGCTCTTCAATTTATGTTTTAATTTTGCACCTCATTCCAACACTTAACAGGCATTATCAGTTGTTTTACACTTGTGGAGCTTTTGAGGAGGAGATCAGAGCACCTATGGATCTGTCCGGAGTGCTGTGATCATACTCCTTACTAATCACCTCATTCTTGTCGCGACAATACTGCCAAAAAACTAAAACTAAGTTCCTTTTCGCTGCTGTAATTAAACAGCAAACTGCGGCAGTCAAAAAAGACGGCGTGGAGATAACATACAGACAGACAGATGTATGAATTCTTGGAGTCGCCAACTGGAAAAAGACAAGGCCAGTCACTGAAATGGAGGTGGGTGATTTTGATGTAGGGATGAATCTAAATGGTTCGGAATGCTGAAAAAGAAAAAGATATTGTAGTAAACTAACTTACCTGTGTCCTTGTCTTGTCTTGAGTAATACAAATATGCACTCCTTGTGTTGTTGTTCGTCCATCACGAGTGATGTAGATCACTTTCATCCAAAGTAGTAATGATCAATGATTATGAGTACGAAGGTGGCTGATTAGTCCAATATGAGCCAGGAAAGTTCTTAAGCATTGCGGACAATGTATGGAAGCCGCAG
Organism: Candidula unifasciata; assembly: GCA_905116865.2. Taxonomy (NCBI): domain Eukaryota; kingdom Metazoa; phylum Mollusca; class Gastropoda; order Stylommatophora; family Geomitridae; genus Candidula; species Candidula unifasciata. The sequence continues at coordinate 18,947 of CAJHNH020004971.1, forward strand.
CAGGTGTGGGATTAGCAGTACGAGCACTCTGTAAATGTTTGCTGAATGCCAGGGAACATCTAAACGTAGCAGACTAGATGCGAGAGTACTCTTGGATGATCTGTCTGTCCACTGATCTGTTGGCTGTGCAAATGACATCAGTTCTCGTTATGCCTAGTGGCACATGAGGTTTCAGAGAGGACTTTCCATGCTTTCCTGTCCTGTGCAATCTTCAGTGCAGTTTTCCATGTCTGAGATGCAGCACTCAGGTCACTTTCCATCGTTTGTCTCCATATTTTTTTTGGGCACCTCTTTTTTTTCTCTTTCCCTCTGGTATCCATGTGAGAGCTGTTTTGGCAGGTATATCAGGATTCATTCTCATAACGTGGCCAAGCCATTTTTAACTTCTCTTGGTTATCATACTGTCTATAGTTTCTTGGTTTGTTGCTTGAAGTAGTTTAGTGTTTGAGATTGTATCTGGCCAGAAAATTTTTATATATCTACGTAAACATGTGTGGTGGAAGGTGGATATCTTGTGTTCATCCTTTTAGGTCATACTCCAGCATTCTGCTCCATAAAGAAAAACTGGCAAAATGATGCTCTTGTAGAGTCGGAGTTTTGTTCCTCTGCAGTAACTGTTGGATTTCCAGATTTGCCTCATCCTTCCAAAAGCAGCTCTAGCTTTGTTCAGGCGTATCTGTGTGTCATCCTCCGTCCCTTCCAGTAGGGACACCACACTGCCAAGATATGTGAAATGTTCTACATTTTCAAGTATTTTATTATTTATGGTCACTGGTTGTTGGTTTGGACTGTTTGTCATGATCTTAGTTTTCTTTGTATTTATTCTCAGTCCCACCGTTTCAGTTGTGCTGTGTTATCTGTCACTTTTCTCTTGTATATGTTCATGTTTATGTGATAGGAGTGCTATATCATCTGCAAAATCAAGGTCCTCAGGCATGGTGAATGGAGTCCATCGTATGCCTCTCAATGTCCTGTCTACTGTGTTCTCTAGTATCCAATCAATCACAAGGCTGAAGAGGAGAGATGACATAATACATCCCTGTCTTACATCTGTCTTTACTGGGAAAGATGTTTTGTAATTTTTTATACTGCAGGAAAAGTCTTTATAGAAGAGAGCAGTTATGTTGACTATCTTTTATTGAATTTCATAATGTCTTAAAATTTTCCAGAGACAGTCTCTATGGACGCTGTCAAAAGCTTTCTCAAAGTCCACAAAATTAATATATATACTTCTCTGCCATTCGTTGCATTGTTCGAAAATGTTACGAAGGGTGAAGATTATCTCAGTTGTTCCTCTGCCCTTTCTGAATCCTGCTTGTTCCACTCGTAGGCATTTATCAACTCCTTTTTCAAGCCGCATTATGATGATTTTACAAAATATTTTGCTTGGTACTGAGAGTAGAGTAATTCCCCTCCAATTACTGCAGTTTGTTAGTCTTCTTTTTGGGGTATTTGGACTATTGTTCCTTCAGTCCTGTCATTAGGCAACACTTCTTTTTTCCAAATATCCTTGAACAATTGTTCTAAAATGCTAGCAGTTGTGTTGGGATCTACTTTGAGAAGTTCTGCTGGCAGTTCGCTTTTGGCTGGTGCTTTGTTGTTCTTTAAAGTGTGGATAGCTTTAAGGATTTCTTGTAAATGACAAGGAGCCTATTGTTCTTACTCGCCAATAATTATGAACACAACTCACACAGTCGTGAATTGTTGTTAGCGGTGTTCACAGTCTGTCTGTCTGTCTGTCTGTCTGTCTGGCTGTCTGTCTGTCCGTCCGTCCGTCCGCCCGTCAGTCTTAGTGCATGTCTTTTTATGCATGTGTCTGTCTGTGTCATTTGTATGACTGTTTTGAAAGGCGAATTTGATAGGGGACCCCCCACGCCCCCACCTCCTTTTACCCCTACCAAGCTTTCTTCGTGAAGGTACGCCTGCTCTAAGCCCCACACTCCTCTCTCTCTCTCACATGTCACTCCTCTCTCTCACACATTATTCCTCTCTCTCACACGTCATTCCTCTCTCTCACACGTCACTCTCTCTCTCACACATCACTCCTCTCTCTCACACGTCACTCTCTCTCTCACATGTCACTCCTCTCTCTCACACGTCATTCCTCTCTCTCACACGTCATTCCTCTCTCTCACACGTCATTCCTCTCTCTCACACGTCACTCTCTCTCTCACACATCACTCCTCTCTCTCACACGTCACTCCTCTCTCTCACACGTCACTCCTATCTCTCACACGTCACTCCTCTCTCTCTCACACATCACTCCTCTCTCTCATACGTCGCTCCTCTCTCTCACACGTCACTCTTCTCTCTCACACGTCACTCATCTCTCTCACACGTCACTCCTCTCTCTCACACGCCACTCCTCTCTCTCTCACACATCACTCCTCTCTCTCATACGTCACTTCTCTCTCTCTCACACGTCACTCTTCTCTCTCACACGTCACTCATCTCTCTCACATGTCACTCCTCTCTCTCACACGCCACTCCTCTGTCTCACACATCATTCCTCTCTCTCACACGTCACTATCTCTCTCACACGTCACTCCTCTCTCTCACACGTCACTCCTATCTCTCACACGTCACTCCTCTCTCTCTCTCTCTCTCTCTCTCTCTCTCTCTCTCACATCACTCCTCTCTCTCATACGTCGCTCCTCTCTCTCACACGTCACTCTTTTCTCTCACACGTCACTCATCTCTCTCACACGTCACTCATCTCTCTCACACGTCACTCCTCTCCCACACCTTACGTTACTTTACCAAGCCCCATTGCTCCTCTCTCAACATGTCATTCTTCTCTCCCAACTCTATCGATGCTCCCTTCTTCTAACCCGTCTCTCGTCTCTTCCAACCCGTCGTTCCTCTTTCCCAAACCGTTGCTTTTCTCTTCCAAAATGTCCTTCGTCTCTCCCAACCCGTGGTTCCTCGTATCTCCCAACCCGTGGTTCCTCGTCTCTCCCAATCCGTCGTTCATCGTCTCTCCCAACCCGTTGTCCCTCGTCTCTCCCAACCAGTAGTTCCTTTCTCACAACCTGTAGCTTTTCCCTTTCAACCCTTCGTTCCTCTATCCCGCCCGTGCCTCTTCTCTCTCTCAAACCTCCCGCTCCCATCCCAAAACATCACGCCTCTTTCAACATGGAGTCGCTATTCTATCCCAACTCAATCTACGCTCTCCTCTCCCAACCTGTCGCTCCTCTCTTCCACCTCGTTCATCTTCTCTCTTTCAACATTACGTTCCTCTCTCAGACCTCACGCTCCCATCCCAACTCATCGCTCCTCTCTCAACATGGAGTCGCTATTCTCTCCCAACTCTATCGACACTCCCCTCTCCAAACCTGTCGATCATTTCTTCCATCCCGTTCTTCTTCCTTTCTCAGACCTCACGCTCCCATCCCAACTCATCGCTCCTCTCTCAACATGTTGTCGCTCTTCTCTCCCAACTCTATCTACGCTCCTCTCTCCCAACCCGTCGCTCCTCTCCCAGGTTGTCCAAAACAAATGTAGGTCGCGTGACTGGAATCACATGACAGACGTGACGTCATCACCAACAATGGTGGTCAGTCCCGTTTTCTTATAACCCCAGTCAGTGTCGGTGCTTTCTCTTCTTCTCGGCTACCGTCTCTTCACGGCTTTTTGAGGAAATTGTGTGCGTATATCTCGAATAATCTTGTGTTTGTTGAACGGTAAATTTATATTGATTGACATATCAGGAGTGTTAAGATTTCTCATCGAAACCGATGATTGTTGTCATGGCTGTTCTTTATCTTTCTCTTATTTCTTGTTTTGTCACTTGTCTGTTTCACTTTCAATCAATACTTTACTTTCATCGAACTTTTACTATTCAGTTTATTCGAAATTATAAAGTTTCTAGTTTACATCATAATGGTAACGTTTGTTCAGATTTTTATTGATAGAACTCACGAAAACGACTGATTTACTGCAAAGTGTGGTCACTATATTATATCAGATTATCAATTAAATAAGTTTAACTCTTTGAGTCCCAGGGTGTTTAACATCAGAGTCCCAAGGGGTGGTAGTCATGGTAATGCAATTTTGAAATGTCACAAGAGTGACATATTAACAAATTATACCAATTCAACTGCCTGGCAACATACACATATTATACATCAGAATGACCTGGGTTTGTTGAGGAATAACATAGGCTATCCTCCGAATAACGGTCGTAAATTATCGAAGTGGAAAATATACCCTAACAGGGCCTCAGTCATGTGTCAATTGTGCACTTCCGTCATCTTAAAATGCGTGCTCACGGCGACTTCTGCCACCGCCGATAGTGTTCCCCATGCCGCGTGAGCGCTATGACTTTGTGTTTTCCAACTGTTTAACATTAAACAAAAAAATGTCCTGAATAAATGTAAAACGTTATGTTTTTATTTAAGCTACTGTACTGATGTAGAGGTTAGCGAATGCAGTTAACAATTTTGTGATCCTTGAGTGTTGGAGCTCGTTGCTTGCGGTGAACAGTTTAAACCCCCCCCCCCCCCCCCCCCCCGCCACCCAAAAAAAAACAAAAAAACATGGATCTCCTGGATTTCAGACGGTGGTATGAGAGTCATGTCGTGGAAGGCAGCACTGCACTAAGTGAATGGACATTGCTTAATGTAGCAAAGCATGGCATGTCTAGTTTGAGAATGGAGGTGGAGGCAGTCACTGCTGGCTTGAGAATCAGCTGCACACACATGTCATAATTTTAACTGACTCACAGAGCATTTTGAGTGAGGTGGAGAGACAGGCATGCCTCATGCAGATTGGCAAGAATCGCAACATAGTTCCCTGGTAGTTAGCATCTTTTGGATATTGTCTCCAGGGTATGCCGGTGTGTTGAGAAATAAGCAAGCAGATTGACTGGCTGGTTCTGCACCACTTGGTGGTGAATTGATGTATGGCAAGCTAGATGTTGTGAGGGCCCTCTGGGAGCAAGTGAACAGTGTGGAGGCACAGACAGATCATGATGGTCTGAGTAGAAGGGCTCTGTGAAGAGTTGCTAGGGGATTGGGCTGACGCTCAACACTCAAGGGAAAGGTGAGACCGATATACAATCAGACAGTTACTGGTGCTATCAGAGTTGGAACTCTTCACGTGCTGCTGAAAATGGGACTGAGCACTTATGGGAATGTCCTCTTAATTCGACATTTGTCAGTCTCAGCATGGAAGAGACTGCTGTCTCACCATGTAACATTCCCAAACACATCAGTGGTACACTGTAGCCAGCTGGCAGGCAATGCAGCAAACACATGTGGGAAGAAGCATGGACAGAGCAGATTTCATCAACGCTGTCCGGACTGGGCTAGTGGGTAATGACGAATCTCTGACACTAATACGATTACATGACATGGGAGTAAAGCATGGCAAAGGACGTCTATGCCGCTTTCGAGGCCGAGATAGGAGACATTATCAACCAACCTCTCATGGAAGCACAGTGGCAAGCTTCACTGGAAAGGTCACGACTAGTGAGCATACTTTGTACCTTTTCTCCAGGCCATGCCGATGTCGAGGGTAATAAACTGGCAGACAGATTGGCTGGATCTGCGCTACTGGGTGGTGAATTGATACATGACAAGACAGATGTGCTCAAGGCCCTTTGGGAACAAGCAACAGAGTCAGTAGAGAACGAAGATTATTATGGCCTGGAGAGAATGAGGCACCTGGGGCCGGCTGACTACACTCAGAGGAAAAGCCAAACGGACATTTAACCAGACTGTGACCGGTACCGTCAGTATTGGAACTCTGCGCTGGCTGCTGAAGATGAGGACGAGGCATGCATGGGAATGCCCCAAGTGCTGTGATGTCCCGAGTGCTGTGATGTCAATTCTCGACTCAACTCAGCTCAGCTCATGGGAACAATTAGTAGCAGCACCTTGGAGTGGTTGCTGCATCCGAGAACTGAGCACGCAGGGGAATGCCCAATCCCATTGTGCAGTGACGTTGGCTGAGATAAAATAACATAACATAATTGTAGGCAGCCTTCATTGTACAGACAGCATTTAAAAAAGTAAATATTGTATCATAATGCTGGCACTGATTTGTTTTCAGACACCACACAACAACATATTCTACCACAAATAACAGACAATGACTGGGAGGTCCAAACTTCTAAAAGTGGTTCTGCTTGGGGACGGAGGTGTGGGAAAGAGCTCTCTGATGAACAGATTTGTCAGCAATAAATTTGACTCCCAGTCATTTCACACAATTGGAGTCGAATTTTTAAACAAAGATGTCACAGTAAGTACCAGTGACCAAGTGTTTCTTATATTAGAAAGTCAACAAATGATTCTTACATTTATTTTGATTCAGAATAAAGGTGAATTATCTTCTTCTGCTTTTGCTAGCAGGTAAGAGGAGGAACAAGTGATAGTCTAGAGCAGTGATTCTCAACCTTTCTAATGCAGTGACCCTTTAAAACAGGTCCTCTTTTTGTGCTGACCCCAGCCATAAATTATTTTTGTTGCTACTTCATAACTTCAGTAAATATGTTTCTTCCGATTGGTCTTAGACGACCCATGTGAAAGGGTCGTTTGACCCCCAAAATGGTCGCGACCCACAAGTTGAGAACCGCTGGTCTAGAGTTTAATAGATGGTACAGGCTATTGTCATTACATGTAAATTAACAATGTTTGTAACGTTGTCAGTGTATGGTCTTTTTCGGTGGTCTCTTATTCTCACTTCAGATCATGTTAGATGTAGCGCCTGTTTTGGTAAGGGATGTTGCTGTGTTCCATCGAGACGCCAAAACCATTCGATTTTCTGTTTTTCACTCTGGTAATCTTAGTTTCAGCTTCATAGCAAATGGCTCACCCCATGGTTGCTCCAACTCCTGTGCCAACGAAAAACACACAGATGTTTATCACAGTCCCTGGAAGGATTGACAGACTGCTTGTCAATGTGCTCTTCCAGAATAAGTCTCAGGGTAATTATTTAATCCAGACAACTTCTTCAAGTTCAAAAACCAGCTGGTTCTTCTCTCATGATTGTATCAACTGCCTCTTTAATTCTGTTGATGATTACTTTGCAAAAGGTTTAGATGGTTTTGTCCCATTTACATTCATGAACAGATGCATTTGTACTATAGACTGATGATACTTTCTTCTGGGTTTCATTTTCTTGAACTACTACTTGTTCTCTGTTACGCTGAATGTTGATTGGTGTATACCAAACCTCACATCCCACTTGTACCATCAGCTTCGGGTGGAGGAGTGCGTTGGGGAAGATACTTGTCTTACTCTAAGAAGAGGAAATGCAACTTGAAAACTTAATGTTTTTGACAGAGCTAACCAGGTCGTTAGTTGTCAGTTGGCATCTGGTCTAGGAGGAAAGCTCTGACAGGCTGTTTACCTTTCCTTTGGAATAAAACAAAGCAGGCTAATGCCTGTTTTTTGTCCAGTCAGTGAAACAAAACCTTTGATCACCTGACTCAGGTGCAGCCACCACAAATTATGCATGTTAAGATGTTTATTTTTTGCCTAGGTGGAGAAAACAACCATCATCTTACTGAGTATTCAAACCTTGATCTTCCCCTGCTCTGCACCTATTAGCTAAACAATAAAACAGCTTGATACTAGTTGGTTTAGGAAACCTATGCTCAATTAAAACATGACGATAAAGGGCATAAAAAGAATTTTAATATTTCCTTTATATATTTTGAAATTGATTTACAAGAATGCCATTAAATGCATTTAAATGGTATTTCACTTGAACATTTCAGGTTGGTGGAGAAAATTACACAATGCAAATCTGGGATACCGCAGGTCAGGAAAGGTTCAAATCTCTCCGAACACCATTTTACAGAGGAGCTGATATTTGCTTGTTAACTTTTGCAGTTGATGACCGAAAAAGCTTTGAGAACCTACCAATGTGGAAGCGGGAGTTTCTTTATTATGCTGACATCAAAGAGGGATCCCCCTTCCCATTTATAATCATTGGAAATAAGGTGGATGTGCCGAACAGGGAGGTAGCAGAAGACATGGCTCGGACCTGGTGCGCTCGAAACGGGAACATGCCATATTTTGAGACTAGTGCGAAAGATTCCACAAATGTAGAAAAGGCTTTTATTTCTGCTGTCTCCTGGCTACGAGATATGGAGGACCAGTTAGATATCCGGCCAGTGCAAACAAACTCTGTCGATTTGAGCAAACGATCCAAATCTTCCAATTCTGGTTGCTGTAGTTAATTTAGTCATCACCTTTTAATAAGTTATTTGTTATCACTGATTGCTGTTTGAGAGTGGTGGGGGAGAGTCAAATGCTCACTCTCTTGGTGCTGTGAGAGCTGTTTTGCAAGTATGAAATGGGGGTAACAGATTTCTAATGATGTTGTAAGTCAAGTAAAAGTACACTATCCTTTTGACGCCAGTAGTGCATCAGGCACATGCTGCTTGACTCATGTTTTATAGACCAATCAGCACTTGGTGGGGGCATGGTCAAATCACTGTAGCCACCTTTGCCTCCCGAGACATTACTTTGTGCCCATTTTTGGTTCTGGAAGCAATGATCAGTTTGAGTTGAAAAAAGGGACTTGGAGGGTGGCCTTAAAGTGGATTTGAACCATAAACTTTTAGGCCAGCAGAATTGTTTTTTATTTTGATGACTGTCGCTAGAGGTCTTGCTTTGAGGTTATGTGCAATTGATTATGAAAGATCTGTTACTGATTCAGTTTGTTACAAAGTGAATGTGATTACAAATTTGTGGAGGTCAGAAGAAATTAAAACTAAAACTAAACTTAACATTTTTAATTCCGTAAAATCAGTACTAATGCATGGAGCAGAAACAAGGAGAACAAACTAAAACAATTATTAATAAAC
>CAJHNH020004972.1:0-27718 GCA_905116865.2 Candidula unifasciata
AAACAAGTTCATTTTATTTTAGTCAGATTTATTAAATAAATCTTTTTGATGTTGTTACAACAGAGTTAAGTAAATTGTGTACTTAGGTTCAAGTGTCTTTGTGCATATTAGTTTACTTCAGCTAACAAATATTTAAATCACTTGATGGGGGCTTTTAACCCTTTCGCTGCTACGTTCCCGGAAATAGTTGTCCTCCCTGTGCTAAGCAATGTGAAAAAAAAAAAAGTCTCTGCTGTGCGCAATACTTTTCTATCCTCTAAACGCAAAAGATGCGTCCACGGTGAGGGCTATGTTTTGTACACCTAAAAATTTTTACCCTTGGGAGTTGTGTGGTTGGTCCGAGTGGTGACAAGTAAGAGGCACGATGGTGCCCCACAAACTTAACTAACGGAGCTATCACCCTTCGGTGGGGGGGGGGGATTAATGGGAAGAACTGTTCCCAGTACGTATCCCAAAATTTGATTGACGAACCTACCACGGCTGCCACTTTAATTATATTTACTTGTAGTCAACATGTTATTACATACCAAAATAATTTTTAAAAAAATATTCATAATAATACTCAAGTCGTCCGTTGCTGAAAAGTAGCAGGAACTGAAAGGAAAATTTACAATTAAAAAAAAAAAATCTTCGGGGGTTAAACACACGACCCTCTGATTCTAAGGCGAACGTGATACCAATTACACTATGCAACCGCTTGACAGATTGCGCTGTGTAAATGATCATAATGAATGATTGGCGCAATCTATCAATAATGTGTCTAAGTTTGTAGTCTATCGCCGCCTGCATGAGCACTGTTGTCTAAGAAATGTTTGAGATTCTCAACAATAGTTAAAATGTGTCCCTCGACATTATTTTACGGGAGTTTTTAGCAAACAGTCTTTGCTCAAGTACTCTATTTTGAGTTTTTTTGTTCTAAGCATTAGCAGACAGACAGAAAAAAAAATTAGTTCGTCCGAATCTGTGTCTGTCCATCGGGAAAGACGAGAAATTTTAGTGACTTAACTGTTTGAATTTACAGTAGCAGAAATACAGAGCTGGAGTCATCAAAATCATGCACTACTGGTTTCAAATCATCGGTTCATCAGGATTCAGGATTCATAAGAACAAAAATTCCAAACTTGTGACCTCTTTCAGCTGCCTGACGGCTTGCTATATCGAAGTCGGTTCAATGGTGGTGTGATTTGTATTTCTTCCTTGCGGCGATCATTTTCGCCTGAGTTTTCTTGCATTTGTTGCGTTCTTGTTAGCAGCGTGAGCTTGGCGGGCGGCTTGCAGGTTTAGGGAGGGGACATGGCTGTCCTGAGAAGGACAGCCATATGTGCCGGGTGGCCTGGGACGGGATGGGTGGGAGTGGTCAAACTTGGCTGTCGATCAATAATGCCTGGCTGGTCTCTGGCAGGTGGGCTTTTTCCGGTCCGGTGAGCGTGGTTTGGTGTGTCATGGCGGCCTGGTCGGTTCTGGTTGGCTGATGTCTATCGGCGCCTGTTCGGTGTTCCCCGCGTCCTCTGACTCCTTTTTGCTTCCTTTAGTCGATAGTGGGTATCGTTCACTTGTTCCCAGAACCTGTTCAACTTTGGGATGTAGGCTTTGCTTTCTTCGTCGAACATGAGGTTGCCACTTTTATATATTTCCCGGTCATATTCGATGATGTAGCGGCCGCCTTCAAATTTGATCTTGTGTGGGAGATTTTCTTGTTTGTTGAAAACTTGCACGATTTCCCTTAGGCCGGCTTCGCTTATGTCCTTCGGGATTATAATTTCTTCTGCCTCTGGACTCAGTGTTGTCGCCTCCGCTTGTGTGTTTTCTTCGTCGGATATGATATCTCCATCTGACTGTTCGGTTTCTGTGATGACTGGGATCTCATCTGCGGTTGGGGTCGCCTCTGTAGCTTCGGACACGGCTTCTTCAACTGGCTGGACAGTGCCTTCCTTATCGGTTTCTGTTTCTGTACTTTTGTCGGCCCTGCTGATGTTTGGGTTTGCGGCTGGTGCCTTGCTTCTCTCTGCTAGTAGGAGTTCTCGTTCTTGTTTTGCCTCCCGTGTAGCTGCTTCTGCTTCTGCTGTTGTTTTTACTAGCAGGGCGACTTCTCTGTACGCGGACTCTCTGGCTTCGTTAAGTAAGGCCGTCTCTGCCTTTCTTTCTTCTCTCTCGGCTTGTCGGTAGGCTGCCGCCTGGTCCTGTTCCGTTTTCAGCTGTGACAGAAGGCCTTGTAGTTTTTTGCTTGCTTCATTAACTTCTGCTAGCAGCTTGGTGTGGTGTGCAGCTTCTGCTATTCTGTCTCGCTTCTGGGATTTGACTTCTTCGAGTGTTTGGGAGATTAGTCCCAGCATCTCAAGTCTTTCAGCGGTGGCCTTCTCTTTGTCTGCTGTCAGCTTCTGGACTGCGGTTTTGAGTGCTCTCACTTCCTGGGTTGTCGCGTTGTTGTTAGCGACTGGAATCACTTTCTCTGGTCTTCTCTCACTACTTGGAATTGCCGCTTGCTGCTTGCACTTTTTTAGGTAGGTGCAGCCCATGTATCTGGCGCTGTGTGGCCCTCCACAGTTTGAACACCTTCTGCTACTGTTAGGCTTTTTAAAGTCGGGGTCCTTCTTGGCAAGTGGGCACTCTTTGAAGTCGTGCGGCTTAGAGCAGTAGCGGCATGCTGGGCTGCTGCGGCAGTTTGCGGCTGTGTGCCACGCCTTGTTACAACGTAAGCACTGGATGATGATGTTGTCACTGCTGTGGGCTCCTGGCTGTCTTTGTAGGCGGGTGCCGGTAGGTTCCTGCGCCACGACTGGGGCGGCTTCTTGTGCTGGCGTCGGTGTGCGAGGCGCCGCGATAGGGGCGCCTGCCGGTGAGGCTGCTGGTACGGCTCTCCTCTTCCTTGGTGTAGGTACGGCTGCTTGTTGTTCTCCCATGATAGGAAAATCAATGATGGCAATTGCGGTCTGTGGCGAAAGCTAGGTCCCTTCGGAGTCGGCAAGGCTTGTTAGAGTATCCTAAAAAGGACACCCAAGCGTGCTTTCTCCTTAGTTCTCTAGCAATCGTTTAAAATACTGGCTGGTATGACTGGCTCTCAAATAATGCTGTGCTCCCGGGCCGCCAATAACCCACCCGCAGACGAATAACAATAGTCTAGTCGAGCCAAAACTCAGCCGAATGTCAAGCGAGTTCTGACCAGTATCTAGCTATTGATAATCTGGCTACGAATGGATAGTTGGCAAGCAACGAGAGACACACACGTGGCTTTATCGGGCGGTATCGAGCGAGCGAGAGAGAGCTGTGTGCGACTTAGCTGTCGGGCTGCGAATGTGAATGATCGGTTCATCAAGATAACTGATCAATTTATTGCCGTTTTGGTGGCGCTTCATTGTCGCTGCTCTCTGATTCCGACGATGAGGACGTCGGACAGGCAAACAGCTTTTATTGGACACGCCGGTTTTAGCAGTCGATACTGATGGCCTAGTCAAATCTTCTTGTTCACTGTCAGAAGTACACATTTCAAAGTCATCGTCGCTATCACTTCTTGACAGAAACTCCATCAATTCTTCATCAACTTTAACAAGTTTTCTTGCCATTTTGTACTAAGTGTAAAATAATCCAAAAGCACAAATATATATCAGGGCACAAAATACACAGATCACCGACCACGCTGTCACGGTAAACAAAGCAACGGGATAACGCAAAATGCAGTAAACACGCCTTAAACACACCTAAAAGTACGTGCCAGTGCTTTTAATCATATGTAAATGGGTCAGTTTTATCTAAATATAGCTAATGTATATTGCCCTTCAGCCAATAAAATACGAGGTAACAGAAATCTGTAAGAAAAGTCCAAAAACGGCTTAGGACGTCCATAGCACTGGGGGTCAAGAAAAAAATTAACGTCCAAAGACGGGCGTAGCAGCGTACGGGAAATCGGGAAAAGACGTCCATAGCAGCGAAAGGGTTAAGTAATGCCAGGAGAGGAGACCAGTCGCAGGGGTTAACTGAGCACCTGGATTATATCACAGTGGGTGTATCCAGATATCTATCTATCCCTTCTCCTTCTCCTGTGGATACAAGTACAGCAACTTTCATTTCATGGAACGAGCCACTCGCTGTTTTCTTGGCTATCCAGGACTGTCTAGGATCAACATAGCTTAGATAATAGTCCAGTTTCTCACGTGGGTGGGCATTGTTAAGGTTCAAACCCACACCCTCACTATATCAGTGTATTTACCCACGTGGGCGCGCGACACTGTGTGCTGCGGTGGTTCTATAGAGCAATGTTACATCACTGTGTGCTGCGGTGGTTCTATAGAGCAATGTTACATCACTGTGTGCTGCGGTGGTTCTATACAGCAATGTTACATCACTGTGTGCTGCGGTGGATCTATAGAGCAATGTTACATCACTGTGTGCTGCGGTGGTTCTATACAGCAATGTTACATCACTGTGTGCTGCTGTGGTTCTATACAGCAATGTTACATCACTGTGTGCTGCTGTGGTTCTTTAGAGCAATGTTACATCACTGTGTGCTGCGGTGGTTCTATAGAGCAATGTTACATCACTGTGTGCTGCGGTGGATCTATAGAGCAATGTTACATCACTCAGTGTGACCAGTGACACACTCAAACTCTCACACACATGTCTAAATACTGTCACAGACATACATTCAAATTCTCACACACATGTTTGCATACTGTCACAGACATACATTCAAACTCTCACACACATGTCTACATACTGTCACAGACAGACATTCCAACTCTCACACACATGTCTACATACTGTCACAGACATACATTCAAACTCTCACACACATGTCTACATACTTTCACAGACATACATTCAAACTCTCACACACATGTCTACATACTGTCACAGACATACATTCAAACTCTCACACACATGTCTACATACTGTCACAGACATACATTCAAACTCTCACACACATGTCTACATACTGTCACAGACATACATTCAAACTCTCACACACATGTCTACATTCTGTCACAGACATACATTCAAACTCTCACACACATGTCTACATACTGTCACAGACAGACATTCCAACTCTCACACACATGTCTACATACTGTCACAGACATACATTCAAACTCTCACACACATGTCTACATACTGTCACAGACATACATTCAAACTCTCACACACATGTCTACATACTGTCACAGACATACATTCAAACTCTCACACACATGTCTACATACTGTCACAGACATACATTCAAACTCTCACACACATGTCTACATTCTGTCACAGACATACATTCAAACTCTCACACACATGTCTACATACTGTCACAGACAGACATTCCAACTCTCACACACATGTCTACATACTGTCACAGACATACATTCAAACTCTCACACACATGTCTACATACTGTCACAGACATACATTCAAACTCTCACACACATGTCTACATACTGTCACAGACATACATTCAAACTCTCACACACATGTCTACATACTGTCACAGACATACATTCAAACTCTCACACACATGTCTACATACTGTCACAGACATACATTCAAACTCTCACACACATGTCTACATACTTTCACAGACATACATTCAAACTCTCACACACATGTCTACATACTTTCACAGACATACATTCAAACTCTCACACACATGTCTACATACTTTCACAGACATACATTCAAACTCTCACACACATGTCTACATACTGTCACAGACATACATTCAAACTCTCACACACGTCTACATACTTTCACAGACATACATTGAAACTCTCACACACGTCTACATACTGTCACAGACATACATTCAAACTCTCACACACGTCTACATACTGTCACAGACATACATTCAAACTCTCACACACATGTCTACATACTGTCACAGACATACATTCAAACTCTCACACACATGTCTACATACTGTCACAGACATACATTCAAACTCTCACACACATGTCTACATACTTTCACAGACATACATTCAAACTCTCACACACATGTCTACATACTGTCACAGACATACATTCAAACTCTCACACACATGTCTACATACTGTCACAGACATACATTCAAACTCTCACACACATGTCTACATACTTTCACAGACATACATTCAAACTCTCACACACATGTCTACATACTGTCACAGACATACATTCAAACTCTCACACACATGTCTACATACTTTCACAGACATACATTCAAACTCTCACACACATGTCTACATACTGTCACAGACATACATTCAAACTCTCACACACGTCTACATACTTTCACAGACATACATTGAAACTCTCACACACGTCTACATACTGTCACAGACATACATTCAAACTCTCACACACGTCTACATACTGTCACAGACATACATTCAAACTCTCACACACATGTCTACATACTGTCACAGACATACATTCAAACTCTCACACACATGTCTACATACTGTCACAGACATACATTCAAACTCTCACACACATGTCTACATACTGTCACAGACATACATTCAAACTCTCACACACATGTCTACATACTGTCACAGACATACATTCAAACTCTCACACACATGTCTACATACTGTCACAGACATACATTCAAACTCTCACACACATGTCTACATACTTTCACAGACATACATTCAAACTCTCACACACATGTCTACATACTGTCACAGACATACATTCAAACTCTCACACACATGTCTACATACTGTCACAGACATACATTCAAACTCTCACACACGTCTACATACTTTCACAGACATACATTCAAACTCTCACACACATGTCTACATACTGTCACAGACATACATTCAAACTCTCACACACGTCTACATACTTTCACAGACATACATTGAAACTCTCACACACATGTCTACATACTTTCACAGACATACATTCACACCCACATTGATAATCACGTAACAGGCGAACTGACACAACACCGCCATGTGGCAGTAGGTTACGCGTGATAGGACAACCCTGGGGACAGCTGGGGTGGTCAGTTGTCCGGCAGATCAAATAACGTCGGGTTATTTCACACGCTGCAGACGATAACAGAAACTGGCAGACGCCAATCGGTGTGCGGTCAGGTTTCGAAAACTATCTGAGGTTTCATATTTGGGAACAACATTCATCGGAAGATGGGAAATTTTATGAAGAAATTAACCTCTGGTACGATACAAATAACCAAGTTTTGGAACAGCTTGCACCCCGCTCCTTCTTTGCAGCATAGGACAATCTGAAATATCTCTTATAAAGCATGCTCATTCCATTCTTATGCTACCAGTTGAGTTGAGTCAATAATTGACTCAATTACAGCACTCAGGGCATTCCTATCATGCTCCGCCCTCATCTTCAGCAGCCAGCGCAGTTCCAGTACTGATGGTACCGGTCACAATTTGATTATATGTCCGTCTTGCCTTTCCTCTGAGTGTAGTGAGCCGGCCAAACCCTCTAGTTACACCCAGGTGACTCATTCTCTCCAGGCCATAATAATCGTGTTTCTCTTTTGACCTCGTTACATGTTCCCAAAGGGTCTTAATCACATCTGCCTTAACATGGATCAATTCACCACCTAGTGGTGCAGATCCAGCCAATCTGTCTGCCTGTTCATTCCCTACCACGCCGGTCTGGCCTAGAGAAAAGATCCAAAGCATGCTCACTTCCTGTGACCTTCCAAGTGAAGCTTGCCACTCTGCTCGAAGCATCCCTGTCTTCACCTATCTCAGCATGCTTTCAGAGTCTGTTACAATTATGACATGTCTATGCGTCTGTTCTCTAGCCACCAGAGAGCTACAGTTACCGCCTCCACCTCCATTCTCATGCTAGTTTGTGTGATATTGTATGCTAGGCTGTCCTGAACTCTAGGTTTTCCATTGCTTTCCCCAGGCACTTTTTTCCCCCTCTCAACACCGAACCATCTGTAAAGAGAATCAGATCATCTGGTGAGAAAGAACTGTCGTGAATCAACTGTTGGGACATCCACCTCCATAGTATTCGCTGGCCACTCTCTGCCTTTCCAGCCCAATGTGATAATGACCGTATCTATGTCAAATTTGTCCGCTGGTACTCTGACCCACTTCTCTCCTCCTCCAATGTTCTCCATCATGCATACTTGTCTTATTGTGTCTTCTGCTTGAGCCATCCACGCTTTTCCCTTTTCAGCCTCCGATCCTTACCTGCAGCCACAGCTTCCTATACACGGACCCTATGCTAGCAATACAAGGCATGGCCACAAACAACAACTCTATGCTAGCAGTGCCGGACAGTTACAACAACTCTATGCTGCAGTGCCGGACAGCTACAACAACTCTATGCTAGCAGTGCCGGCCAGTTACAACTCTATGCTAGCAGTGACGGCCAGTTACAACTCTATGCTAGCAGTGCCGGCCAGTTACAACTCTATGCTAGCAGTGCTGGCCAGCTACAACAGCTCTATGCTAGCAGTGCTGGCCAGTTACAACAACTCTATGCTAGCAGTGCTGGCCAGTTACAACAACTCTATGCTAGCAGTGCTGGCCAGTTACAACTCTATGCTAGCAGTGCCGGACAGTTACAACTCTATGCTAGCAGTGCCGGACAGTTACAACTCTATGCTAGCAGTGCCGGCTAGTTACAACTCTATGCTAGCAGTGCCGGACAGTTACAACTCTATGCTAGCAGTGCTGGCCAGTTACAACAACTCTATGCTAGCAGTGCCGGCTAGTTACAACTCTATGCTAGCAGTGCCGGCCAGTTACAACTCTATGCTAGCAGTGCTGGACAGTTACAACAACTCTATGCTAGCAGTGCCGGCTAGTTACAACTCTATGCTAGCAGTGCCGGCCAGTTACAACTCTATGCTAGCAGTGCTGGACAGTTACAACTCTATGCTAGCAGTGCTGGACAGTTACAACAACTCTATGCTAGCAGTGCCGGCTAGTTACAACTCTATGCTAGCAGTGCCGGCCAGTTACAACTCTATGCTAGCAGTGCTGGACAGTTAGAACTCTATGCTAGCAGTGCCGGCCAGTTACAACTCTATGCTAGCAGTGCCGGCTAGTTACAACTCTATGCTAGCAGTGCCGGCCAGTTACAACTCTATGCTAGCAGTGCTGGACAGTTACAACAACTCTATGCTAGCAGTGCCGGCCAGTTACAACAACTCTATGCTAGCAGTGCTGGACAGTTACAACAACTCTATGCTAGCAGTGCCGGCCAGTTACAACTCTATGCTAGCAGTGCTGGACAGTTACAACAACTCTATGCTAGCAGTGCCGGCCAGTTACAACTCTATGCTAGCAGTGCTGGACAGTTACAACAACTCTATGCTAGCAGTGCCGGCCAGTTACAACTCTATGCTAGCGGTGCCGGCTAGTTACAACTCTATGCTAGCAGTGCCGGCCAGTTACAACTCTATGCTAGCAGTGCCGGCCAGTTAGAACTCTATGCTAGCAGTGCCGGCCAGTTAGAACTCTATGCTAGCAGTGCCGGCCAGTTAGAACTCTATGCTAGCAGTGCCGGCTAGTTACAACTCTATGCTAGCAGTGCCGGCCAGTTACAACTCTATGCTAGCAGTGCTGGACAGTTACAACAACTCTATGCTAGCAGTGCCGGCTAGTTACAACTCTATGCTAGCAGTGCTGGACAGTTACAACAACTCTATGCTAGCAGTGCCGGCTAGTTACAACTCTATGCTAGCAGTGCCGGCCAGTTACAACTCTATGCTAGCAGTGCTGGACAGTTACAACAACTCTATGCTAGCAGTGCCGGCTAGTTACAACTCTATGCTAGCAGTGCTGGACAGTTACAACAACTCTATGCTAGCAGTGCCGGCTAGTTACAACTCTATGCTAGCAGTGCCGGCCAGTTAGAACTCTATGCTAGCAGTGCCGGCCAGTTAGAACTCTATGCTAGCAGTGCCGGCTAGTTACAACTCTATGCTAGCAGTGCCGGCCAGTTACAACTCTATGCTAGCAGTGCCGGCTAGTTACAACTCTATGCTAGCAGTGCCGGCCAGTTACAACTCTATGCTAGCAGTGCCGGCCAGTTACAAAAGCATGATGTGTCTATACCTGAGGTGCAGAAGAGCCAGAAGCAAAACCTTGTATCTGCACTGACAACCAAAGCGCTAAACGAGTAAAAAGAAGAAGTACACAGTGGACCCTAACAATGCCATCAATTTAAAACAACAAAACCAGTTCGATGATCAGAAATATGATCTTCTGCACCAAACATGTGCTCCATCTACGCTCAAGGGTTGTGGAAAGTGCACCGAACATGTGCTCCATCTATACTCGAGGGTTGTGGAAAGTGCACCGAACATGTGCTCCGTCTACGCTCGAGGGTTGTGAAAAGTGCACCGAACATATGCTCCGTCTACGCACGCACGTAAACATCTGCAACTATTTCTAAAACAGTGTGGGCACACATGCACGTACGTAAACATCTGCAACTATTTATAAAACATTGCAGGCACACATGCACACACGTAAACATCTGCAACTATTTCTAAAACAGTGCGGGTACACATGCACACACCTAAACATCTACAACTATTTCTAAAAAAGCACACACATGCACACAAGTAAACATCTACAACTATTTCTGAAACAGCACACATACACACAAATGTAAAATCTACAACTATTTCTGAAACAGCACAAACACTCACAAACCAATGTAAAAATCTACAACTATTTCTAAAACAGTGCGGGCACACACATAAACATCTACAACTATTTCTAAAAAAGTATGGGCAAACACGTAAACATTTACAACTATTTCTGAAACAGCACACATACACACAAATGTAAAAATCTACAACCATTTCTGAAACAGCACACATACAAACAAATGTAAAAATCTACAACTATTTCTGAAACAGCACACATACAAAATGTAAAAATCTACATCTCTTTCTTCTTCTGCGTTTATCCAAAGATGTGATTGCGTTTTCCGTTTACAGCATGGCTGCGATATTTGCACCTTTCGGCTAACACATCTGACTCCTGCGGGCATTTGTTGATCGGGTTAGCCTTCCCGGTCAATCTCTTTCCAAAACAGCACAAACACTCACAAACAAATGTAAAAATCCACAAATGTTTATGAAACAGCGCACACGCACACAGAGAAAAACCTATTATTTCTGAAACACGTAAATATCTACAACTATTTATGAAACACACACACACACACACATATGAACATCTACAACTATTTATGAAATGTCCCACACACACATGTAAAAATCTATAGCTATTTATGAAACACACATACATGTAAACATCTACAAGTATTTCTGAAACACACACACATATAACAACCAGACACTGCCAGGTATTTATTTCACTTTAATGATTAGGTAAAAAAAAATATTTAAAAAGGTTTATACAACTGTTTAGAAAAATGATAAACATGGCTGACATATCTAGTGAAATGTATCAGTATTTTGGTCAGTAAAATGACAAGCTGGCGCAGTGCAAGATAAAAACTGGCTTGAGTTGTCAGTAAACAAATAATACAGACTGAAGTCAGCACAACCTTTGATTCATTTAAATTCATAAAAATACAGTTTGATTAATTGACATATGCAGTGATCAGGTAAACTGATTATATCACAATGTAACAAGTCAGGTGCTGTGATATTATTTGTGATACAATCTTACATAACACATTTAACTGTCTACGGCACTACCGCATAACCCAACCAGTGAACCAACATTCTCCATGCCATGACCGCAGAACTTTTTACTCCAGCATGCATCCCCGAATATCTGCCCGTCTGCCGACATAGACAACATCATCACTGAATATCTGCCTGACTGCTGACATAGACAACAGCATCACTAAATATCTGCCTGACTGCTGACATAGACAACAGCATCACTGAATATCTGCCTGTCTGCTGACATAGACAACATCATCACTGAATGTCTGCCTGACTGCTGACATAGACAACAGCATCACTAAATATCTGCCTGACTGCTGACATAGACAACAGCATCACTAAATATCGGCCTGTCTGCTGACATAGACAACATCATCACTGAATATCTGCCTGACTGCTGACATAGACAACAACATCACTAAATATCTGCCCGTCTGCTGACATAGACAACAGCATCACTAAATATCTGCCCGTCTGCCGACATAGACAACAGCATCACTGAATATCTGCCCGTCTGCTGACATAGACAACAGCATCACTGAATATCTGCCCGTCTGCTGACATAGACAACAGCATCACTAAATATCAGCCTGTCTGCTGACATAGACAACATCATCACTGAATATCTGCCTGTCTGCTGACATAGACAACAGCATCACTGAATATCTGCCTGTCTGCTGACATAGACAACAGCATCACTGAATATCTGCCTGTCTGCTGACATAGACAACAGCATCACTAAATATCTGCCCGCCTGCCGACATAGACAACAGCATCACTGAATATCTGCCTGTCTGCTGACATAGACAACAGCATCACTAAATATCTGCCCGTCTGCCGACATAGACAACAGCATCACTGAATATCTGCCTGTCTGCTGACATAGACAACAGCATCACTGAATATCTGCCTGTCTGCCGACATAGACAACAGCATCACTGAATATCTGCCAGTCTGCTGACATAGACAACAGCATCACTAAATATCTGCCTGTCTGCTGACATAGACAACAGCATCACTAAATATCTGCCTGTCTGCTGACATAGACAACAGCATCACTGAATATCTGCCTGTCTGCTGACATAGACAACAGCATCACTGAATATCTGCCTGTCTGCTGACATAGACAACAGCACTGAATAGACATAGACAACATCATCACTGAATATCTGCCTGACTGCTGACATAGACAACAGCATCACTAAATATCTGCCTGTCTGCCGACATAGACAACAGCATCACTAAATATCTGCCCGTCTGCCGACATAGACAACAGCATCACTGAATATCTGCCTGTCTGCCGACATAGACAACAGCATCACTAAATATCTGCCCGTCTGCCGACATAGACAACAGCATCACTGAATATCTGCCTGTCTGCTGACATGGACATCATCATCACTGAATATCTGCCTGTCTGCTGACATAGACAACAGCATCACTGAATATCTGCCTGTCTGCTGACATAGACAACAGCATCACTAAATATCTGCCTGTCTGCTGACATAGACAACAGCATCACTGAATATCTGCCTGTCTGACATGCATCACTGAATATGGACAACAGCATCACTAAATATCTGCCTGTCTGCTGACATAGACAACAGCATCACTGAATATCTGCCTGTCTGCTGACATAGACAACAGCATCACTGAATATCTGCCTGTCTGCTGACATGGACAACAGCATCAGTAAATATCTGCCTGTCTGCTGACATGGACAACAGCATCAATGAATATCTGCTGACATAGACAACAGAAACAGAACTACACTGAAATTTGACTGTGTACCACTCAACAGGTGTCCCCACTGGCATCTTGGACAGGTGTCAACAAATATCTGACCTAGTCTAAAACTCGAATGTAATGTTCTTCAAGTCAACCCCCCCCCCTCCCCCCTCACCGTTTCCACTTCCACACACACAATGAAGAATGGAGATGATAAAACAGAAGGAATATTATTGTACAAACTCCATAAATACAATTTAAATATTATGAATTTGTTAGTGTAAAGTTTAGATGTACAATCTGTGACCTTGGTTGGCTACATTAAATGACTGACCTTTGACAATGAAATCAGGTCAGAGTGAAATACAAGAAAGGCAGAAGAGTCCATATTATGTCTGACCCAGTTTCGGTAAATGGTAGAGCACACAGTTCATCTTGTGACATCATCAAATGACATGACTTTCATAAGTAAGGATACAATCACAGCCATGTGACATATCTGAACTCAGCATTTCTCATTTACATTTGTCACCTACACTCATTATATGCATAATGACATCACTTCTGTGTAAGGGTTGACTCAATCCCCAGACAAAACACATTTAGGGAATTACTCTTACAAATAAAAGTGTGAATCTTAAGTCAAAGGTATGAATAACAGGGACAGGGGATTTTTTATAACAATCACTAGTTTATAATGTAACCATACATCCCCGTGATCTCTGGGGTAGTAAGACTGAATACCTAGTCTTCTCTGATAAGTTTGAAAAATGTGATATCCCAAGCACCAGGTGTACGAATGGTTGGCCTGAAGTTTCAAGGAAACTCCCCAACTATGATTCTCGGCCCTCCACTCATCAGCATCATCAAGTGCCTTGACAACTGGCGTGGGTGACCTCTATAACCTCCAATCTTCGACAGTCAGCACAAGTTCATGCGCTGACACCCTCAAAATCCTTTGAACAGATTTGTTTGCCAGCCGTCATATGTTCCATTTCTCTTCTTCTCATAGATTGTATTTCAATCTCTGACTAAAAATTACATAATGATTTTTTTTTTACATTGCCAATTCAAACCTTCAGTTTTTTTTTCTGCCAGTATTTTCATTCTTCTGATTCATGCTAGCATATAACTGTTCTCTATTTGCACATCTTATTACTCCTGGCGGATTTACTTCCCTCAAGTCCAAATTACAATTTACAAGTATAATATTATAAGCTAATGTGGCATATGGTGATAACCCCTGGACTGGTGTTTTCAGATGCGGAGCAAGTAGGCCAGGATATCATAATGAATTATTTAGAAGGCAGTATGCAACTGAGGAACCGGTCTTTGAACAATAAGGAATTATTCTGTGAGCATTTTATGCAAGTTTCTGAAAAAAAAACATTTATTTTTAAAAAAAGGAATGAACTAGTTAACACAAAATTAAAACGCAGCTAGTCTAAACTATAAAACAAACTGTTACAAAAATTAAAAACACTTAAAGCGCAACTCTGACATCAGTCGCTAGCTCGATAAGAGTGAAGAATAAAATTATAACTAAAAAAAAAATAATTTATTGTTATAACTAAAATGATAATGTGACAGTTAAACAAAATTGACAATTTTAGGTAGAAAATAGCTAAACACAGTGAAAACGATAGAAATCTGACAGTACAACCACAACATGGACATAAAGGTTGTCACAGAGCAACAGTTCACTCAACTATTCACACAACTGTCAGGGCTGAGATAGATTGATGACAACAAATTCACACAACTGTCACTATCTACTAAACACAATCATAAAGGTTGTCACAGAGCAACAGTTCACTCAACTATTCACACAACTGTCAGGGCTGAGATAGATTGATGACAACAAATCTACTAACACAATCATAAAGGTTGTCACAGAGCAACAGTTCACTCAACTACTCACACAACTGTCAGGGCTGAGATAAATTAATGACAACAAATCTACTAACACAATCATAAAGGTTGTCACAGAACAACAGTTCACTCAACTATTCACACAACTGTCAGGGCTGAGATAGATTAATGACAACAAATCTACTAACACAATCATAAAGGTTGTCACAGAGCAACAGTTCACTCAACTATTCACACAACTGTCAGGGCTGAGATAGATTAATGACAACAAATCTACTAAAACAATCATAAAGGTTGTCACAGAGCAACAGTTCACTCAACTATTCACACAACTGTCAGGGCTGAGATAATGTAATAGTTAATCGACTCACATAGCCATCCACTCAAGGAGTTAATCTGCCTTGCATGTAGTGAATCCGTGCCATCAGAGTGACTCTGGCATGCATCCAATTTTTTTTTTAAATGCGTCAATGGGAATTTTTCAGGTGGTGTAACAATGATATTGTGATTTGTCTGTTGCTAGTGACAGGCAAAAATAAAGACATGTTTTTGTGTCATTTCTTGTATGTGTCTGTGTCAATGGCTAAATGTCAATGTATCATTGTATGTTACATGTTTATGCATGTACATATAAAATGGAAGCCCGCTACTTGTAGATAAAAGACAAGAATACCTGTCTAGATCAACAAACTGACCTTGACACACACACACAAATCCACCATGGTACCAACACACAATCTACTGTTGGAGTAATTTTCTCTCTTCACAGAAATTTTACACAGAAAAACAAAAATAAGGAATGAATTTTCTACCTACACAACAAATCAATTATCCAAAATGTGCACATGTTCAATAATTCACTAACACAAAATCTTCAAAGGAATGTTGTCAACATACATGAAGTCAATGTTGCTAATGATTTCAACCTACAATTTACAAATCACTGATCCCAACCTACAACCCATTTGACTATTAGTTACCCATGACAAAACAGCAAACTGTTTGCATTTTATTTCATTGGTCTGGTTTTGTGGAATAAATGGCTGCTAAATGCCACTACTATCATGATCAGAACTGTTGGCTAAGGTCATGACCTTCAATACAGAAATCCAAATACACTGTGAAACCTCCCAGTTCCAGTGATCTATTATGCATTATTATATATAAATATCACAACAGGATAACAGACTGACAAACAAACATCTGCCAATGAAACAGACCTGCAGGACTCTAGGATTTAACTGACATACACTCAACAAACATCTGGCAATGAAACAGTCCTGCAGGACTCTAGGATTTAACTGACATACACAACAAACATCTGGCAATGAAACAGACCTGCAGGACTCTAGGATTTAACTGACATACACTCAACAAACATCTGGCAATGAAACAGTTCTGCAGGACTCTAGGATTTAACTGACATACACAACAAACATCTGACAATAAAACAGACCTGCAGGACTCTAGGATTTAACTGACATACACAACAAACATCTGGCAATGAAACAGACCTGCAGGACTCTAGGATTTAACTGACATACACAACAAACATCTGCCAATGAAACAGACAATAGCCCTAAAAAAAAAGGTAAAGTGGGAAGATGTAAAACTCAGCAGCTACAGCGACGTTCTCCCATTCACCTCAGAGTGTTAACTCTGGTACTATTTCCTAGAGGCTGGGTGAACACCGGGAACCGTCTGGTTTCTAACACCGGTCGTGGGCTGCAGCAAGTTGCAGCCGGATTTGAAAGCGAGTCTCAGATCGACTGTGCAGCCCCAGGCAATAGTCCTGCAGGATTCCAGGGTTTACTGACAAATGTGATCAATCTGATGATCACTCAGAAATGTGTGTACTCCAACTTTCTTATAACAACTCTCAGCAGACGGCACAGCTTCTCAAATAATTGTAGCAACATTACAACTGGAGCCATACTACACCTATAACAACACTACAACTGGAGCCATACTACACCTATAACAACATTACAACTGGAGCCATACTACACCTATAACAACATTACAACTGGAGCCATACTACACCTATAACAACATTACAACTGGAGCCATACTACACCTATAACAACATTACAACTGGAGCCATACTACACCTATAACAACATTACAACTGGAGCCATACTACACCTATAACAACATTACAACTGGAGCCATACTACACCTATAACAACATTACAACTGGAGCCATACTACACCTATAACAACATTACAACTGGAGCCATACTACACCTATAACAACACTACAACTGGAGCCATACTACACCTATAACAACACTACAACTGGAGCCATACTACACCTATAACAACACTACAACTGGAGCCATACTACACCTATAACAACATTACAACTGGAGCCATACTACACCTATAACAACATTACAACTGGAGCCATACTACACCTATAACAACATTACAACTGGAGCCATACTACACCTATAACAACATTACAACTGGAGCTATACTACACCTATAACAACATTACAACTGGAGCCAGACTACACCTATAACAACATTACAACTGGAGCTATACTACACCTATAACAACACTACAACTGGAGCCATACTACACCTATAACAACATTACAACTGGAGCCATACTACACCTATAACAACATTACAACTGGAGCCATACTACACCTATAACAACACTACAACTGGAGCCATACTACACCTATAACAACATTACAACTGGAGCCATACTACACCTATAACAACATTACAACTAGAGCCATACTACACCTATAACAACATTACAACTGGAGCTATACTACACCTATAACAACATTACAACTGGAGCCAGACTACACCTATAACAACATTACAACTGGAGCTATACTACACCTATAACAACACTACAACTGGAGCCATACTACACCTATAACAACATTACAACTGGAGCCAGACTACACCTATAACAACATTACAACTGGAGCTATACTACACCTATAACAACATTACAACTGGAGCCATACTACACCTATAACAACATTACAACTGGAGCCATACTACACTTATAACAACATTACAACTGGAGCCATACTACACCTATAACAACATTACAACTGGAGCCATACTACACCTATAACAACATTACAACTGGAGCCATACTACACCTATAACAACATTACAACTGGAGCCATACTACACCTATAACAACATTACAACTGGAGCCATACTACACCTATAACAACATTACAACTGGAGCCATACTACAACTTTAACAACATTACAACTGGAGCCATACTACACCTATAACAACATTACAACTGGAGCCATACTACACCTATAACAACATTACAACTGGAGCCATACTACACCTATAACAACATTACAACTGGAGCCATACTACACCTATAACAACATTACAACTGGAGCCATACTACACTCATAACAACATTACAACTGTTGCAACACTATAAATGAAGCTATAGTACATCTGTAGCAACATTATATTACAACGGTATCCACATTACATTTGTAGCAACATTATAGCAATATTACAACTGGACCCATATTACATCAGTAGCAACATCCCAGGTCAGGTGGCAAACTTCACAACCTCTCATTCAAATCTAACCAAAATATATCCATCGCAATATTGCATCTGCAGCCACAGAACCTGTAGTCTGTGACCCCAGTAAGGGCAGCACACATCCTCTTGATCTACTGTCTATAAGGAGACATGGAACCTGCAGTCTGTGACCCCAGTAAGGGCAGCAAACATCCTCTTGATCTACTGTCTATAAGGAGACATGGAACCTGCAGTCTGTGACCCCAGTAAGGGCAGCACACATCCTCTTGATCTACTGTCTATAAGGAGACACAGATCTTCTATGTAGCCAGCGAAGAGAAATCCAGCTATCTTGGTGGGTAAGAGACCCATCTGTCCCACTGGGTGAGAAACCCAGCTTTCTTGGTGGGTAGGAGACCCATCTGTCCCAATGGGTGAGAAATCCAGCTATCTTGGTGGTTAAGAGACCCATCTGTCCCACTGGGTGAGAAACCCAGCTATCTTGGTGGGTAGGAGACCCATCTGCCCCACTAGGTGAGAAATCCAGCTATCTTGGTGGGTAGGAGACCCATCTGTCCCACTGGGTGAGAAATCCAGCTATCTTGGTGGGTAGGAGACCCATCTGTCCTTGCTGGGCCAAAAATTTCTTGTGGCACGCCCACCATGAAAGTGGGTTTAATACTTAGGAACAGAAGAAAAAACAGGGCAAATTTCATGTTCAGATGTCTTTGATGCGACAAAGGAAACTATCTGGATGAAGTTTTCCTGATTTTCTTGATGTTTATGGGATATTTTATTGTGTGCACCCTCAAATCACTTGAAGGTTGCTCCTGTGTCTGTTTTTTAAGTGTAAGTTCAGAATGAACTGCAGTCTTGCCAAAAGTGTTGTTTTCTGAATACACCTGCATCCAGAACTCTTCTTGGCTTGCTTGCTTCATGGTATTTCTGTTTCACCTGCTGTCTTCGCTGATTTCAAGCAGATTTGGACAAATCCTAGATAACTGCAGCAGCTTTCCTGGCATACGCTCGCAGCTCTCCTGGCATACGCTCGCAGCTCTCCTGGCGTGCGCTCGCAGCTCTCCTGGCATACGCTCGCAGCTCTCCTGGCATACGCTCACAGCTCTCCTGGCGTGCGCTCGCAGCTCTCCTGGCATGCGCTCGCAGCTCTCCTGGCATACGCTCGCAGCTCTCCTGGCATACGCTCGCAGCTCTCCTGGCATACGCTCGCAGCTCTCCTGGCATACGCTCGCAGCTCTCCTGGCATACGCTCGCAGCTCTCCTGGCGTACGCTCTCAGCTCTCCTGGCGTGCGCTCGCAGCTCTCCTGGCGTACGCTCGCAGCTCTCCTGGCGTACGCTCGCAGCTCTCCTGGCGTACGCTCTCAGCTCTCCTGGCGTACGCTCTCAGCACTCAGTTTCAGGAACTGTTGTTGTAAACACACTAAGCTTGCTTTTTGCAAAAGAAACAAATATCTCAGAAAAGTCTAGTCTCCACAAGACAAAGAAGACAAGACAAGATACACGTGCATGCAATTAAGACAAGACAAGACACACATGCATGCAATTATGCAACACACCAAATAAATATTCCTCAGCCTTCTTGGCTGGGCAGGAAAAACAAAGACAGTAAATGACAGGACAGTAAATGGCACTATTCTCGTGTTGTAGCTGGTTCTTATAAACACTGCTAAAAGAATATAGGTGCACACTATAGAATACAGGTGCAATAGACGAATACAGGTGCACACTATATAATACAGCTTCATTCTACAGAATACAGGTGCACACAATCGAAATGGCTGCAGTCTAAGTGTGAACTGAACTCTGAACTTTCCCACAGACTGTAAACAATCTATCATCTGAACTCTGAACTTTCCCACAGACTGTAAACAATCTATCATCTGAACTCTGAACTTTCCCACAGACTGTAAACAATCTATCATCTGAACTCTGAACTTTCCCACAGACTGTAAACAATCCATCATCTGAACTCTG
Organism: Candidula unifasciata; assembly: GCA_905116865.2. Lineage (NCBI taxonomy): Eukaryota > Metazoa > Mollusca > Gastropoda > Stylommatophora > Geomitridae > Candidula > Candidula unifasciata. The sequence goes on from CAJHNH020004972.1 coordinate 20,742, forward strand.
AACTTTCCCACAGACTGTAAACAATCCATCATCTGAACTCTGAACTTTCCCACAGACTGTAAACAATCAATCATCTGAACTCTGAACTTTCCCACAGACTGTAAACAATCCATCATCTGAACTCTGAACTTTCCCACAGACTGTAAACAATCCATCATCTGAACTCTGAACTTTCCCACAGACTGTAAACAATCCATCATCTGAACTCTGAACTTTCCCACAGACTGTAAACAATCTATCATCTGAACTCTGAACTTTCCCACAGACTGTAAACAATCCATCATCTGAACTCTGAACTTTCCCACAGACTGTAAACAATCCATCATCTGAACTCTGAACTTTCCCACAGACTGTAAACAATCCATCATCTGAACTCTGAACTTTCCCACAGACTGTAAACAATCTATCATCTGAACTCTGTGATATTTCACAGAGACTGCAAACAGAGTGTGATCCACGACACCTGTCAATAAATCATCCCACACCTGGTCACTCAGCAAAGATGGACTCCATTACTTAACTTCACCAAGACTCATCACACACCTGGTCAGTCAGCAAAGATGGACTCCATTACTTAACTTCACCAAGACTCATCCCACACCTGGTCACTCAGCAAAGATGGACTCCATCACTTAACTTCACCAAGACCACATCCGTAGAGATCAAAGTCAGGTTAGCACCAAGGCATGGAAGGTCAACAGTTTAAATGCAGGAAATCTTGTGTACTTGTAGTTGTAACACTGTTATGTTCTCTTTTCTCAAAAGCCACACTAATATTTTGATATTAGTGAGCTGAAGGTCAACAGTTCAAATCCCTGCATAAGTAAGCAAGTGAAGATCTTACAGCACCAGCGTCTTGTCAAGCCACTAGAGAAATAACAAATATAGAAATTACTTGTATGTCATTAAAGAAACATTACATCTTCATGTTTTACCCACCTACTAGAGAAATAACAAGAAAACTTATCTGTTTTACCCAGCCACCAGAGAAATAACAACAAGAGGAATTACTTGTAAAGCTCAGAGAAACATCACACCTTCAAGTGTTTTACCCAGCTACTAGAGAAATAACAAGAGAAATGACTTGTATAACTCAGAGAAACATCACACATTCAAGTCAGGTTATACCGCCTGTTCAGCTTTCTGCTGTCAGCAGTCAACTGTGGATATATATTCACATCATCATCAGTCAGCAAGTCATTCACAGAATAACACTCTCTTGACGACTGGCCAGAAAGTCTCCATTTCCCTAGCCAGCTCTCTTCATGACTGGCCAGAAAGTCTACATTTCCCTTACCAGCTCTCTTCATGACTGGCCAGAAAGTCTACATTTCCCTAGCTAGCTCTCTTCATGACTGGCCAGAAAGTCTACATTTCCCTAGCCAGCTCTCTTCATGACTGGCCAGAAAGTCTACATTTCCCTAGCCAGCTCTCTTCATGACTGGCCAGAAAGTCTACATTTCCATAGCCAGCTCTCTTCATGACTGGCCAGAAAGTCTACATTTCCCTAGCCAGCTCTCTTCATGACTGGCCAGAAAGTCTACATTTCCCTAGCCAGCTCTCCAGCCCCATAAGCTTTCAATGCCAATGGAACTTCAATGTCCCGTATCCATGTCCCATGTTCCAGTGTTTAAATATTTGAGTTCGCAAATAGACAAGTATGTCTGTATCTATATGTGCAAGCGAGCGAGCGAGAGAGAGAGAGAAAGAAAGAGAGAGAGAGAGAGAGAGAGAGAGAGAGAGGGAGTGTGTGTGTGTGTGTGTGTATATATATATATTTGTTGATATTATTTATACATATTTATAGCATAGATCTAAATATACACTAATTACAGCCCTGAAAAAAGCAGACAGACACTGATTACAGCACTGAGACAAGCAGACAGACACTGATTACAGCACTAAGACAAGCAGACAGACACTGATTACAGCACTGAGACAAGCAGACAGACACTGATTACAGCACTAAGACAAGCAGACAGACACTGATTACAGCACTGAGACAAGAAGACAGACACTGATTACAGCACTGAGACAAGCAGACAGACACTGATTACAGCACTGAGACAAGAAGACAGACACTGATTACAGCACTAAGACAAGCAGACAGACACTGATTACAGCACTAAGACAAGCAGACAGTCACTGATTACACCACTGAGACAAGAAGACAGACACTGATTACAGCACTGAGACAAGCAGACACTGATTACAGCACTAAGACAAGCAGACAGACACTGATTACAGCACTAAGACAAGCAGACAGACACTGATTACAGCACTAAGACAAGCAGACAGACACTGATTACACCACTGAGACAAGCGGACAGACACTGATTACAGCACTGATACAAGAAGACAGACACTGATTACAGCACTAAGACAAGCAGACAGACACTGATTACAGCACTGAGACAAGCAGACAGACACTGATTACAGCACTGAGACAAGAAGACAGGCACTGATTACAGCACTGAGACAAGCAGACAGACACTGATTACAGCACTGAGACAAGAAGACAGACACTGATTACAGCACTAAGACAAGCAGACAGACACTGATTACAGCACTAAGACAAGCAGACAGTCACTGATTACACCACTGAGACAAGAAGACAGACACTGATTACAGCACTGAGACAAGCAGACACTGATTACAGCACTAAGACAAGCAGACAGACACTGATTACAGCACTAAGACAAGCAGACAGACACTGATTACAGCACTAAGACAAGCAGACAGACACTGATTACACCACTGAGACAAGCGGACAGACACTGATTACAGCACTGATACAAGAAGACAGACACTGATTACAGCACTGAGACAAGCAGACAGACACTGATTACACCACTGAGACAAGCGGACAGACACTGATTACAGCACTGAGACAAGCAGACAGACACTGACTACAGCACTGAGACAAGCAGACTGCACTGATTACAGCACTGAGACAAGCAGACTGACACTGACTACAGCACTGAGACAAGCAGACAGACACTGATTACAGCACTGAGACAAGCGGACAGACACTGATTACAGCACTGAGACAAGCGGACAGACACTGATTACAGCACTGAGACAAGCAGACAGACACTGACTACAGCACTGAGACAAGCAGACAGACACTGACTACAGCACTGAGACAAGAAGACAGACACTGATTACACCACTGAGACAAGCAGACAGACACTGATTACAGCTCTGGGACAAGCAGACAGACACTGATTACAGCCCTGAGACAAGCAGACTGACACTGACTACAGCACTGAGACAAGCAGATAAACACTGATTACAGCACTGAGACAAGCAGACAGACACTGATTACAGCACTGAGACAAGAAGACAGACACTAATTACAGCACTGAGACAAGCGGACAGACACTGATTACAGCACTGAGACAAGAAAACAGACACTGATTACAGCACTGAGACAAGAAGACAGACACTAATTACAGCACTGAGACAAGCAGACAGACACTGATTACAGCACTGAGACAAGCAGACAGACACTGATTACAGCACTGAGACAAGAGGACAGACACTGATTACAGCACTGAGACAAGAAGACACTGATTACAGCACTGAGACAAGAAGACACTGATTACAGCACAGAGACAAGAAGACACTGATTACAGCACTGAGACAAGAAGACAGACACTGATTACAGCACTGAGACAAGCAGACAGACACTGATTACAGCACTGAGACAAGAAGACAGACACTGATTACAGCACTGAGACAAGCAGACAGACACTGATTACATCACTGAGACAAGCAGACACTGATTACAGCACTGAGACAAGAAGACACTGATTACAGCACTGAGACAAGCAAAAATACACTGATTACAGCACTGACACAAGCAGACAGACACTGATTACAGCACGGAGACAAGCAGACAGACACTGATTACAGCACTGAGACAAGCAGACAGACACTGATTACAGCACTGAGACAAGCAGACAGACACTGATTACAGCACTGAGACAAGCAGACAGACACTGATTACAGCACTGAGACAAGCAGACACTGATTACAGCACTGAGACAAGAAGACACTGATTACAGCACTAAGACAAGCAGAAATACACTGATTACAGCACTGAGACAAGCAGACAGACACTGATTACAGCACTGAGACAAGCAGACAGACACTGATTACAACTCTGAGACAAGCAGACAGACACTAATTACAGTACTGAGACAAGCAGACAGACACTGATTACAGCACTAAGACAAGCAGACAGACACTGATTACAGCACTGAGACAAGCAGACAGACACTGATTACAGTACTGAGACAAGCAGACAGACACTGATTACAGCACTGAGACAAGCAGACAGACACTGATTACAGCACTGATACAAGCGGACAGACACTGATTACAGGACTGAGACAAGCAGACAGACACTGACTACAGCACTGAGACAAGAAGACAGACACTGATTACAGCACTGAGACAAGAAGACAGACACTGATTACAGCACTGAGAAAAGCAGACAGACACTGATTACAGCACTGAGACAAGCAGACAGACACTGATTACAGCACTGAGACATGCAGACAGATGCTGATTACAGCACTGAGACAAGAGGACAGACACTGATTACAGCACTGAGACAAGAAGACAGACACTGATTACAGCACTGAGACAAGAAGACAGACACTGATTACAGTACTGAGACAAGCAGACAGACACTGATTACAGCACTGAGACAAGAAGACAGACACTGATTACAGCCCTGAGACAAGCAGACAAACACTGATTACAGCTCTGAGACAAGCAGACAAACACTGATTACAGCTCTGAGACAAGCAGACTGACACTGATTACAGCACTGAGACAAGCAGACAGACACTGATTACAGCACTGAGACAAGAAGACACTGATTACAGCACTAAGACAAGAAGACACTGATTACAGCACTAAGACAAGAGGACACTGATTACAGCACTGAGACAAGAAGACACTGATTACAGCACTAAGACAAGAAGACAGACACTGATTACAGCACTGAGACAAGAAGACATTGATTACAGCACTGAGACAAGAAGACAGACACTGATTACAGCACTGAGGCAAGCAGACAGACACTGATTACAGCACTGAGACAAGAAGACAGACACTGATTACAGTACTGAGACAAGAAGACAGACACTAATTACAGCACTGAGACAAGCAGACAGACACTGATTACAGCACTGAGACAAGAAGACAGACACTGATTACAGCACTGAGACAAGAAGACACTGATTACAGTACTGAGACAAGAAGACACTGATTACAGCACTGAGACAAGCAGACAGACACTGATTACAGCACTGAGTCAAGCAGACAGACACTGATTACAGCACTGAGTCAAGCAGACAGACACTGATTACAGCACTGAGACAAGCAGACAGACACTGATTACAGCACTGAGACAAGCAGACAGACACTGATTACAGTACTGAGACAAGAAGACAGACACTGATTACAGCACTGAGACAAGAAGACTGACACTGATTACAGCACTGAGACAAGAAGACTGACACTGATTACAGCACTGAGACAAGAAGACTGACACTGATTACAGCACTGAGACAAGAAGACTGACACTGATTACAGCACTGAGACAAGAAGACAGACACTGATTACAGCACTGAGACAAGAAGACACTGATTACAGCACTGAGACAAGCCAACAGACGCTGATTACAGCATTGAGACAAGAAGACAGACACTAATTACAGCACTGAGACAAGCAGACAGACACTGATTACAGCACTGAGACAAGCAGACAGACACTGATTACAGCCCTAAGTGAAATTAATAACTATCATCCTCAAACATCTAGAGAATGTTTTCTCTACTGAACTGACCTGGTCCAGACTGACCGTGGCATATCCATCTTTCTGTATCTCATGGAAGGTATCTGCAATTATTCGAGCCAAACATGAATCCAGTTGTCATAAACATTAGCTGGTGCACATTGATTTAGGTATAGGCTATACATTATTAGTGCGCTAGTCCGGGTGTCTAGCGGAAAAGAATTTCTCATCCCTTAAAGTCCATCGTGTCCGAATTGTCTTTCTCCCCAACAAGAACCCTCTTCCTTAGTCTTTTTCCCCAACAAGAACCCTCTTCCTTAGTCTTTTTCCCCAACAAGAACCCTCTTCCTTAGTCTTTCCCCCAACAAGAACCCTCTTCCTTAGTCTTTCCCCCAACAAGAACCCTCTTCCTTAGTCTTCCTCTCCAACAAGAACCCTCTTCCTCACTTTCATTAACAAACATACACTGCATGTGACATCCTTTAGAAGTCTGTTTTTGTCTGGGCTGCTGTGAATTTCCACTTGCTTCTACCAGGCTAGCCAAGTACTCTAAACAAAGGCACCTACTTCTACCAGGCTAGCCAAGTACTCTGAACAAAGGCATCTGCTTCTACCAGGCTAGCCAAGTACTCTGAACAAAGGCACCTACTTCTACCAGGCTAGCCAAGTACTCTGAACAAAGGCACCTGCTTCTACCAGGCTAGCCAAGTACTCTGAACAAAGGCACCTGCTTCTACCAGGCTAGACAAGTACTCTGAACAAAGGCACCTACTTCTACCAGGCTAGCCAAGTACTCTGAACAAAGGCATCTGCTTCTACCAGGCTAGCCAAGTACTCTGAACAAAGGCACCTGCTTCTACCAGGCTAGCCAAGTACTCTGAACAAAGGCACCTACTTCTACCAGGCTAGCCAAGTACTCTGAACAAAGGCATCTGCTTCTACCAGGCTAGCCAAGTACTCTGAACAAAGGCACCTACTTCTACCAGGCTAGCCAAGTACTCTGAACAAAGGCACCTACTTCTACCAGGCTAGCCAAGTACTCTGAACAAAGGCACCTGCTTCTACCAGGCTAGCCAAGTACTCTGAACAAAGGCACCTGCTTCTACCAGGCTAGACAAGTACTCTGAACAAAGGCATCTGCTTCAGAATAAGTTCAATGATGGGT